>OY744476.1:183628540-183908067 GCA_963556175.1 Tipula confusa
AACTTAGTAAAACCATCTACTACACTGAAGATGTGTTTGTATGCTTTCCGCGTCGCCGTTAAATGACCTAAGTGATCGACATGGTATGTAGCGAAAGGTGAATCTCCTTTTGAAATGGGATTCAGGTACCCGTCTTGCTTCCCCTCTTTCCTGTTCACCAATATACAGTGAACACAATTCCGTATTACTAATGACACTTGCTTCGCAAAATTCTGGATGTTGAACTCTCTTTCTACCAGTTCCTCCGTCTTCTTTGCACCAAAATGTCCTTGATCTTGACAGTTTTTTATGATTTCGGTTTGCATAGCTCGCGGAACTATCAGACACTCCGATCCCTTCCACCACTTAAAAAGAATACCATTAACTTTCATATAATCTTCATACGGACCTATTTCTAAGAGCTTCAACGTCGTCAATACTTCTATGTCACTCTTCTGAGCTGCCTTCACCCGAGAGACTATCTCTTCTCCTATAACCATAACTACTGGATTTCTTGACAAGGCATCCACATGACGCATCCTATTACCTGGTCGATGCTCTAATTCGTAGTCGAACTCAGTCAAAGATAGGGCCCATCTCGCAATCCTCGAACATATCTCTCGTTTCTCCATAGTGCCTTTAAAAACCGCAAAGTCTGTAACTATCTTAAACTTTAAACCCAGTAGGTAAGCTCGGAACTTCTTCAGCGCCGTAACAATCGATAAGATCTCTAACTCGTAGCTGCTATATCTCTCCTCACACGGCGATGTCTTGCAGCTATAATAAAATACAGGATGGAATTGACCATCATTGTCTCGGTCCTGAAGCAACACCGCTCCCAACCCAAACTTGCATGCGTCAGTATGCAACTCTGTCTTTGCCATCGTAGAATGTAACCGCAGCATTGGATCAGAGATTAGAGCCTCCTTTAATTGTTTCATTGTTGAATTTTGACTTGGACCAAACTCGAACTTCCCGTCTTTACGCAGCACTTCCGATAACGGTTTGGCTATTATAGAATAGTCCTCGACCAACTTTTTAAAGTATCCCGTCAGACCAAGAAACTGCTGTAATTGGCGGACATTGGATGGCACTGGATACTGAGCTATGGCTTTCTTCTTACTTTCGGATGGTCGCACTTCTCCATTCCCGATTATGTACCCAAGGTATTCGACTTTTTTGACCAATAATTTACACTTTTGCCATTTGAACTGAAGACCATTTGCTTGAGCCAACTCCAATACTCGTTTCAACCGTTGCACTGACTCGACCTCCGATGACGCTTGTATTAAGATATCGTAGCCAATTCTTCGAAGACATTGTTGACGAATCTCTGAAAAACCGCCGGCAAAAAATCCATTGCGAAGGTCCAACATACTAAAGTATTTAAATCCTTGCAGCCGGTCAATTTGGTTATCGATCAGTGGCAAGGGGTATCGATCACGAATCACCACCGCATTCAATCTTCTATAGTCGACACACAGTCGCTTTGTGCCGTCCTTCTTGTTGACCAACATTATTGGGCTGGCATACTCGGACACACTCGGTCTAACAATTCCCTCCTTCAACCATTCGTTTATTTGTTGTGGTGCTAGTGGCGACTCCAAAGGTGCAAGCCGCCTAGGCTTGGTATAAACCGGATTATCGTGCATCAAAACCACGTTCACTTTTACACCGGTGTTTAACGTGTTTTTGTTTGGTTTGTAACGGTTCACCATTGCCATTACCTCGGGGACTAGGCTCTTGTCTTCTACATGCGATAAATCAACCAGCGTGTTATCAATCGTTTCGGCTAAAGCTGCTATTTCTGGAAGGAACTTTTTAATCGTTATGCTATTCGGCGTAATTGTGGTAACAGTGTTCTTCAACAGCTCCTGACCCAATAATACATCTGTCGGCAACAGCCCCCCTTTTACCACATAGAATACAGTTTTAAAGTTCTCATTATCTACGGCTACATCGACGACCACCTTCCCCATGGTTGTTAGCACGCCCGATCCGATTCCTCTAAATGTCGTAGTCATTCGTTCGACAATTGGGAATCCTACTTCTATCAGCTTGCACTCGGTAATTAAATTGAGGTTGGTGCCAATATCGACCATCGCATTTACTTCGACACCATTAACATAAACCTTTTTGGTCGAACCACGGTCGCCAAAGTCCATTGCGCATACTTTCTTCGGAAGTCTGCTGGTTACACATTTCGGTGCAATGTGGCCGAACTCGTTGCATTTAAAGCACTAAGGACCTTTGTTCTTTTCTGGACACTTTTTCGCCACATGACCAACTTCCCCGCATAAATAGCACTTGGACAAAGTTACTAAGCTGAGTACTTGGACAAAGTTACTATGCTGAGTACTGCTGATGCTATGTTTGGATGTCTTCTGCTTTATCGTCTTATAAGAAATAAGCTTTTTTTTAATTCTGTTATTGAAGTCGCTCCATAAAGCACTGATTTATTCGGCTCATTATCTGTAATGCCTCCAGTACAATATTCGACTATGGCAGCTTTTTCCATATCAATCGTTTTTCCCAGCTCCATCATTGTAATCAGATAGCTTAAAAAGCTTTTATTTGGCTTCTTCTTTCGTTCCGTCATCTTTCTATGTACCGCGGCCGACGTTTGTATCGGCATCAACTCTTTAGACAACAAATATTTTAGGTCACCCCATTTTGATATGTGTGCCGTTGTCCGCAGTAACTTCTTTGAATCTCCCTCCAGGAGTCTCCGCATATGTGGTGGTTTGAATATCCGTCCAATGATATGTAGCAGTGGCATCTTTTATGTCTTCTAACCATTTGCTCAGTGAGTAAGTGTCTGTGGCATCAAACTTTGACATTGATGCCTCGATATCCTGAAACGTGAACAGCGGTCGCTCGCTTCTATTAGAAGGAGATGGTATCCTTCGATCTGCCATTACTTCCATCGCTCTCTCGCGCTTCATCAAATCGAGCTCGCGTTGCAATAACTTGAGCTCCCGCCTCAATAGTGCATCACCAACATTTCTACTATCAATGTCATTATTCTTAGCTGGTCTGACTATCTCCGAAGAATTTAGTTGGTCGATCTCAACATTGAATATCTGTGAAATACCTTCCGCGATATGTTGCAACTGCGAATCATCTTTATTTTTATTGGGTGTCAGAGATTCCTTTTTTACTTACATATTTCTATCTCCTTCCATTTGCACTAGCAACCTTAAAAAACTTTCTAGATCGAGTTCACCGTTAACCCGAACGTCTTAACAACTTTCTACACCTTTATTTGCTACCTCACTTTTTAGCGCCGACCACGTTTCTTTTTCTTTTCACTCACAATGTTACAATAATTTTTCCTTAAAAACAACTTTTCATTAATCCTTAATAATTGATCTTGGTTCCCGGTTGAGCCCCCAAGTAAGAAAAATGTACGTAATAATTTTAATTTACTTCAAAATTTATGTATTAATATTTGTATACACATATAGCGAAGATGTTATCTCATTGACAGCTTTCCAAAAAGAGAACGAAAAACACATTCCTTACACAACATGGCGCCTTGCTTTTGTTCAAAAAGTCTACAAGACTGCGCTCACACGTATACTAATTTGTGCGTTTACGCCATCATTTTCCTACTTATATATATATATATATATATATATATATATATATATATATATATATATATATATATATATATATATATATATATATATATATATATATATATATATATATATATAAATATATATTTATACATAATTGGCCTCTACGGTTCGACTTACGACGATTAGTTGTTAAGATCAAAACGTAAAATTAGTTTATATGCCTCCAAACACTTCCTCAATTTGTTAACCGATGGATCAAGGAGCTGTTTCCACTTTCATGTCATATTATCAAATACTGTTGCAATACAGTAATAATGAAGAATACAGTAATAATAGTAATAATAGTGATAATGTGAAAAACATTATCAAATACTGTTGCAGCGATGGACAATGAAAAATGTTTTAATTTATCACAATTCTGGAAAATTTTATAATTTTAACAATTAAAAACATTGGAAAAGCCTGAAGTGAAGTTTCAGAAAGTAGCATGAAGGGCGATTGGTGAAATCTTTTAAAACGTTATGTGGATATCATCAACAGAAGTATAACGTTGGGCGATCTCCACAGTGGAATAATTCAAAAAATGAAGATATATTAAAAGTTATTGATCCCGTCATGGAAGATTTAACTAATGACGAGCTAATGGAAATTGAAGAAGGAATTGGAAAATTGGAGCGATAATATTCAGTGGCTTAATAACAATAAACACTCCTAAAGAATTCAATATAAATCAAATGGTGACGGAGTTTGAAAATATTAATGATGCAATAAACATTCTTGAAAATATTGATCCTGATGAAGTGCTGCAAAAATAAAACGATCAGTTAACAATGCTGATGGCAATTAGTTTGATCACAACTCGGTAATCACTGATTTTCTGTAATATGCAATGTTATCATCGACAAACCTTTTTCAATAAGAAATAATGAGGCTTCAGAGAAGTTTTTTTCCAGCAAGGCAGACCTTTAAATTAACTAATATTTTCGTTCTTTGTTTTCTTCAAAGTAATTTCTTCAACATTTAAATTTATTTTATACTATTTTAGGGAAATCAAGCAAACCTCGCCGGCAGTAGCCTGTTTGAATTGTTTAGTCAAAGTTTAGTACTATGTTAGCCGTGTTTAGGCCAAACAAAAAATCACCGAATTCCAGACATTTTTTAATTTGAGTGGTTAACAGTCTTTCTAGTTAGCGTTTGAAGTATTTGGTTCTTGCTTTCAATATTCCAATTAAATTTTTAATATTGCAGTCTCTTCCACAAAGGCAAGGTTGAAACGAATTTGGATGTACTTTTATTAAAATAATTTAGGTTTACTTTTATAAAATACGTATTAAAGCTATCCTCAAGATCTGTTTTCCAGTAACTATTTCACCATTATAGTACTGCATTTCTTAAACGTTATAAACTTTATTAAAAACTTTAGATCGAAGATGCTAAAGAAATTTAATACTATTATTATTAAAATCTATTGTAATTGTTTTTTACAGTTTGTACTAGACAGTACCACAATGATCTTATTTAAACCCCGAGTTCTATAACTGTATAACTATATATTACAATTTATTTTTAATTTTTAATCTTGATTTTTCTTTGTTGTTGATGCCGCCGTGTTTTTTGGTAAGAGAGTTAACTAAATTTTTATTTTACTTTATTATTTTTTTTTAACGCAAAAACATTTTGTTTTTGTATTGAATGCCACAAGCTAGATGTCGTTGAGCAACTTAAAAAAAATATAATTATTTATTGAACTTCAACGTCAAATTACATTTTCTGTCAAATGACCCGCATTAATGTCAATCAACTATCAATACTAGCCAAGTTACATTAATTTTTCTATATATGCAGGTTTGTTGAAGCTTTTGTTGAATCCAAACATCCCGCCGGCCATGAATCACTCGATTCATTGATTGGAAGTATGGAAATTTTTGTTATTGGTCGACGTAAATTCCCATTCATTGTCTTTACAGTAACAACTCGTATTTGTCCATTAGCTCCAGCGTGTGTTTCAACTATGCGACCTAATTGCCCAGATGGTAAATAGTTATTTTGTAACAAGGCAATGTCATCGAGTTTAATGTCAGCCTTCCCGGTCTTCCATTTGGATTTGTTTTGCAAAGTGGATCGATATATTCCACATGCCATCGCCTTCAAAAGTGAATTACTATTCGACGGACGATATCGCATCGATTGTTGACTGAAATCCTTTCTTCGCCAGAAGTAAGTGGGTTGAGATAATCAGTGCTTGTAATTGAAAGGGGCCGCAACTTCAATATAGACTCTATCTGGTAGCTCAGCTTCGTGAACTCCTCTAACGTCAATATTTGCTCTCCTACTGTTCGTTTGCGTGGGGTTTTTGTTGATCGAATGGCTGCTTCCCAGACACCACCCACGTGTGGTGACCCAGGAGGAATAAATTTCTAAGTAATCTGGTTATCTTAAAGAGCATTGGAAATTTCATCGTTATTTTTGGATAAAAATATTTGTAAATCTTTGAGATAGTTAGAGGTGCACCATCCTGTGCTATAATGGGACTAACAAAGTTAGTCCCATTATCGCACAGGATGGTGTTGCACAAGCCGCGACGACTGACGAACCTCTTTAAGGCCCCTAGAAAACTTTGCGTACTCATATCGATGCAACACTCCAGATGAACAGCTTTAGTTGCTAAACAGACAATAATACGCAGGTATACGCTTTGAATGGAATCGCTCCTCGTCTTCTAAATGGATGTACTCAGAACGGTCCGGCAAAGTCCAAACCAGCATGGGAAAAAGGATGTGTCATTCGAAGTCTCTCAATAGGTAGCTCTTTCATAAGCTGTTCCTGCATCTTTGGCCTATAACGTATACAACTGATGCAATTACGAATTATTCAACGCATCAAATCTCTCTCTCGTATTATCCAAAACTTTTACGAGCTGTAGCAAAAGTCCTGGTCCTGGAAGATAGTTTGTCTGATAATAATACTGTGCCAACGACTTTGGCAATCGGCCTCCAACCCTCATTACTCCAAATTCGTCTAAAAATGAGGATAGATCCAACAATGGACCATTTTTCGATAATGACCCTTCTTCAGCAATTGTTCACTTTGAGCAATTGTTTACTCTTCTTTGAAGTGTATCTTGTGTATCTTTGAAGTGTTCTATGAAGTATTGTTTTGTTATTGCGTTCAATTGTGATACGTATTCGCACGAGAAGTGCTATTTAATAACATTATGAATCTGTTCATCTATCCAATCATTTGTTAGCTTAATTTGTACCATACCTGGAGTCACTTGAGTGATACCGACAAACGAAATTTTTATTCAGTGTTTTATTGTGATTAATTTAAAATTTTTGGCAAAGTTTTTAAGAAAGTGCCAAATTCTTTACCTTTTTTTGATTACTTCCAGTTTGGCACCAAATAATATTTCAATTGAAAAATTTAAGATGCACGTAAATATGTTTATTATTTATACATCAATAAGCAAGATAATGGGAAAGGAAGGATTCGATTATATTGTCGAAATCAACAGGTTTGATTACAGTATTACTTTATGCAAATATGTTTACATTTTGTGAATAATACGAGAATGTGTGTACATTACCATAATAGAAGACATGCATTATAATGCTAATTTAGTAAGTAAATTCTTTCAAGGGTTTTCCAATCGGAGTTTTTGATTTTATATATCTTTGAGTGTACTAATGCAAAAATAAAATTCAGTATCAGTCGATCTATTGTCAATCTCGATAGAGTGCTTGAAACTATACATATCTTAAAATGAAAAGTAACAATAAAAAGGTACTTTATTTTTAAGAATATTGAGTTTACATGCTCCGTACATCAAACGACATTTACACAGATATTTTTTAAAAATACAAATTCTATCAATTTTAACACTCGTACAGTAAAATAGAAAACTCTTTATTATCTCTATAGAGATGACATAATACTATATTCAATTTTCGACACATATAACCATATACAAATAATAAATTTGAAATGCATTATTCATAACCAACAACCCAATTCAATTTGAAAATTTGAATTCGAAATATTTTGCATTGAATTTATTAGGCGATCAATCGTAAATTGAATAATATTTTGTGTATGTACGATACATTCGATTACACATAATAATACATAAATAATTGATTTATGTTTTCATAATATACAACATAATATTTATGTAACACTCATATAATACATAATTGTTTAACATTAAACATACATTATACATATATACATAAACGTATGACAATTACACCGCAAATAAGCTTTTTAAAGTGGCTTTCATACACATCGTATTACATAATAATATGCCAACTGTACAATGACAATTTTGTGAAAATTTATGATGTATGTTGTTCACCTTCTGCACATTTTTTGAAGGGCGATAAATTCGTGACATTGTTAATGTGGGTTGTAGAAAATGTTTGGTTTGTTAATTGGAAATTAAATAGTGAGCATCGGAGGTACCTCTCACCGTAATAAAAATGATGTCTATTTTACATTCTCTGTCTAAATATATTCTCTGGTATACTCACGGCTTTTTAAGTCGTGGTTGGAATGTCTGTTTAGTACTGGTAACCATAAAGTCCAAGGACTTATTATTTTAAAAAAAATTAAATATTTTAAAACATGTAAATTTAAAAAAGCATAAAAAATAAAAATTTTATAAACTTTAAAAATATTAAAAATTTTAAAAATTTAAAAATTTAAAGAATTTAAAGAATTTAAAGAATTTAAAGAATTTAAAGAATTTAAAGAATTTAAAGAATTTAAAGAATTTAAAGAATTTAAAGAATTTAAAGAATTTAAAGAATTTAAAGAATTTAAAGAATTTAAAGAATTTAAAGAATTTAAAGAATTTAAAGAATTTAAAGAATTTAAAGAATTTAAAGAATTTAAAGAATTTAAAGAATTTAAAGAATTTAAAGAATTTAAAGAATTTAAAGAATTTAAAGAATTTAAAGAATTTAAAGAATTTAAAGAATTTAAAGAATTTAAAGAATTTAAAGAATTTAAAGAATTTAAAGAATTTAAAGAATTTAAAGAATTTAAAGAATTTAAAGAATTTAAAGAATTTAAAGAATTTAAAGAATTTAAAGAATTTAAAGAATTTAAAGAATTTAAA
This sequence comes from Tipula confusa, assembly GCA_963556175.1. NCBI lineage: Eukaryota > Metazoa > Arthropoda > Insecta > Diptera > Tipulidae > Tipula > Tipula confusa. The sequence goes on from OY744476.1 coordinate 183,637,226, forward strand.
GAATTTAAAGAATTTAAAGAATTTAAAGAATTTAAAGAATTTAAAGAATTTAAAGAATTTAAAGAATTTAAAGAATTTAAAGAATTTAAAGAATTTAAAGAATTTAAAGTATTTAAAGAATTTAAAGAATTTAAAGAATTTAAAGAATTTAAAGAATTTAAAGAATTTAAAGAATTTAAAGAATTTAAAGAATTTAAAGAATTTAAAGAATTTAAAGAATTTAAAGAATTTAAAGAATTTAAAGAATTTAAAGAATTTAAAGAATTTAAAGAATTTAAAGAATTTAAAGAATTTAAAGAATTTAAAGAATTTAAAGAATTTAAAGAATTTAAAGAATTTAAAGAATTTAAAGAATTTAAAGAATTTAAAGAATTTAAAGAATTTAAAGAATTTAAAGAATTTAAAGAATTTAAAGAATTTAAAGAATTTAAAGAATTTAAAAAATTTAAAGAATTTAAAGAATTTAAAGAATTTAAAGAATTTAAAGAATTTAAAGAATTTAAAGAATTTAAAGAATTTAAAGAATTTAAAGAATTTAAAGAATTTAAAGAATTTAAAGAATTTAAAGAATTTAAAGAATTTAGAGAATTTAGAGAATTTGAAGATTTTAAAGATTTTGAAATGATTTTGCTATCCGAGCTTCATATTTTACATCTCTTCAGCATACCACATTCAACTGGTCATGACAGAAGCGATGATTTTCCAAACGTAGGCCAAATATGAGAAAATCGAGAACAATCCGGAAGATAATTCTTTGATTGTAACGTGGTTCGTGGATACACTTGGTCATGAGGCAGCCGCCATTTTAAGAAATAAAAAAATTACATATAAAAAGAAATTGTGTGGTTTCGGTTTGTGTTTGTGTAAATTCAATTGCAATGGACTAATGAGGTCAATAAATTGTGTAATTTGTGAAATTTGTTAATTAGTACGAGTAATAATGGCTTTAGCTAAAGCACAGCAGGTGGCAATTCACGATGCCACACGAAAATCGTTAGAGTTTAAAACTAAAAAATTTGGTTAACTACGTGGAGAAGGAACCCGATGCTAGCGATATCGATGCGTTGCAAACTAGGAAGCTACATGCAGTCGATTTATTAACAAACTTTATGTATGTAGAAGGCCATATATTTTCTGTAAATCCTATTACAATATCAAAAGCCATCGCATTCAGTAAACGTTTCTATAAGGTGGATTCGAAATTATGTAAATGGATAAGGCAGATAAATGCAGTGCATGAAAATGATAGAAATGAGGTAAATGCTGTTATGTCATATATAATATCTACGCCACTTGTTCTGTTGAATATCCGTTTGCTAAAAATTATAATCTAGCCATTCTCTGGAAATTATACACAATCACTTTTTTTTTGATTTGTTTATGAAGACTATTAACAATAGCAGTTTAAACGCAGTTCAGAAGTTTACATATTTAAAGGGGTATTTACACGATAAAGCGGCAAATTTTTCAGTCACAGAGGCGAACTATTTCGAACCATTTAAAAAATTAATCGAACGATATGGAAGAAAGTAACATATGATGCATGCCTTTATTCGTACTTTCCTGGATCAACAAACGATTAAACAATCCACAGCGTTTAACATTCGTACATTGGTAGACGTGTCAGATGAGACAATCCGACTAAAATATCTTGGTCCTGAAACCAAAACAAGCAACGTTTGGTTGCTGTATTTGATGGAATTGAGGCTATGAGTGCAGCACGTGTTAGAGACTAATAAACCAACTTTTTTTAAGTGTTTGTTGAGTCGGTCCAACGCTTTAGAATCCACGAAAGGTGTATCGCCAAGGGATTCTTATAATTATTTAATATTTAATTTTGTTGAACTCCGGATACAGATCATCGTTTATCAGTAAGAAGCTCTGTAATAAATTAGGACTGATGAGAAAAAAACATCAGTCGAGCGAGTAGACGAGTCTGTCCAAAAATTCTGTAAAGTAGACCAATTACCCGACTTTCAGGGTCTGACCAATGAAGAAAGTTATTTAAGGAAACTACTCGAAGAAATGAAGAGAGATGATTTATGGTGAAACTGGCTGTGTATCAAATTATTGAGTCATTACGACATCCCATGAATTAAGCGTTGAGTCAACAGGCATCTTTCGAGAAGAAATTTGATAGAAACAAAACATTGAGCATAGCGTTTTCACAGTTCTCGAACGAGTGTATATTCAGTTAGACCATATAAAATGAACGGCATATTTCAAAGTACTATTTACTACACCATGGCGTTACAAAAAGGAGTTTGCTGCTTCTGCCAAAACCAGCGAACAGAATATGTTTAAATGAAGTATTGATATAGCAGGTGTAATTAACTAGGCGTAATTGTATGAAATCTTATTAAGGTGTAGAGTATTTGAAATAGCCATCAATGAAATATTATGAGCTGAAGACGTTGACGTATAGAATGAAATCTGCTCCGCATATTTTTTTAAATTCTCTATAAAGACAAAGATTTTAACAAAATAATTCGAAGGTAATTCGGTCAGCACGAAATTATTAGGATTACAATAGAACGGTTAAGAGGTTCTAATATTTTTTTTGTGTGTCATTGTACGCTTGTCGCTTATGCAAATGTTGCTCAGTTTTAAAACTTGAGTTTGACCAGGAGTCTTTTTTTAACGTTGGATTTTTGTATTCTGTAGCAATATTCAGAGATAGCTCCAAAGCTAGTTGGGCTGTTTTTCCTCTATATATTACGTTGGCCATTATGCCAGATTATGCAACAGCAAGAGCCTTTTTTTTTGTAACCTTCTAAACCATTATGAGATTTATGAAAAATGTTTTGCCTGTGCCACCAACAACATAATTAAGAAAACTAAAGCAATGCTTGATTTTTGTCACCAAAAATGGCTTATTCGTTTGCATATAAACGAATGACCTTGAACTCCAAACTGGATCCGTTTTGTGACAATCATATACAATACTATTATGCTATCAAGCGAGGCTGTTGGCTTATTAAAAAACAATTAAAAAACCAACATAAACATTTGTTCGTACATTACAAAACGTTATTGCAAATAAAAACACTCCAATTTCCAATAGTAGCATAGGAAGGCAACTGTTTACCATTTAACAATCAACAAAAATGAAATTCAAGCTAAAAACTCTTTAGAAGACGAAAAGAAAATTCTACGAAATTTCAAAAAAATTAAATATTGAATTTTAATTTGGCGTTCGTCTGTATTATAACTTCTCGTAGTCGGGGTCGACCTCTCTTTAATCATCGTCTTATCTATTCGTTCAATTATTTAAAAATCAATTTAAATTAATTTTACCTTTATAACTTTTTTTTGTATATTTTCCTTCTTCTGCGCACTTCCACCAGGATACCTTGGTTAATTTGGTATTTTATTTCTTAGAGTTTATGGCGTTGTTGTTGTTTTTTACATTTTCTCGTTTCATTTTAATACAGGTATTCTGCGTAGGTATATTCCTTTGTATAGGGCGAAAGGTTGAAGTTCGATTTGTTTAAGTTTAAATCTAGATAAAACTTAAACAAAAGAGTTGATAAGCTTTCATGTATCTATCCCTTGTCATTTGATTTTTTTTAAAATATTTTGACGAAGTAATTTAACCACGAAAAATGAAAATCATTTAAATTGCCACAAAATGGGTGGCGGTAAGTTTGAAAGAATTAAAAATGTTTTTTTTTAATACTAAATTGGGGTCAATGTGCTTTTAAACTGGAGCAGTTATGACATTTTAAATTTGATGAAATTGATGACAAAAGAGGACATTTTTGGAGAATTTAAATACAATCAGCGTTGAGTAGTAAAAGGGCGGATGGCCCAATTATTATTTTGGAGGAAAAAATATACTTAACTTTGATATATTTGACCTATGTTTATAAGTAAAATCCAGACCTATGAGGTGGGTTATCCTGTTTATCTTGACCAAGATGTTAAAAATCCCAGCGGTTTACCCGCAAATTTTACAGAATTATTACATACACATAATATATACATTTATTTGACCCTTTTCATATGCAGGGTGTTCGCGGAAATGGAAGCATATTTTTTAAAGTTTTGGTGACCATTTAATAGTTGTTGAGTACTTTTCGAAGATTTTGTATAGAGCTGGGTAAATATCATCTTCTATATCGATTTCTGCTTTTGCAACCGGTACCAGCCAGCTTGTTGCAATAAAGTTTTCGTAAAAATCAAAATACATGTACCTTACAGTAATGATTGCCGAATTAAGATGTTAAAGTTGTTGAGTTGGAAAGTTGGTAGGAGGACATAAATTTTGCTGATTTTAGTGTCAAAAGATCAAAAACATAGTTTTTCATGGTGATTGTAGTAAAGCATAAGTGTCACGTATAAACATACACAAACCATACAACCTAGGGTTGTTATATATACACTTATATATATATTTCTAGTCATTACTATGTTTTCAACATTTTCCCATTTTCATTTTATCACTCGCTTATCATCAATATTCGTTTATACCAATGAAAAGTGTTTATATCGTATCATTATTCGTGATTTTCGCATCGCACATCTTATGGTGCCGTCTACCCAGCTGAAGAAAATATATGATTACTTTATTGTTGTTATTGTTATCGTCATTTGTGTATGTGTGTGAGTGTATTGTTGCTGGGTTTATTATTATTCAAAATACAATCACATCATAATCATATCAAGCGATATATTATTATAATGTGATTTGAGAACATAATAAAAGCATATTTATGTATACGATATATGACGAAATATTGTTTGGTGCGATTTTCAATCAAAAACCATCGTATCTGATTCCCCTTCTGCGCCTTTCCAAAACAAAATACAAATTGATGATGATGACGATGGAAATGACAAAAATAATGTATTTATATGTCTTTTATCAGTATTTATATCAGTAATCGGTAAACTGTTTGAAGCTTTTCGCAACAAAGCTATTTACTTGTGTGCTTTTAAAAGTAAGCCGCAATATTGGCCGTCAAAGTTCGAGGGAACTGAAACTTTCACCTTTAAGTTACTGGAGCTTTTAAAAATTAATTTTTCATATTATTTACAAACATTAAGAATTTAGAGAGCTTATTTTGATGTTAGACGGTTTTCTTTAATTTTTGTTTATTGTATCTTTAGCTCAAACCCACAAAAAAACTTTTATAGCTATAAAAGATAAAATTTATATATTTTTCTACAAGAAAAAAATATATTATGGCTTTAAGCTGATCAAATATTGAAAAGCTTTGTTTATATTTTGGTTTTAATAATTGAGGCAAAAAAGCTCACTAATTATATATAGTTAAACCACTAAATATTAGATTTGATGTTTTTATCAGTATGGAAATATTAAAAAGTTAAACGAGTTTAAAAAAAACGTTTAAAAATCTTAAAAGCTTTATCAAGTTTTAAACAAAGTATCTATAATAAATTTTTGTAAAATGTTTGTTTATGATTTGAGGTTTCAAGTTAATAACTGTTAGAAAGTCAAGTTTTGGGTTTAAATTAAAACTAACGTTTATTGATCATAAATTTATTTGACATGCATTGAAGCTTTAAGTAAGATGATTCAAGTTTTCACAAATATTTTGCCTACTTGGATAAATACAAATATTTCTTAAAACGTTGACTAGCTTGCTTGATAACTTTAAATTCTTGGTAGGAAGGAAAAAGTTTTTCTTAACCAAACTTCTTAATAACTAGCTGAAAACTAAACCAAAGCTTTAATAAGATAAAATTTAGATACAATTTTTAAATAAGAAAAACAATTTCAAGCTCATTTAATATTAAAAAATATCTATAAATTATTACCTTTTTACTATTAACATGTAAGAGAATACAGACTGGAAAGCTCGAAAGATTATGTTTAGCTATTGGTTTTTCAAAACCTTAATGAAATTTCGCTAAAGCTCATTAATTAAATATATTTTAAAGCTTAAGTTACATTTGCATGGTTTACAGAAATAGGGCAAAGAATTTTCTTTCTATTTTTGAGCAGAATGCTTAATATTTTTCCACTTTCAAAAGGATACCCTTAATAAGAGCTTTTGACTAATTTGTTTTATAATTTTCAAAGCTTTCAAAAGTAACATTTTGTTTAAATTTTGTTTTAAAAACTCAATCTCCACTCAATTAATTAAGGGAAGCTTTCTAATGTGCCTTTTAAATTTTAAATATTTAAATTAAATTTTTTAAATATTTATAAAGCTTAAAAAAGTTTAAAAAATTCAACTAAATTGTTTAAAAGATTTTACTTATCTCTATATTCAAATAAAAATTCATCTAAAAAGCTTTCAAATCCGGTTTGTAAGTTTTGATGTAATTAATTTAAATGAAAAAGCTTTTGAAGTTAATTGAAATTTCTTAATATGAATAAGGGGCGTAAAACATTATTTACATACTTTTCATTTTTGGTAAAAAAGACTACAAACTGATAAATTTTTTCTGCACTACTTATCTCTAAAAAAAAACTAAGCTATAAGATCGTTGAATATGGTTTTTTCTGTCGACATAAAACGCTTCAAAGCACCCAAAACTGTAGCTGCAGTTAGGTCACCAACTAACTCAATGTGAACGGCCTTCCCTGTGAAACACATCCTTGAACTGGATAATGTGTAGTGGTCCCCAAGATCGATACCTGTCTTATCGAATATCGTCTTGCTGGCCGATTACCTAATTTTTGAGGTTGAACCAGTGGTCGGGCCTAAAAACACACTTAACATTTTTGAAACACCACAGTGACCTGATACCTTCTTAGATTGGCTAAAATTGTTCACGTGTTGCTGCAAGAAGTGTCGTGAGGGCCAGCATAGAGGTACTTAGAGTAATAGAAGAACAAGAATATAAAATGCTTCGTTTTAATGGAAGAGTTAATTATTGCAACCGGCCACTCGCAAACTTTCATCTTGATCCAAAAATACTGTCAGCGATTTCAATGAATATTTTAAAATCGGTCTTCTCTTTCGTAGTAGTTGCAGTTTATAATGAAATTGTTTATTTTATACAATGGATGACTGTGAGTAATCTCGTCTCTATTTCGGATGTGCTCAACATTCCAAAATGTTTAAGACATTCCAAAATGTTTAGTGGTGTCTTTCAGCAAAACATTTGCAACTAACCGACTGATAAACGCCGTAATTCGTTGCAGTCGACCACACGATTTGTAAAATTTTATTGATTTGTTGAGGTCAAATTTTTCAATCCCCTTAACTATATTTTCAGGCCAATCATTGTTCGTTACTGATAAGAGTGTTGCCCAATGTTTAAAAAAACCACGATCATCTAAACGTAGTAAAGTTTTTTTATATTGAATTGGGACATCTTGAAGCACCTCTGTAGGGAGTTTCTATTGGAGTACTATTTTTGAAGTTCCATACCCGTTGACTGCAATAATTTGACCGTTTCCAATTTTACGCTGAATATAGTTGTTGAATTGAATTAGAAAAAGTTAAAATTGTATCCTTCACCACAGCTGACCCGAATGGACTTAAATTTCGCGAAGTTATTGGTTATACTCTTTGAGGCAACGAGTAGCAAGAAATGGTGCAGTTGTCATACCAGCTTTATACTGTTTTTACTTATACGTGTGCTTAAAGCTAACAGTCCGCTTCACTCAAACCACTTAAAACTTTAAAGTTTGAATGGTTGCATTGAACATATTTTGTAAACTTGAGAGGTTTAAGTCGCTTTTAATTTAAACGGGTTCAGCAAGACATGACGTAATTAACAGAATTGTTGAGAGTTTTGCTCATAACACTTATACTGGGCGACCTCGAGTTTTATAAGTATTTTGTAGAAATAATGAACTGAATACAAAAAGTATTATTTGAGAAGTGCTGACCGCTGTACTAAACCAGTGGAAAAATAAGTGGTCCATTTTTACTAAAAAGCCAAGTGACTTTCTAAAATTCAGGACTCTTTATTTATATATCTCTTAACACAATATGCACAAATCTAGAGTCAAGGTACACTATTTGCGAATCACTGTGCTCTGTATTAACATATTTCTGATACGATTTTAGGCGTTACGTATATATGCACATGAATTATTTATCCTCCCTTATGCTGATATTGGGCGATATCAACTTTTTTACAATATTATACAGATACATTCCGTTCACATCATCAATTTCATCAATTTACACGGAATGTATGTAAATGTGGCAGAAAATAAAAAAAATCGAAAAAAAAATAAAGAAGACGATATACGATTAGGGTAAGAAGACTTCTTTCTGTTATGAATTAAACGACACAACAAAATAAAGGATATTTCTTCGTATTTATATACTGTGCGAAATAATGAAAAAAAGCTTTCAAGAAATTTTCCTATATGTATGGCGGGGGTAGTGCCTTCGAGGTGAAAACAAGGTAGTCAATATTGGTTTTCTTTTGTGCGTTACCATATATACATAAATACATAAAGGTATATGATTTATAAAGCTCGCAATACATTATGTATACATTGATTCGATTTTCAATTAATTTAAGATGTTCGAATTGATTCTATAAATAAAATGATTGATTGTTTGTATATTAGAATTTCACTTTTGTACTTTCGATTACGGTTTGATTGATTTAACTTTTTTTTCGTAAATTAAATTTTTAGAAGCTTGCACTTGATCCATATCAGTTTTATATACATAAATTAGCAAATAATTTTATCATAAAAAAACCATTTGGTCGTATGTGTCTTTATAATGCAAAATTTAATTAGTCCGGAATCTTTTGGTGTTTAAAACAATTAAGTGCTACAAAATATATTTGCACAAATGGTGTACGTCCTTACAACATCAAAACACGCATAACTAAGCACTGTCACACAAAAAATACAGAGCGTAAAACCGTATTGAAGTCGCCATCACAAAAACACAGGAAAACGCCATGGTTTTCCATCACAATGCTGCTTCCAAGTTTTGAGCACTGCATTGATTTTAACACGGAGTTTTTAATCCTGGTCCAGAATAGCGATATACCTAGGTCTGAAGGTATGGTTCTATCAAGTAACTCCTTTAAAGAAGTTACGAAAACTGTGGTCATTGCTGGTTTGTTGTACTCTTAAAACTTCAGGCTTCCACCATTCACGCTTTTTCTGTCTACAAATTACTTTTGCGGTTCCTTTAACAAGAACCGCTTTTTTCTTCCATGCGATTGTAAAACGCATTCTTTATAGACTATATTTTGTTGCTCGACAGCAAGACGATACTCCTAATCAAACCAATCATTTTTAGGATTAGTTTTTACCATACCTAGAGTTGCCTGCACTCAGCACTGAACACCTATATATTCAGTTTCTCCCATTGAGCATTCACATTATCAGAACGGGAGTTAGTTTGCATAATGCTACTTTTAACAAGTTTCTGATATTGTTTTCTCATGTTCGTTTCTTCAGAGTTGAAACGTATGTTACGTTCACCTGCAATTCCTGCTGATCGATCGAACGAACCAATTAAAATGCTTGGTGAATGGTTCCGACGAGACACAATTTAATGTTGATGTTGGATGTTGGATGTTGGATGTTGGATGTTGGATGTTGGATGTTGGATGTTGGATGTTGGATGTTGGATGTTGGATGTTGGATGTTGGATGTTGGATGTTGGATGTTGGATGTTGGATGTTGGATGTTGGATGTTGGATGTTAGATGTTAGATGTTGGATGTTGGATGTTGGATGTTGGATGTTGGATGTTGGATGTTGGATGTTAGATGTTGGATGTTGGATGTTGGATGTTGGATGTTGGATGTTGGATGTTGGATGTTGGATGTTGGATGTTGGATGTTGGATGTTGGATGTTGGATGTTGGATGTTGGATGTTGGATGTTGGATGTTGGATGTTGGATGTTGGATGTTGGATGTTGGATGTTGGATGTTGGATGTTGGATGTTGGATGTTGGATGTTGGATGTTGGATGTTGGATGTTGGATGTTGGATGTTGGATGTTGGATGTTGGATGTTGGATGTTAGATGTTAGATGTTGGATGTTGGATGTTGGATGTTGGATGTTGGATGTTGGATGTTAGATGTTGGATGTTGGATGTTGGATGTTGGATGTTGGATGTTGGATGTTGGATGTTGGATGTTGGATGTTGGATGTTGGATGTTGGATGTTGGATGTTGGATGTTGGATGTTGGATGTTGGATGTTGGATGTTGGATGTTGGATGTTGGATGTTGGATGTTGGATGTTGGATGTTGGATGTTGGATGTTGGATGTTGGATGTTGGATGTTGGATGTTGGATGTTGGATGTTGGATGTTGGATGTTGGATGTTGGATGTTGGATGTTGGATGTTGGATGTTGGATGTTGGATGTTGGATGTTGGATGTTGGATGTTGGATGTTGGATGTTGGATGTTGGATGTTGGATGTTGGATGTTGGATGTTGGATGTTGGATGTTGGATGTTGGATGTTGGATGTTGGATGTTGGATGTTGGATGTTGGATGTTGGATGTTGGATGTTGGATGTTGGATGTTGGATGTTGGATGTTGGATGTTGGATGTTGGATGTTGGATGTTGGATGTTGGATGTTGGATGTTGGATGTTGGATGTTGGATGTTGGATGTTGGATGTTGGATGTTGGATGTTGGATGTTGGATGTTAGATGTTAGATGTTGGATATTGGATGTTAGATGTTGGATGTTGGATGTTGAGAGTTTTGCCAAATAGGTAAGGGGTTCTCCTACCAATTAAAAGATAAATAGGTAAATAATATATAATTATGAAAACAAAATATTTTACTTTGGTTTTTAGTGTTGTAAGATCCATTTCTTCAATTTTTTGTTGTGGTTGTTATTGCTGTTTTGTGTGAGACTTTACAAGATAAAACATTTGATCATATACGAACTAAAATGTCTTTGAAAACATGGGTGGACGGTATAAGCTGGTAATGTCTGACACGGCCCATGCACGAACTGAACTGAACTGAAAGTATGAATAGACCTTTTAAGTCATTTGCAGCTTAAAGGTTTTTAACGTTACTTAAAGTTAGACGTTTATAAAACAGTCTGGCGGTCTGCCGTCTAGTGCAATTGAATTTTAAATATCTTGCTTTAGATGCATTTGACGTAAAAATGCACTCCACTTCAAAGAATGAACGTTATTGCTTTTAATAAATTATATAAAATTGTGTAACTAAATTAACCTCATTTGACCAAAAACACAAAATCTTTTAAATAGTGATCGCATCTAATGTTGGCGTTATTTATTTGCAGTCTCTTTTTTTCCTTCTTATAAATTTAATGACTAAGCAAATGAATAAAATTTTGTCAAAAGTTAACCTGAGGGTGCTACCAGCAAACACAAATAATAATATTAAAAAAAATTGAGGCAGTATCCTTTCGTTATATCCCAATATATAATAGCATACAAAACTTATTATGTTGGACACTGTACATGTCTGAGATGACAACACATAGATAAAAACAAATTATATGTGTGAAAATAGCTTAAAGGATTAAATAAATACAAGATTTTATTTTATTTAAATTAAAAGGACAAACAATCAGTATCACATTTTTTTTAGGAATTTTTTGTTTGTTCGTCTATACTAAAATAAGAATAAAATATTGTGTTATCCTTTTATGGAACATATCGTGCTCATGTTTCGTATTCGGCCACCAGATTAAACACATTACGTGGGAAACCGTCGAAAAAGGTTGAACTTTTAAATTAAAGAATTCAACATTTAAATTAAAGAAATCAACTTTTAAATTAAAGAATTCAACTTTTATATTAAAGAAGTTGAACTTTTAAACTAAATAATGCAATTACACAATTCAAAACACCATGAAGTATCAAAGGTATTTAATATCCTCGTAAATTATTTTTATGTACATACCCCGAAATTATTAAAAACCCCATAGAAACCAAGGATAACGATATGTTGTTTGGGATTAAAAAATATATTTTGTGGTCCATACGATGTGATGATATAATATGTTGGTGGCTGATGTGGTTTGTATCTCTCTTAAAATAAACTTTCGTGAAAATGAAACAGGAAAAAAATAGGTTAATTGGGTGTTTGAGGGTTTTGCCTCTATCTCTAGTCCTAAACATAAAAGATAATATTTGGTTTCCATTTAATTCTACTATATAGTTTTAGGTATAGCAAATACGAACTTAAAATTATTAGTTTGCTAACTTTAAGTTTCATCTAAATATGGTATACGAAAAAGGTAACCTAGGTGTTTGCCTAAAAATCACCCAGAAGTAGTTTTAGATAGAGGGTGGAACGGACTATGTTTTGGTTCTCAGGTTTAAGCAAAAAATATTTCGTCAAAATCAAAATGATACTGTGCTCAAATATTTTGTCACCATGCCGTTCTCCAGTTAATTTAAAATTAGCGTAGAATGCTAATCGTTTTTTGTATCTTTATCCAGCACGTGATCTTTAAACTTCACTTATCATACAGTTTGTTGATTTTACAAACAGTTATCGAATAGAGCCCGGTCTCTTTAAATGCACTTCTACATTCACTTTAAAGTGCAACAACACCAAACTAACATTGTTTTAATTTTATTCTTTCGGATTCTTCAACCCGCCTTTCATACATATTAATGAACTGAAGTTAATTAATACTGTATATAGAAATTGTTTGTGCTTTCATTTTATTTTTTTTTCGAAAGCTTTTGTTGTTTATTTTAATTATCCTTTTTATTTTCTTATTTTAAAGATAAGGATATTTAAATTTTTTTTATTCCGATGATTTTCTTTCGAACAAAAAACTCTTACAAGACTTGGGATATCGTGTATGAGAAGGAAGGATTTTACTTAATAAGAAACACAGAATATATAATTGGTTTTCCAATAAGGGCGCTTTACCTTCTTAATCAAGAAATATTTGTTAACGACGCTTGGTGCCGACATATTTAGCACTATTTTAAGCAATTGGAGTGGTAGTACGATAGTCATAGCTCTTTTATCATAAATTAAGATGTATTAAATACAGTTAGTAACAACAGTACAACGACATCAGGACCTTTTTTCGTTAATCCTCACGTTTCATGAATTATTTTCATATACAAACACACAAAATTTTTACCGTTCGTTAGAAAGGCCACAAACATCGATAAATGTATCAAAATGTGCGCGGTGCATATCAGCCGCATAGCAACCAATCAAATTAAAAAAATTAAGTAGTAAAATTGACTAAATTTACATCTAAATTGAAGAAAAAGCGTTTAATATATGGTCAACAAAGGTAGGTTATTAATTTGATTATATTTTATTCAAATTAACAATTTTAATTAAAGTTGATTAATTCAATGAAATATCTTCGATTTGAATAAAATCGATAAAATAATCATTTTTGTCAAATTGACTAAGAGTTAGTCAATTAAATTTAAGGAAGTCATCACGATATTTGTTAAAATGATTAAATTTTCTTTAAAATGAAGAAATAAAAATGATAATATATAGTTATATAATTATCATGATAATTATATGATAATTATATAGTTATATAATTATCATAGTTTTAATTAAAAAATTCTTTGATTTGAAGATAAAGTTGGTTAAACCAATTATATAATTTAATGCACAAATAGTTGAATAGAAGAAACTTGCGTTGATTTGATAATATATATATATATATATATATATATATATATATATATATATATATATATATATATATATATATATATATATATATATTTATATAAATATATATATATATATATATATATATATATATATATATATATATACATAGATAAATATATATATATATCTATATATATATATATATATATATATATATATATATATATATATATATATATATATATATATAAATATATATATATTATATATATATATATATATATATATATATATATATATATATATATATATATTTATATTTATATATATAAATATATTTATATATATATATATATATATATAAATATATATATATATATATATATATATATATATATATATATATATATATATATATATATATATATATATATATATATATATATATATATATATATATATATATATATATATATAAATATCCTTTGCTGATTTGAAATTTTTCGCCTGCAAATTATTTGTCGAAATGTTTATATGTTTTAATGCAGTATCTATACTGATGGTCAGAGCTTTTGATTAAGGCATCATTCATCACAATCGGGCCACTATTACGTCTTCTATTGAATAAACAATATAATTTGCAAATTTGCAAAGGCTTACCCCTTTGCTGATTTGCAATTTTTTGCCTTCAAATTATTTGTCGAAATGTTTATATGTTTTAATTCAGTATTTATACTGATGGTCAGAGCTTCTGATTAAGGCATCATTTATCACAATCGGGCCACTATTACGCCTTCTATTGAATAAACAATAAAATTTGCAAATTTGCAAAGGCTTACCCCTTTGCTGATTTGCAATTTTTTGCCTGAAAATTATTTGTCGAAATGTTTATATATTTTAATTCAGTATTTATACTGATGGTCAGAGCTTTTGATTAAGGCATCATTCATCACAATCGGGCCACTATTACGTCTTCTATTGAATAAACAATAAAATTTGCAAATTTGCAAAGGCTAACCTCTTTGCTGATTTGCAATTTTTTGCCTGCAAATTATTTGTCGAAATGTTTATATATATTTTAATTCAGTATTTATACTGATGGTCAGAGCTTTTGATTAAGGCATCATTCATCACAATCGGGCCACTATTATGCCTTTTATTGAATAAACAATAAAATTTGCAAATTTGCAAAAGCTAACTAACCTCTTTGCTGATTTGCAATTTTTGCCTGAAAATTATTTGTCGAAATGTTTATATATTTTAATGCAGTATTTATACTGATGGTCACAGCTTCTGATTAAGGCATCATTTATCACAATCGGGCCACTATTAAGTCTTCTATGGAATAAACAATAAAACTTGCAAATTTGCAAAGGCTAACCCCTTTGCTGATTTGCAATTTTTTGCCTGCAAATTATTTGTCGAAATGTTTATATATTTTAATGCAGTATTTATACTGATGGTCAGAGCTTTTGATTAAGGCATCATTCATCACAATCGGGCCACTATTACGCCTTTTATTGAATAAACAATAAAATTTGCAAATTTGCATAGGCTAACCCCTTTGCTGATTTGCAATTTTTTGCCTGCAAATTATTTGTCGACATGTATATATATTTTAATTCAGTATTTATACTGATGGTCAGAGCTTTTGATTAAGGCATCATTCATCACAATCGGGCCACTATAACGCCTTCTATTGAATAAACAATAAAATTTGCAAATTTGCAAAGGCTTACCCCTTTGCTGATTTGCAATTTTTTGCCTGCAAATTATTTGTCAAAATGTATATATATTTTAATGCAATATTTATACTGATGGTCAGAGCTTTTGATTAAGGCATCATTCATCACAATCGGGCCACTATAACGCCTTCTATTGAATAAACAATAAAATTTGCAAATTTGCAAAGGCTAACCCCTTTGCTGATTTGCAATTTTTTGCCTGCAAATTATTTGTCAAAATGTATATTTATTTTAATGCAATATTTATACTGATGGTCAGAGCTTTGGATTAAGGCATCATTCATCATAATCGGGCAACGATTACGCCTTCTATTAAATAAAAAATAAAATTTGCAAATTTGCAAAGGCTAACCCCTTTGCTGATTTGCAATTTTTTGCCTGCAAATTATTTGTCGAAATGTTTATATATTTTAATGCAGTATTTATACTGATGGTCAGAGCTTTTGATTAAGGCATCATTCATCACAATCGGGCCACTATTACGCCTTTTATTGAATAAACAATAAAATTTGCAAATTTGCATAGGCTAACCCCTTTGCTGATTTGCAATTTTTTGCCTGCAAATTATTTGTCGACATGTATATATATTTTAATTCAGTATTTATACTGATGGTCAGAGCTTTTGATTAAGGCATCATTCATCACAATCGGGCCACTATAACGCCTTCTATTGAATAAACAATAAAATTTGCTAATTTGCAAAGGCTAACCCCTTTGCTGATTTGCAATTTTTTGCCTGCAAATTATTTGTCGAAATGTTTATATATTTTTTGATTCAGTATTTATACTGATGGTCAGAGCTTTTGATTAAGGCATCATTCATCACAATCGGGCCACTATTACGCCTTCTATTGAATAAACAATAAAATTTGCAAATTTGCAAAGGCTTACCCCTTTGCTGATTTGCAATTTTTTGCCTGCAAATTATTTGTCGAAATGTTTATATATATTTTAATTCAGTATTTATACTGATGGTCAGAGCTTTTGATTAAGGCATCATTCATCACAATCGGGCCACTATAACGCCTTCTATTGAATAAACAATAAAATTTGAAAATTTGCAAAGGCTAACCCCTTTGCTGATTTGCAATTTTTTGCCTGCAAATTATTTGTCAAAATGTATATTTATTTTAATGCAATATTTATACTGATGGTCAGAGCTTTGGATTAAGGCATCATTCATCATAATCGGGCAACGATTACGCCTTCTATTAAATAAAAAATAAAATTTGAAAATTTGCAAAGGCTAACCCCTTTGCTGATTTGCAATTTTTTGTCTGCAAATTATTTGTCGAAATGTTTATATATTTTAATGCAGTATATATACTGATGGTCAGAGCTTTTGATTAAGGCCTCATTCATCACAATTGGGCCACTATTACGCCTTCTATTGAATAAATAATAAAATTTGCAAATTTGCAAAGGCTAACCCCTTTGCTGATTTGCAATTTTTTGCCTGCAAATCATTTGTCAAAATGTATATATATTTTAATGCAATATTTATACTGATGGACAGAGCTTTTGATTAAGGCATCATTCATCACAATCGGGCCACTATTACGTCTTCTATTAAATAAAAAATAAAATTTGAAAATTTGCAAAGGCTAACCCCTTTGCTGATTTGCAATTTTTTGCCTGCAAATCATTTGTCAAAATGTATATATATTTTAATGCAGTATATATACTGATGGTCAGAGCTTTTGATTAAGGCCTCATTCATCACAATTGGGCCATTATTACGCCTTCTATTGAATAAATAATAAAATTTGCAAATTTGCAAAGGCTAACCCCTTTGCTGATTTGCAATTTTTTGCCTGCAAATCATTTGTCAAAATGTATATATATTTTAATGCAATATTTATACTGATGGACAGAGCTTTTGATTAAGGCATCATTCATCACAATCGGGCCACTATTACGTCTTCTATTAAATAAAAAATAAAATTTGAAAATTTGCAAAGGCTAACCCCTTTGCTGATTTGCAATTTTTTGCCTGCAAATTATTTGTCGAAATGTTTATATATTTTGATGCAGTATCTATACTGATGGTCAGAGTTTTTGATTAAGGCATCATTCATCACATTCGGGCAACTATTACATCTTCTATTGAATAAACAATAAAATTTGCAAATTTGCAAAGGCCAACCCCTTTGCTGATTTGCAATTTTTTGCCTGCAAATTATTTGTCGAAATGTTTATATATTTTAATGCAGTATTTATACTGATGGTCACAGCTTCTGATTAAGGCATCATTTATCACAATCGGGCCACTATTAAGTCTTCTATGGAATAAACAATAAAACTTGCAAATTTGCAAAGGCTAACCCCTTTGCTGATTTGCAATTTTTTGCCTGCAAATTATTTGTCGAAATGTTTATATATTTTAATGCAGTATTTATACTGATGGTCAGAGCTTTTGATTAAGGCATCATTCATCACAATCGGGCCACTATTACGCCTTTTATTGAATAAACAATAAAATTTGCAAATTTGCATAGGCTAACCCCTTTGCTGATTTGCAATTTTTTGCCTGCAAATTATTTGTCGACATGTATATATATTTTAATTCAGTATTTATACTGATGGTCAGAGCTTTTGATTAAGTCATCATTCATCACAATCGGGCCACTATAACGCCTTCTATTGAATAAACAATAAAATTTGCAAATTTGCAAAGGCTTACCCCTTTGCTGATTTGCAATTTTTTGCCTGCAAATTATTTGTCAAAATGAATATATATTTTAATGCAATATTTATACTGATGGTCAGAGCTTTTGATTAAGGCATCATTCATCACAATCGGGCCACTATAACGCCTTCTATTGAATAAACAATAAAATTTGCAAATTTGCAAAGGCTAACCCCTTTGCTGATTTGCAATTTTTTGCCTGCAAATTATTTGTCAAAATGTATATTTATTTTAATGCAATATTTATACTGATGGTCAGAGCTTTGGATTAAGGCATCATTCATCATAATCGGGCAACGATTACGCCTTCTATTAAATAAAAAATAAAATTTGCAAATTTGCAAAGGCTAACCCCTTTGCTGATTTGCAATTTTTTGCCTGCAAATTATTTGTCGAAATGTTTATATATTTTAATGCAGTATTTATACTGATGGTCAGAGCTTTTGATTAAGGCATCATTCATCACAATCGGGCCACTATTACGCCTTTTATTGAATAAACAATAAAATTTGCAAATTTGCATAGGCTAACCCCTTTGCTGATTTGCAATTTTTTGCCTGCAAATTATTTGTCGACATGTATATATATTTTAATTCAGTATTTATACTGATGGTCAGAGCTTTTGATTAAGGCATCATTCATCACAATCGGGCCACTATAACGCCTTCTATTGAATAAACAATAAAATTTGCAAATTTGCAAAGGCTAACCCCTTTGCTGATTTGCAATTTTTTGCCTGCAAATTATTTGTCAAAATGTATATTTATTTTAATGCAATATTTATACTGATGGTCAGAGCTTTTGATTAAGGCATCATTCATCATAATCGGGCAACGATTACGCCTTCTATTAAATAAAAAATAAAATTTGCAAATTTGCAAAGGCTAACCCCTTTGCTGATTTGCAATTTTTTGCCTGCAAATTATTTGTCGAAATGTTTATATATTTTTTGATTCAGTATTTATACTGATGGTCAGAGCTTTTGATTAAGGCATCATTCATCACAATCGGGCCACTATTACGCCTTCTATTGAATAAACAATAAAATTTGCAAATTTGCAAAGGCTTACCCCTTTGCTGATTTGCAATTTTTTGCCTGCAAATTATTTGTCGAAATGTTTATATATATTTTAATTCAGTATTTATACTGATGGTCAGAGCTTTTGATTAAGGCATCATTCATCACAATCGGGCCACTATAACGCCTTCTATTGAATAAACAATAAAATTTGAAAATTTGCAAAGGCTAACCCCTTTGCTGATTTGCAATTTTTTGCCTGCAAATTATTTGTCAAAATGTATATTTATTTTAATGCAATATTTATACTGATGGTCAGAGCTTTGGATTAAGGCATCATTCATCATAATCGGGCAACGATTACGCCTTCTATTAAATAAAAAATAAAATTTGAAAATTTGCAAAGGCTAACCCCTTTGCTGATTTGCAATTTTTTGTCTGCAAATTATTTGTCGAAATGTTTATATATTTTAATGCAGTATATATACTGATGGTCAGAGCTTTTGATTAAGGCCTCATTCATCACAATTGGGCCATTATTACGCCTTCTATTGAATAAATAATAAAATTTGCAAATTTGCAAAGGCTAACCCCTTTGCTGATTTGCAATTTTTTGCCTGCAAATCATTTGTCAAAATGTATATATATTTTAATGCAATATTTATACTGATGGACAGAGCTTTTGATTAAGGCATCATTCATCACAATCGGGCCACTATTACGTCTTCTATTAAATAAAAAATAAAATTTGAAAATTTGCAAAGGCTAACCCCTTTGCTGATTTGCAATTTTTTGCCTGCAAATTATTTGTCGAAATGTTTATATATTTTGATGCAGTATCTATACTGATGGTCAGAGTTTTTGATTAAGGCATCATTCATCACATTCGGGCAACTATTACATCTTCTATTGAATAAACAATAAAATTTGCAAATTTGCAAAGGCCAACCCCTTTGCTGATTTGCAATTTTTTGCCTGCAAATTATTTGTCGAAATGTTTATATATTTTAATGCAGTATTTATACTGATGGTCACAGCTTCTGATTAAGGCATCATTTATCACAATCGGGCCACTATTAAGTCTTCTATGGAATAAACAATAAAACTTGCAAATTTGCAAAGGCTAACCCCTTTGCTGATTTGCAATTTTTTGCCTGCAAATTATTTGTCGAAATGTTTATATATTTTAATGCAGTATTTATACTGATGGTCAGAGCTTTTGATTAAGGCATCATTCATCACAATCGGGCCACTATAACGCCTTCTATTGAATAAACAATAAAATTTGCAAATTTGCAAAGGCTAACCCCTTTGCTGATTTGCAATTTTTTGCCTGCAAATTATTTGTCAAAATGTATATTTATTTTAATGCAATATTTATACTGATGGTCAGAGCTTTGGATTAAGGCATCATTCATCATAATCGGGCAACGATTACGCCTTCTATTAAATAAAAAATAAAATTTGAAAATTTGCAAAGGCTAACCCCTTTGCTGATTTGCAATTTTTTGTCTGCAAATTATTTGTCGAAATGTTTATATATTTTAATGCAGTATATATACTGATGGTCAGAGCTTTTGATTAAGGCCTCATTCATCACAATTGGGCCATTATTACGCCTTCTATTGAATAAATAATAAAATTTGCAAATTTGCAAAGGCTAACCCCTTTGCTGATTTGCAATTTTTTGCCTGCAAATCATTTGTCAAAATGTATATATATTTTAATGCAATATTTATTCTGATGGACAGAGCTTTTGATTAAGGCATCATTCATCACAATCGGGCCACTATTACGTCTTCTATTAAATAAAAAATAAAATTTGAAAATTTGCAAAGGCTAACCCCTTTGCTGATTTGCAATTTTTTGCCTGCAAATTATTTGTCGAAATGTTTATATATTTTGATGCAGTATCTATACTGATGGTCAGAGCTTTTGATTAAGGCATCATTCATCACAATCGGGCCATTATTACGCCTTCTATTGAATAAACAATAAAATTTACAAATTTGCAAAGGCTAACCCCTTTGCTGATTTGCAATTTTTTGCCTGCAAATTATTTGTCAAAATTTATATATATTTTAATTCAGTATTTATACTGATGTTCAGAGCTTTTGATTAAGGCATCATTCATCACAATCGGGCCACTATTACGCCTTCTATTGAATAAACGATAAAATTTGCAAATTTGCAAAGGCTAACCCCTTTGCTGATTTGCAATTTTTAGGTGTAGTAGTGATGGCGTAATAGTGGCTCGATTGTGATGATTGATGCCTTAATCAAAATCTCTGACCATCAGTATAAATACTGAATTAAAATATATATACATTTCGACAAATAATTTGCAGGCAAAAAATTGCAAATCAGCAAAGGGGTTAGCCTTTGAAAATTTGCAAATTTTATTGTTTATTCAATAGAAGGCGTAATAATGGCCCGATTGTGATGAATGATGCCACCTCAGATTAAACAATTTCCAACAAATAAATTCTTATTTAAATTTTTGTGTTGCGATATTTTTTACATCAATGGCGATTGACGAACTAAATTAAGACACAGAAACATAAGACACAGAAAAAATTATATATGTTAATTTTTTCTGTGCATAAGAAGATACGTTTCGAATAATTATATTACTAACAATTAATTAATTAATAAACTTAATAATTACTATACAAATGTTTTTCTTCTAAAGATATTAATTTTACAAAGCACATGAATTTTTTTACGTTTGTTTGGTTATCGCGTTAACACAAAAAACCTTAATGCCAGCAAGAATGGATCTATACTGTGCAATTATTATCATCTTATAATTTATCAATTAATTTAAAAGTGAAGACACATAAATTAATTATTGTTTACAAAATTTATTATCCTTTTCTCTTATTTTCATATAATATATCTTACTCTTATTCATGAAAAATTAAATCATTCCATGCAATTTCATTACGAAAATGAAATAAGGAACCAAAATACCATTACGGAAATTTTCGTAACGTTCTGTTGCGAAAAATTTTCGTAATCCGATTTCAAGAATACCATTTTATGATTTTCGTAATACTTTGACACTAATTCGGTACCAAAAATTTTCGTAATGGTTCAAGAATAGTACCTCAGGTAATTTTTCGAATCGGTAGTAGAATTAAAAAAGCCGGCTTATCTTTGAATGCTCGACACCAGATTATTCTCCCCAAAACTCATCGTTATTCCAAAGCAACAATCGAATTTTTCACTGTTACAGAATTTTGCATTCGGGACCGAAAACTGTCCTTATAGCCATCCGGTTGCGATATTGGATTGTAACTGGACTGGTGGTATGTCGCAGAATTATTCGAAAATGTGCTTTCGAATGTGCCCTAAAATAGTATCATAATTTATGAGAAATTTACCAAAGGACCGTCTTCACTATAATAACGTTAAGCCATTTGTTATTTTTAGAGTAGACTTCGCAGGCCCACTGAGCGTCCGTCATTATGTACTCTGCAAGGTGGAGAGAGGAAAAAATGTAAGTCGCTCTGTTCGTGTGCATCTGAAATTGGTGGTCGATTTGTCGACGGAGACGTTTGTTGGCGTCCTAAAATGTTTCATTGCAGATCGGGGCGTGGTTCAAGTGGCACAACCGTATAATTCATGAAGCGTGCACTATTTCTTGTGTTGAGTGAAGTTTCATACCCCCTCGAGCTCCCAACTTTGGTGGGCTTTGCAAGGCTTCAATAACAATTATGAAACGTCTTATTGGTCTCTACAAAGTCATGGCTGATCATGTGATTCATGGTGTAATTTCAGTTGAGTCTTTTTTAAATTTTTTTTTAAAGAAAACTTTTTGATAACTCCCCAAGTATATTTTTCCCAAAGTAAAATACAGGTAGTCAGAAAATAAAAATGTTGAAATCAATGGCCCTTATTGGAAAACCGATTAAATTGTTGATTACTTTTAAGTAAAAGGGTTCATATCATCCAAAAATGTATTGATCGATGGGTGAAGCATTAAATCTACCCTAAATACGTCACCAACCCTCTCTCTATTCATAGTTCATTTTAATATTAATGCTTTTCTTATTGTAATTATTTTAGTTTGCTTGTTGCCAATTATGTATGGTATGATTTAGTTAGAAAATCGATAATTATTTTTTTTTTACATAATTTACCTTTACCATTCATGTTGAGACGAATTTTAATTAAGTTACAAATTTTTCCGCGTCGCTAAGCTATGGCAAATAATAATAATGTAGACGTACTACATACAGACGTATATGATAATACAAAATGAAATATGACAGCAAATATTTCGATCATAAATTATAATTAATTGAGGTAATTAGAATTTTTTTTTAATATTTTTTTTTTTTGTAAACGAAATAGTTTTTAGTTTACGGTGATTAAGTGTTTCTGATATACAAATAGTTTTTAATGAACAGAAGATTATTTAATTTAATATGGTGGTGCGCGTTGTATAAAAATTACGGAAGAGGTGTTATGTCGTGATGTGTAATTTTAATTAGATTTGATTTTTGTTTTACATATTTTAGGTAGCTAGGTTTACCCCAATGTGTTGACTTTTGATCAAAAAATTTAGTTATCAAATTTTTTTGTTTTAATTTGTTTATGTGCTTTAGCGCGTTGAACGTAGCTGTCTCATTAAAGCCTTCGACCCATATATATCTATACAAATAATAAAATGGTTTTTACTGGCCCGTACCATATCAATAATCCTTACCAGACTTTGCTAAGCTATCTTGATGGATTGAGTCATATGCTTGCTTGGATATTCAAGAACACGTGATGGACGGCACAGATATAAAATTATAAAGAAGGGCTAGGTCATCGCAATGGTTTACGCATTTTCAGCGATCTTTTTTTTAAATGACATGCACGTGGCTTCTTTCCATTAATCAGACAAAACGTCGTTTTTTCATACTTTGAATTTAATATTAATATTTTGTTTTAACTCCTGCTAATGGCTTTATTCTTGGTTCTTTGTTTACCTAAATATAACAAAAAGTGTGTAAAACTTACATTATATGATGTTTATAAAGCTGCAGTAGATCTAGTATCCTTGCTAATTCATTGGGATCAGTTTCCAATTTTGAATGGTATTTCAAACTGTATGCTTTTATCATCTGTTTTACCATTTTAATCTCTAGGTATTTATAAAACTCCTATGGAAGTTATCATTTCGAATATACCAAGCATAATTGGTAATACATCGTATTATTTTTGATTGCATACGTTGTAAAAGGTATATATTTGATTCGGTGGTTGTTATATCAGTGATTACACTTGATATAGCTTTCGATATTGGACTGTTATCCGCTTACCACTGGTGGGGGCTTAGACAATAACAGATAGAAGTATTGTTGGAAACTACTTAATGTTTATTCAATTTTTTGAGTTTATATACACAAAATTTTATATATTATACTACAACAAATATCAGATTTGCTGATTTTACTTATATTATATTAACTTAC
Organism: Tipula confusa; assembly: GCA_963556175.1. NCBI lineage: Eukaryota > Metazoa > Arthropoda > Insecta > Diptera > Tipulidae > Tipula > Tipula confusa. The sequence goes on from OY744476.1 coordinate 183,661,659, forward strand.
AATTTTACTTATATTTTAAATTTGTCAATTAAATTAGAGGAAATGCATATCCGATATGCTTATATTTTTAAGCATAATGATATGTTTATCCGAAATTTGATTCTAATTCATATTTTAAAGTATGAAATTATTGTCTCTATATGAAATTAATTTGTTAACTAAACACCATGGTTTATGTCATGTTCACGTGACTGAACATCCTCCGGGGCGGCTATGGTGGATAAAAACCGCCGTGGCAATGGCTGTGGATGTGAAGATGAACTGGTTACATTTGATCTACAGGATGTTTTCCTGGATTTGCAATAATATGCAATGGTTAATCCCATAATTGCAGTAATGAGCCCATATAAAACAAAATAGTGGTGAACATCGTGGGCGTTAAGTTGTTGATCTTCATTTTGTATGGTACTCTTTAAACGTGTAATATTGGTTGATAGTTGGTTCAAGTCCGTGAGAATGTTGTTGAATTCATTATGGGTCACAATCGTACTGGTGGTGGTCGGTTGTGTTTCATTTTTTGCTTGAATGAGCAGGCTGCTAAGATTTATCGTTGGTTGATAGAATGTCTCCATTCGTGTGTTAAAGTTTTGGATGGTCTGTATAGTTGTCATTCCATCAGTAATTGTGCAAGCCTTGTGTGCGGTTATGATTCCCGTTCCGCTTATAGTTGTGGTTGTAACTTCCTTATTACAAATGATATTTATTGTATGATCCCTTTCAGATATAAAAATCCATGTGCCCGGATCATGTGTAGGAATCCACATATTTGTTGGTCTTATAAATCGAATTTCACAAGCGTCTGCATATATTTCCTTGTTGATAATTAACTTGATCTCACACGGGACTGGTTCATTTTGGGTACTATGAATCACATTGTGAATCATACATATATATTCTGTACCCCTTATGGATTTGCAATCAGAAAGTTCGTCTTCTGACATGGAATAGTAGGTTTCCCTATTTAAACTTATCAGAAATAGTTCACTTGTTGGTTTTATGTATGCATACATGCCCTTGTGTTTGGTTGGGATAGCAATCGGTTTGATGATTTGATATATCTTGTTGTTAAGCAACGGCATTTTCAGTTCAAAAATTAATGCGTTGTTTGCTTGTCCAACCTTTGCCGTCATCATTTGGTATAATGTTATCATATTGTTTTCTCCATATATGGTTGCATCAGCTGGAATTATTTCATGTAATTTTTGCAGTTCTGTCTTGAGTTGATCAGGTTTTAGAACAAACATGTTTATTTTACTATGGTGAATGTCGGTAATAACATCGATTAGTTGTTGTTGTGTTAATATAAAGGTCGTCATTTCGATTGACATATGTATCCATAGAGCGAGAAATCTTTGTACAGCCAAACCTTCGTCCTCATTCCTTTTTACTAGGTCGAGTATTGACATTGTTTGTTTATCTATTTCTTTTAGTTGGTTATTTACTGCTACCCAGTCCTTTTTTATAATATTCACTGTTGATTCAGTTATGGTAATTTGTCCTCTCAGCAATTTGTATACATGTTCTTCATTTTTCTTTATTGACCTGATTTCATCATCATATCGTTGTGCATCTTCCTGGTCGAGGATCCCAAACAGCTGGTTGGTGAGTGTTCCAACCACATTTACTAAACCTCGTTTCGTCCGAGTAGGATTATACGTAGGTCGAAACATTTCATTATTGCGGTTTATGTTGAGCATTTGTTGTTTTATTTGTGCTAATGCAGGCTTACAAAGTTGTCTTAATTGTAACCACTCATTATCATCTTGGCAAGACTTGTCCATTCTATTGATAGCTGCGTTATATACTCCAGCTTCTAATAACATTGCCGATAAATTGAAATATGATACAATCGTCCATTGTTGATATGACAGCTGAGCTGTACCAATGTTTTCAAAGTATATTCCGGTTGTCGAATTTAGAGTGGTGACATCAATTTTAGAATTGTTGGTTATCGTCGAACATACCCCAAGCACGCTTAATAGTGGAATCATCGTATACAACATCAATCTTGATTGAAAGCACGGTCTAATTTTCCTTCTTTTTATTTGAGGTTGGGGAATGGTTTTAATTTTCTTTGCAGCCTGTTTTACTTGATCCTCTACGTTATCTCGCAACCAAAGGTTTGGTAGATTTTTCTCTCTCCGCGATAGTTCTTCATGTACATTGCGTTTCCTAGGATTGGATTTGTGACTGAGAATGGTCGACAATAGTGTCGTTGGTTTAGAAGTTGCTTCAATACTCTGTTTTTCTATACAATCATCAATCGGGAGTGGTGCCAATTTTGTTATTGGTCTTTTTATAAGAGCCCTTCCGGGGCCGCGGAGTGTTGCTACTCGAACAATTCCATCTTGCCCTGGGTGAACGTCTGTAATACGTCCAGTTATCCATCTTGATGGTGGAATGTTATTGTCTCGAACAAGAACTAATTGACCAACCTTTAAGTCAGGTGTCTGTATGGTCCACTTTGCTCGTTGTTGTAATTGATGCAAGTATTCTTGTGACCACCTTTTCCAAAAATCATCCCTCATTTTTTGAATTAGTTTCCATCTGGCTAGAGAGCTTATTCTTTCATCTGTTACGTTGGGTTCGGGTTGAGTTATAAGAGATTCCCCAATTAAAAAATGGCCAGGAGTTAAAAATGTAGGATCACTCGGATCGTTGGTCATTGGTGAAAGTGGCCTTGAATTCAGACAAGCCTCTATTTGACAGGTTAAAGTTGTCAATTCTTCGAATGTCAAGGTTGATTCACTAATCACCCGTTTTAAATGATATTTCACAGATTTTACAGCTGCCTCCCATAATCCCCCGAAATGTGGTGCTCCTGGTGGGATGAAATGCCATTTAGTGCCGTGGTCACCCGAAGTGTTAATTATGTTTGAAGTTGTTTGTTCTAGTGTCTTTAATGTGTTTAACTCCATGATTTTGCTAGCCCCTACAAAATTGGTGCCATTGTCGCAAAAAATGTCTGTGCATATTCCTCTACGTGATGTGAAACGTTTATATGCTGCTAAAAAAGCATCGGTTGTTAAATCGCTGACCACCTCTATGTGAACGGCTTTCGTCACCATGCACACAAAAATCGCAAGGTACCCTTTATATGACTTATTACCTCTCCCCTTTGATACTCTAACAGTAAACGGCCCAGCGTAATCAATTCCTGACTTTACAAATGGTCTAGCAGGAGTCAATCTTGATTCTGGTAAATTACCCATTAGTTGATTTTTAATGGCCGCACTGAATCTATAACATCTCAAACATTTGGTTATTTGTTGTCTAACCAAATTTCTGCCATTTATAATCCAGTACTTTGTTCGAATATGGGCTAGTGTCAATTGGGTACCGCCATGCATAGTTAATTTATGGCCTTCTTGAATTATTAAATTTACAATTGGATGCGATTGTGGAAGAATAATCGGATGCTTTTCATCATAGGACCAGACCGATGAATTTTGTAAGCGACCGCCCACTCTTAGTAATCCATCCTTTACAAATGGTGAAAGTGATAATAATTTACTTTTTTTATCAATCGGGTTGTTGTTTTCCAAATCATGAATTTCTTTCTTGTATTGACTCTGTTGGGCATTTCTAATTAATCGATGGAGAGCCTCATCCATTTCTTGTACTGAAATTATGTTGTTGGGTTCATATTTCACCAGCTTCAACTTATTAATGAATCGTTTACAATATGATAATATTCTTTGGATCTTTTTTAAACTTGAATATCTTATGAATAGCTCATCAAAAAAGTTTTCATTATTTTGTACCATTGTTGTTTTGGCTACTGCTATTATCTTTCTATCCGGAATGTCTTCAGTTTTTAATTCTGAATTCTGAATTGGCCAGTCTTTAGGAGTGCGTGTTAACCAACATGGTCCACTCCACCATAATTGATGTTCCCCGAGATCTTTAGGTTCCACGCCCCTTGAAGCACAATCAGCTGGGTTATCACTTGACCTAATATAGTTCCAGGCTGATGGGTTGGTTAGACTATGAATCTCAGACACTCTGTTCGCCACAAACGTTTTAAACCGATGTGGTTCTGTCTTAATCCATGCAAGTACAATTGTTGAATCTGTCCACGCGTATGTTGTTATTTTAGGAATTCTAAGACTTTTAATTACTTTCGTGAGTAATCTTGCAAGTAATAAGGCGCCGCACAATTCCAATCTGGGAATTGTTAACTTTGTTTTTATTGGTGCGACTCTAGTTTTCGATATTAGGAGGTATGGTTGCGTTATACCAACTGTATTATTTCTTTGGTAGATGTATATTACCGCTGCATATGCATGCTCAGATGCATCACAAAACCCGTGAAGTTCTATGGTTGAATTATTGTTCGTGTTTACCCATCTTGGGATTTTTAGTTGTTCGAGCAAAGGTAAAGATTGTTTAAAATTGTTCCATTTTACCGCGATATTTTTTGGTAATGGTTCATCCCATGCTAATCCAGTTAACCAGAGTTGTTGTAATAATATTTTTGCTATTATAATGGTTGGTGCTAGCCATCCCAACGGGTCGAACATTTGCGATACCTCGGACAATAATTTTCTCTTAGTAATTATTTCTGACTTAGTCTTGTTTAAGTTTATTTTAAATACGAAGGTGTCTAAATCAGGGTTCCATGATATTCCTAATGTTTTTATCGTTTCATCTAGTTTTATGTCCCTTGTGCCGATGGCCCTTGAATTTTCCGGTATCTGGTTCAGTAAATCAGAATGATTACTTGCCCATTTGCGTAGCTGGAACCCGCCTTTCTTTAAAAGGTGTATTAGCTGTTGTTGTTGCACAAGAGCTTCTTCCACAGAATTACTACCGGAAAGCAAGTCATCTACGTAAAAATCTTGTAATGCAATATTGGCTGCTTTTGGGAATTCTTTCATTCCATCGTATGCTAGTTGTTGTAAGGTGCGGATAGCCAAATATGGAGCACTCGCCGTTCCAAAGGTTACTGTTGTTAAATTGTATTCTTTGATGGGTTCCTGTTCAGATTCTCTCCAGAGTATCTTTTGATATTTTTGATCATCTTTATGTACTTGTATTTGACGATACATTTTTTCGATGTCTGCTGTATATACAATTTTGTGCTTTCTCCATCTTAGTAGGATTGAAATAAGTTCTTCCTGTAATGTTGGACCGACTAATTGTTGGTCATTTAAGTTTTTGTTGTTACTTGTTTTCGCTGATGCGTCAAAAACGACTCGTAACTTTGTGGTTAAGCTGTGTTCTTTTATTACAGCATGATGTGGTATGAAATATTCTTCAGATGTATTGATTATATTTCCATCTTCAGCTTTTTTCATATGCCCTAATTCAATGTACTCGTTGATACATTTTTTATAGTCATTCGCAAATGTTGGTAATCTTGCGAATTTTTTCTCTAATTGCAGTAGTCTAGCTAAAGCCCTTAATTTTGATGCTCCGAGAATTGGTGGGTCCGTTTTAAACGGAATGCGCACTATAAATCTACCGTTATTTTCCCGTTGATGGGTTTTATTAAAATGTTCTTGGCAAAGTTGTTCATCTGTTGTCAATACTCTATCTTCTTGTAGTTCCTCTATCTCCCAGAATCTTTTTAAGCTGTTATCCAATTCAGTTTTTGTTATCATACATTGTACTGTTGGTGGTTCGCTTTGCTGTAAAGGACCAAATATAAGCCAGCCTAATTCGGTTTTTTGTGCCGCCGGTTCTCCTGCAGAGCCTTTTACTACATCATTCATTAGTATGGCTGGATAGTAATCTGCACCCAGCAGTATGTCTATTTTGTTCGGCACGTTAAAGTTTGGATCTGCCCATAACAAATTATTGATGTGAGGCCAGTTCCAAGCATCGAAACTGTACTCTGGTAGGTTTCCCACTAATTGGTCTACAATTAATGCACTTATTTCCAATTTAAATTCAGATGAGAATCTAGGCTCAATTTGAAACTTAAGCCGTCGGTCTGATATTCCAGCAGTTATTCCTCCTATCCCTTTAAACTCGACGTGCGTTCTTGTACTTTGTATGTTCAATTTTTTTGCTGCCTTGCTCGTTATAAAAGATGCTTGAGAGCCCGGATCAATGAGTACTCTAAGTAGTTCTGGGTGATTGCCGTTGGTTGGTACCATCACTAGTGCAGTACTTAGAATCACCTGTGATTCCGTTGGATTATATATCATGTGTGTTTCAACGATTGGTTTTACTTGTTGTTTTGTTGGATCACTTGCTCTCTGATGCATGTTCTGTTGGTATTTGTTTGTTTTATTAGTGGCTCCTTCTCTGGTGTGGAGAAGGGTGTGATGTTTACCTTGGCACACTAAACATTTGCCTTCTCGAAAGCAAGTCCTGGAAAACAGGTGATTACCCAGACATGCTCTGCACAGCTCTTTCATGGTGCATATTTTGTTACGGTCAATTGTTGACATTTGCAAAAATGATTTGCACGCATCGATTTTATGCGACCCTTTGCAATTTGCGCATACATCTGTTGTTGAAGTAAGCATTGTTAAAGTTTTTGGAGCTTGTAATCGATTGCCGGTTGTTGTTGCGTGTCGACTATACTTATTTCCTATTGCTTCCAATGACTGGAACCGTTTTTCCAAAAACAGTAAAAATTTGTTCAAACTTTCACCCTTTTTTGGGTCTTCCAATGTAGATTCGTAACTTCTACACGTTTCACTGTCTAGCTTCTTTAGTAATATGTGTATAATTAAGGCATCAAATTTCTCCTCATTATTGAGTACGTTGTTTATGTTATGAATTACTTCTTGTGTGATGTCATGCATCGTTCTAATTCCTGAAGCATTCTCTGTTACTATGTTGGGTTGATTGATCAGCTGGTTGAAATACGTTGTTGTCAAAATTCTTTCATTGCTGTATCGATTTTTTATTATTTTGTACGCTACTCGGTAGTTGTCTGCGGTTGATTCTAGATGATTTATTAATCTAGCGGCTTGACCTCCTAAATGATTCTTTAAGTAATTGATCTTGTGGGTGTCCGTAAGCGATTCATTAGAGTGAACTAATTTTTCGAATGTGTCCGCAAACCCTTTCCACTTAATGTATTCTCCGTAGAAAATTGGAATCTCAATTTTTGGAAGGCGTACATCAAACTTGTTGTTGTTTGTTTGATGGCTGTCGATTTCTGTGGTGATTTTTGTTACAATAGCATCATGTTGGTTTTTGATGGTATCGTAATAGCTCTCAGAGAAGTATTTTAACCTTTTTTCATCTTCTTCTGAGGCCTCCACATTTATATTTTCATCGAGATCCATGATTTGTTCCATCATTCGTTCGATTCTTTTTAACACAAGCTGTAGAGCTTGTTTAGAGACCTTTTGTATTAATGAGTCTTCGGCTGTATTTATTTCTTTATATAAAGCCCTCATTTTTACATTCTGCAATTTTAGCATTTGATCAAGATCTTTTCTGTTGGTATAATTGTTGTTGTTTGTACCCAATGAGCCTTGTTCCCCTCTTGTTGCTGTTGTATTGCCGTTGTCCATAACCGTAAACAGGAATTGGGACTTTAGGGAATTATCATCCGATGTTGTTGGTATCGGTGTGGTTGGTGGCCCCTGGTTAAGCTGTTTCCGCATGTCATCGATAAGGGTGTCGTAAATACCCGCTATCTTAGTTCGTGTTTCGAAATACGGATGGCTTGACACTAATGGTGAGACATCATTTCGAATGATTTCATCTGTCTCAACATATTGTTGATAGAGTTCCTTCAAAGTTGTTATTTTGGACTCTAAATACCTTTTCGTCTTCCTTGATGGTCCGTCTTTATAATAGTTCTTGTTTAGCTGAACTATTTTGTCGGCTGTTGTTTCCTGATCTCGCAAAAGACATTCCATGCTTGTCATTTTGATTGGTTGCACGTTGGTGTTTGCTTCGTTGATTGATGTAATGACTTGCTGGCTTTATTGACCGGAAGGATGCTTGTGGATGATTGAACTGGTGCCGGGTGATGATCAGCGTACAGTTTCGTAGCCTGTTGGTTGTTGACTCGAATCTATAACCACAAGTTATTTGTTTAGTTATCGGTGCCTGTTGTTGTGTGGCTTGAAGCTCCGATGCCTGTTGGATGTTGGCTGGAATTTCTTCAATATTTTATAGGCCGCCTGTTGTTTTGGTGGCTCGAAGGACCAATGTTATATCAGTGATTACACTTGATATAGCTTTCGATATTGGACTGTTATCCGCTTACCACTGGTGGGGGCTTAGACAATAACAGATAGAAGTATTGTTGGAAACTACTTAATGTTTATTCAATTTTTTGAGTTTATATACACAAAATTTTATATATTATACTACAACAAATATCAGATTTGCTGATTTTACTTATATTATATTAACTTACAATTTTACTTATATTTTAAATTTGTCAATTAAATTAGAGGAAATGCATATCCGATATGCTTATATTTTTAAGCATAATGATATGTTTATCCGAAATTTGATTCTAATTCATATTTTAAAGTATGAAATTATTGTCTCTATATGAAATTAATTTGTTAACTAAACACCATGGTTTATGTCATGTTCACGTGACTGAACAGTGGTAGAGCCTCATAATTGAATTCCATATGTCCAAATTTGGATTAGGGTCACCCTGTATAGTAGAACTTTTTATTTTTATTTTTTCAACAAGTTTTGAGACTGTTGGAAGAACGTTTATTGGTCTGTATGACGCCACTTGTGGTTTTGTCCTTGCCAGGCTTTGAGATCATTATAATTAGTGACGTTTTCCATTTTTAGGGAGATACCCATATCTTATTTTTGCATTGAATATATAGGTTTTTTTCCCTGCCCAAAAGTCCAGGAGCTTCTCCACCTTCCCAATAAAGGCGAGAATGCTAGAGGCTAATCTACATTTCTCTGGGGTTAAATACCTCTCTTCAAAATGAAGCCACCTCAGTGTGCACAGAGCAACACACTCACATAGTACGTGAGGTAGGTTATGTATTCTGCAGTTTCTGTCTTTTCCAAACTAAGTCGGCACTCCGTCTCTGTGGACAGGTTAATTTTGTTCAAATAATATCTCAGCTTGCAGTGACCTGAAAGAAAACTCACTAGCTTCCTAATATTTCCTTTACTTAAATTGATCGCCAAGTCTTTATGATGAAATGGTATAATAATCCTTTATATTATCCATTATAATAATCCTTTGTATCACCCGGCAATATACTAATATGGCTTTGTCACTTCTAGCCCAGTGGCAATCTGATTGTCTTATTGGTGGATTTAATATGGCTGTCCTTATTTTTTTAGTTGCCTTCCATAGTGAGTAACCGTTTTTTCCCATTAAGAGTTCACTCCGGTAACTCTGCATTACTTACTCTGCTTCCTCTACTAAGGCTCGTTCCAGAGCTTTAATCGTTTTATTTAATTTCTATTTGAGTAGTGAAGACTTTTGAAGTCGCCATTTCCGACGTATTTTTCACTCTTCTGAAATTAAATTCTAAATGTTAATTGTAAGCCTGTTGCATCTTTCAGAGCTTATAACACCAGGTTAGGTTAGATTAGGTTTAGGCCGTAATTCAGGGACGTGGCGTAGACATAAAAGAGGGCCCTACTACAAAAAATTTTCTTCTCCACCTCTCGCTACTAAAACCAATTCGAGCTCCTGACGAAGCAATAAATATACCTAACACTGACTCTGCTGAGGTCTGTAAAATTACACAGGATACGAGCTCCTAGAAACTTAGGCCTGTACAGAGCCAGGCTAGGACAGATGCAGAGATAGTAGAGAAAAGTTTCCTTCTCCTCTTCATCCATGCAACCACGACAGTAATCATGAGAGAGAACACCAAGTTTCCTTGCATGCTTACCAATGAGACAGGGTCCAGTGATGACAACCACAATCTTAGCAATACTACAACGCCTCATAGATATTGGTTGGTTAGATCCGACTAAGTCGAGTACAGGCCAAATCTGACTCATGACGCATGAGTTAAGCTTTGACCATCTTTCATTTGTGATTTTGTATGCTTCTTCTTTAAGAAGTAGCTTACACGTAGAAAGTGGTACCCCAATGTCAGCCTTACTATAGGTAATATACTACAGGAGGCACCTAGTCTAGCGAGTCTATTGGCTTTAATATTTCCCGTTATATTGAAATGCACCCACGTAAGATGGATGTTGAACTATTCAGCTATCTCGTTAAGAGATGAGAGGGAGTTCAGGGCTACTTTCGATGTAAGAAAGCCTGATTGTAGGATCTATGGCCAATCTATGACTCTTTAATTGCAATGAGCTCTGCCTGAAAAACACTACAATAATCAGAAAGACAAAAAGAGAGGTTAAGATTCAATTCCTTGCAGAAAACATCACAGCCAGCTTTGCCATCCATCACCGAGCCATCCGTAAAAATTAATCGCATCGGACTTCATAACTGCTTCACTCGCCCAGTCCTCTCTGAAGGGAATATAGTTTAAAGTGGATTAAATAAGCAACTAATTTAAAGCTCTCCCCCTCTAGGTTTAGTAACTGGCCATTTATGTATGACCAAGTTCCAAAGAAGGGAGAATAATGCTCCTCCTTGCGGTGTACCTGTACACACAAATCTACGGACGGATGCCTTACCAGTTTTAGGCAAAATGACTCTGCTCCTATAAGTATCTGATGAATTTAGCAGCCTTGTGGTACATCCAGCCCAACTCTGAGAAGGCCTGCGTGATCGCCTCAGGTTTGATATGGTTAAAGTCACCTTCTATATCACAAAAAGTCATCAAGGGGAATTTCTTATGTTCGGAATTCTCGATAGAGCATATAAGGAGTGTAGTGCTGATTCCACCGATCTCCCCTTACAGTAAGCATGTTGAGATGCAGACAGCTTAACCGGCTCAATCCAGCTTCTAATATAAGCTTCTATTTGTCTCTACAGAATTTTTAATAAAAAAGAAGATGCGGTAATTGGCCTAAGGTCTTTCGGATCGTAGTGAGAGCGTTTTCGCGCCTTAGGTATGAAAATAACATTTACTTCAGTCCATTTTTTTGTAATGTAATATAGTTCCAGGCTACTTTTGAAGATCACCTCAGATCAAATCAGAAGTCTGTTGAATGTTGGCTAGAATAATGCCATCCGGACCTGCTAAACGGCTTAAAACTGTTTGCTGACCGCAAAATGTTCATTCTGCTGACAATCTTTCCAGTGAGCCCAATAGCCGTGTTTGCTCTTGGCAGAACAAGCTCGTTGTAGTCCACATACCATCCGGTTATTGAAGATAACTTGGAATGGCAAAGTTGATAAAACCTTACGTAGCCTAGCTGCCTCAGAAGATCCCTTTATATTTTCACATAATTTCCTTCAGGATTTGATTGTGGCATTCCTCAATTTATATTTATAAGATTTGAGAACTTCCCTATAGGAATCCCAGACTACGTCATGTTTAGTTCTCTTTCGCAATTTTGAGGTCTCTTACATTCCATACGCATTACTTGTAGTTCCTTAGACCACCACAGTGGGTGAGATTTACCCTTAGGCCTGCTGTGAGCACACAAACCTTAAATAGTTTGATTGAAAGCATTAGACATCCTATCAACCAGGACATCTAATTCCTGTGTAGATTTGGGAAATTCAAAAACCACAACAGATAAAGACTTACCGAGAATAGTTCTAAATGTCCACTCCATATTGCAGACAACAATGATCAGAAAAGGAGTGTTCATCAGACACCTTCCAATTTGTTAACTTATTAAACAAAAAGTTTGAAACAAGGTGATGCCCAACACTTTTTGTTTATTGTTAGTAATAAAAGTAGGCTTACAGCCTATGTTAAAGATAGATAGGTTAGTACCAGTACCAGTAATAGTACCTCATCTCTTTCATTTGTATCTGTGCTTCCCCAGATCGTATAGTGTGAGTTTGCATCACATCCAAGGAAGATCCCAACTCTACTAACCTGAGCAGCCGCTATTAGGTTTTTGCTGTTGACCACAATGCTAACTGCTAGCACATCTGCATTGCTGTAACCGGAAAGCAGAAAAATATTAATCTAGTCCTTTGCAAGAATGCACGAACGAATCCTACCTTTATCTTGCATGATCAGATGATAAGTCATATCAATCGTCTATTGGTGAGGGCGATCCCTTCATAAAGTGGTTTATCTTTAGGTGCAGTCTGCCTTGAACTCCATTGCAAATGTTTAGCATTTAATCGCTTCTTGCAAGAAATTTTGTGCCTAGCAGGTTTAAATAATCAGTGAATTGTGCCTTTTAATTGCTTGTTTTGGCGAGCAGTAAATGTGCGGTATTACAGAATTACCAGATCATTCCTCTTAGCATATTTGTTTAATTCATAAAGTGCTTTAGTATTTTTTTGAATAAATCTGCAGTGCCACCACATGCTTTACCATCCGAATGTTTGGTGTCATAAACGGAATGGTCATTTATTTAAAAATATGTTTTAGTCGTAAAGTGTGTTTCTGATATGAGCAGGATAGCAATATTTTAATCGTTAAGTAAAGTTTGTATTTCAGTTTTGTGTTGTGAAAGACTATTTGCATTTGCATCTGGCTTTGACAATACTTTGTATTAGAGTGGTCCTATTTTGCATCATCATGTTCATTTGTTTTTACATCATTATTATGGAACTTTGGATCATTTCAGTCAGTTTACTGACTGGTTGCAAGCAATATTTTTTCGTCATTGAAGTATTGCTTTTGATGCGATGCCATTTAGAATATTAGATTCCTAATATTAGATGAGGCGGTTTTAGATTTCTTCCCAATAATATAGGTTTCAACCTTTTGACCTGCAGTTTTTTTAAAATTTTGGAGAGATTTTGGAGCAGGGTAATTTACCTATATGGTTTTTTTTATTATTAAAAATCTTGTTTGATTTTTGGTGTCATAATAGTTTTAGCTACTTTTCTATTGCTGAGGTACGTGTTTTAATCGACATGATGCGTTGATTACATGAAACAGTTTTCGTACTCCTTTGTCAGGAAGGATTTTTACTTATTCACCAGTAATTATAAATCATAGTCTGGTGAATTTTTTCTACTTAGGTTATGGTTAATTTCAAATTTAAACTCCTATTATAAAGGCCATATTTCTCTAAATTCTCTTTATATACTGGAGTCATATTCTCTTCCACTGATGGTTGAAATGTCTTTTCCAGATAAGATGCAAAATGTTCTACTTTCTGTTTACCATTTGATATTCAATTTCCGCCGTCATTTTGAGTTAGTGATATTTGATCCTTTGGCCTTTTAAGTGCGTTTTAAGCATTCCATAGAAAATACTCGGTATCCTTATTAGCAGTAAGACTATGCAAATATCGGCTAATTTATTTTTTAGTTCTTTAATTCTGCACTTAAGCTTACTGCAAAGGTAATGGATAATTATTATAATTATTTTCCGTTTTTCACGAACTATATCTTTGTTCTGAATTAAATAAGGCCAAAATATTAGATAAGGTCTTGACAAGAACTCGCAGTTATACGCTTGGCCTGCTGCGAATAGTTCTCCACCCTTCCGGCTAGTTAATTTTGACCCCAGAAAGTAATTATTGCATTAAAATCATCTCCAACTTGTATTAAAACCTAACTGCTTAAATAATTTGTTATAATCCTCTTTGTTTAGATTATGTCTTGAGAGACAATAAATTAAAGAGAAATCAAATTGCTTTTTATTATTTAACTGGACATTGATAATACCTCCTTGCATTTTTTCTTCTTCAACTCTTACTCCTTCATGATGTTTAATGTTTGTTTCCACAAATGTTGCTGGTCCTCTACTCGGTCTCTAGCCGAATGCAAATCGTATTAGGAAATATTACCATGTATTTTCGCATCTGGGGCTATTCAGCATAATTGCTGATGTATTTCTGTTGAATTTGAACATGCTCGTTAGCTAGACACATTTTGCGACATGCTCAAAGTATTGCTGCAGGTATAATTATAACTTTGATATTTTCTGCACTAGGATATCGTTGAAGTATTCTTCTTCATTTGCTCTATTCTGAATATCATGCTCAAAAAATACATTGCTCAACAATTATATATCATTTGGACGTTTTCTTTATTGTCAAACACAGGCGCATAAAAAGTGTTAGTCCTCTTCTTACTACTTCGCGGTTCTCTTTACCGCTTTCTTTTATGTCTAATTTGATAAAATTAACAGCATCCCGAATATTTAAACGTGTATTCTGCAACTCTGCAATTATGTAACTAATGTTTAATTTATGTTGTAGCACTCTATAGCCATTGACTTAATTGGTCTAGCTGGCTTATTCATCAGTATATCACTGACACTTGGCAACATTAAATTTTAAATGGTTATGATTTCGATATATCCCAAAATCTGAAACATTTGCCTTTCAGACGTCATTGTCTAGTGCTATACTAGGAAAGTCTTTAACACCTACTTTATTAATAGATGGGGACTGATTTATTTTCTCTTATTAAAACGATTTGAACCAAGCGTTTTGAGCCAGCATGAAAATTTTAAAGTTTAACCCAATTCATAAAATTTTACCATGAAACTACACGAGCAGAACGCATTAAATATGGTAAAACCGCACCAATCATCGATTTGCTGCAAATGCGCTCAATGTTTTTCTGTGGAGATTGGTAACACCACACGAAGGTGTGACGGTTGTATTTAACATTTTTCATATTTGTCCGTATTACATTTACCATCAAGAATTCGAAATTGTCTAAAGGCACTAGTAACAAAAGGAAAAATTGGCTAGAGTTAAGCAAGGCATTACGTATAAAAATTGTGAATCAAAGTGCAAAATATATGTTCTAAGTAGTTCAAATACTAATGAGATCTTGCAGGATTGTAGGACTATCTGAAAAAAAAAAAAAAGTTTACTTTAAATAACAGTTATAACCAGAATTATATAGTTATACCTGAATTGTTCTGATTTTTTCGTTAGACTGCAGATGTCTTTAATTTTTTTTTTTCGAATGTATAAGGTCGTATTGCAGCCGGTTAAAATATTTTAGGACCTGGGGCAAAGAAATCAAAGTTTCTCAACTTATGTTGACCACAAACAAATAAGTAAAACCAAAATATAAGAATCTTCTATTGTCTTTACAATATTCTGTCTCTTTTTGTTTTGGAAATTCTTTAGTAAAACTTTCAATTGATAATGGTGGGTAAAACAATGGTTGGAGTTGTTTCAAGCCACTTATTCTTCTGTTTTCATTTTCATTGTGTCGGGTGGCCACCAAATATTTTTTTAACCTATTTATTTTACTTACTGGGAACATGTTAACTCAATTGACATAAGGATATTTTTAAGCTTATTATTATACTTTTGAGCTGGTTGACTTACTTGACTTACTTGACTTACTTGACGTACTTGACTTACTTGACTTACTTGACTTACTTGACTTACTTGACTAACTTGACTTTCTTGACTTACTTGACTTACTTGACTTACTTGACTTACTTGACTTACTTGACTTACTTGACTTACTTGACTTACTTGACTTACTTGACTTACTTGACTTACTTGACTTACTTGACTTACTTGACTTACTTGACTTACTTACTTGACTTACTTTACTTACGTTGACTTACTTGACTTACTTGACTTACTTGATTTACTTGACTTCCTTGACTAACTTAACTTACTTGACTTATTTGACTTACTTGACTTACTTGACTTACTTGACTTACTTGACTTACTTGACTTACTTGACTTACTTGACTTACTTGATTTACTTGGCTTACTTAACTTACTTGACTTACTTGACTTACTTGACTTACTTGACTTACTTGACTTACTTGACGTACTTGACTTACTTGACTTACTTGACTTACTTGACTTACTTGACTAACTTGACTTTCTTGACTTACTTGACTTACTTGACTTACTTGACTTACTTGACTTACTTGACTTACTAGACTTACTTGACTTACTTGACTTACTTAATTTACTTGACTTACTTGACTTACTTCACTTACTCGACTTACTTGACTTACTTGAATTACTTGACTTACTTGACTTACTTGACTTACTTGACTTACTTTACTTACTTAAGCTACTTAACGTATTTGAGCTACTTGATTAATTTGACGTCTTTAATAGTTCTAAACTTGTTAACTAAGTTGCAATTTTTGAGCTTATTTACCTTTTTGACATTTTTAAGCTAGTTGATTTACCTAACATATCTTAGTTTGTTCTCTTTTTTTTTTGTTTCGATTTAGTAATTATTTAATATTTTTTGGCTAGATCTGACAATTTGAGTCGACTTTCTTTCGAGCTAGTTGACTTGGCTAATATTTTTGAGTTTATTATTTTATGCAACATTTTGGAGCTAAATTACTCAATTTAACATTTTAATATTATTGACTTACTTCTAATTGTGTAGCTTCTTGCTTGATATAGTTGAGCAAATTGATTTACTTGACTAATTGGAGCTAGTTGACTTATTTGGTAGCTACGAAAAAACTTGGAATGAATTTACTTAATTTTTTTGAGCGGGTTGATTTTCTTAACATTTTAGAGCTAGTTGGCTTCGTTAACATTTTAAAGCTTATTGTTTTACGGTAAATTTTTGAGCTACTTGATTTACTTTAACTTTTTGATTTGTTTGACCTACTTATCATTTTTAATCTTGTTGACGCACTTGAAATATTTGAAACCGTTAACTCACCTTATGTTTTGAACTAGTTGAGGTTTTTGACATATATGTGAGCTGGGTGACTTACTTGTTATATTTGAGCTAGTTAATTTAATTGATAAATATGAGCAAGTTGGCTTAGTAAGTATTAATAAGCCAGTTGATTTTCTTTCCATTTTTAAGCCACTTGACTTTCATGACACTTGACTTCATGCCTTCCTTGGGGTTTGTTTGTCCTTTACGGATTGTCCTAAAAGGAATCTTCTTTAAAATTGACTGCGGATTGTTTTTCCTTTGCGTAGTTAGTATAGTTTCGTCTAGATTTTGTGTGATTGGTATTTATTGATTAATGTTTGTATCTTTAACTATTGTTGGGACAGGATCATTTTTCTTATTAATATAACCCCTTTGGCTCACTAGTTATTGGTAGGTGGCATATTTGAGTGATATTCCTTTTAAATCAGTTATATCTGTATCTAAGTGTGATTACACTAACAAGGCCATACGTTGTAGCCGTGAGAAATAATCCGTATGCCATTTTTTACAAAATCTTTACAGAGTTTGATCAGCAAGTTCCACCTTGTAACGGTGTGAATACCCTCAATGAAAGGTTGAGGCGTTGATATGATGGCGCTGCCTATCAATAATTTTGCTGGACTTAAAAACTTATTATCATCTGAGTCATTTGAGAGAGG
Organism: Tipula confusa; assembly: GCA_963556175.1. Taxonomy (NCBI): domain Eukaryota; kingdom Metazoa; phylum Arthropoda; class Insecta; order Diptera; family Tipulidae; genus Tipula; species Tipula confusa. The sequence goes on from OY744476.1 coordinate 183,678,915, forward strand.
AGCTAACGGCCTATAGTTTAAGCATGCCTCTATTTGAGCCAAAAGTGTTGAGAGCTCTTCAAAGGTTAATGTATGAGTTCCATTTACTTTGCCAAGGTGTTGTTTTGTTGAAATTAAAGTAAATTACTTTTTTCATTAAATGCAGTAATATACATAATGGGTTGATCAACAATAAATACTATGATAATATCCGGATTATAATTTGTAACTTTGATCGATATAATAATATGTTTTCGAAGATGACATACCACTCTGTATATGGCAACTTTATACACAAACTCACGTAACACAACGTAACACAAACTCACATTTGTCGAAAGTTTTTCGTAGATAAATATTATGTTGAGTGGTTTGCCGTAAGCTAGTAGCAATTAAATAATGCATACGATGGCAAAAGCAAGAGGAAGAGGATTTTCGACGAAGAACTCCCCGGGAAGAATAATTGTTTGTCCGTAGATCATTTCTGCGGGAGAGCTATTCAGATTTTCTTTCATTGTCGTTTTAATTCCCAAAAATATTATGGACATTTTAGCTCTCCAATTTAGTGTGCTACTTCGGGCCAATAATGCAGCTTTGAACTGTCGATAACAGCGTTCTACCATGCCATTGGCTTTTGGATTATTAGCCGTTGTATGAATACGATGAAATACTAGGACTTTTGTTAACTCAGTAAATAATTTGGTCTCGAATTGCGATCCTTGATTGGTAGTAATTGTACTAGGGACGCAAAATTGTAATCGAGCAATCGACACAGGTCAATAAATATGACAATGGGTCACATCTTTTTTTATACTATGCCAAAAATAGCAAGCAATAATCAATTTACGAGTAGCACGGATTTCTGGATATGAGGTACTATGCGGAGTGTCGAATATATTTCGACGTATTTTAGCTAGACTATATGGCTTGTTTATGCCAGTACTTGTTTCATAGGTAATAATCTAGGCCAGGCATTGTAAAAAGCTGTAAAGTCATATTGTGATGACGTGGACATCATGATTCAGCCAGTATATTCTGAAGCTCTAAGTTCGCTTTTTGCGCCTGTGGGGATTTATTGATGTCATATTATCATCATCATCCTCGGCCTTTTCAGGTAAACTAAAATTGATCTCCTGCGTAGATCGGGATTACATTATCCCGTAGATCGGGATTACATTATCCAGCACATGCTGGATACCTGTGGTAAATGGACTACTAAAATTCAAATGATGGGTCTGTCTTTGATTGAGTTCAGTTTTAGACTGAATTTCTATCTATTTAATGGTTTATGGTCTGTGTAAATTGTGAAATCTCAACCCTCGATAAAATATCGAAAATGATATATTAATTGCCTGATATATTACGAATAATTCTCAATTGAATGCGGAGCATTTTCTTTCAGCATCCGAGAGTTTTAGTAAAAAACTAGGGATAAAACCAAAAAATGCATTTTGCGGTTTTAATATGAACATCAAAATCCACTAACTTTTGCAATAGCTGTTCAAAGTGTAGTTTGTGCTATTCCTTGTCTTTAAATTCCACTGAGATATCGTCAATATGGACGAATACAAAATCCAGATCTCTAACGACCTGATCCATGAAGCGTTGGTAAGCTTATGCGGCATTGCGCACACCGAAAAGCATTCGTGTGAATTCAAATAGGTCAAAGGTCTAATCAGGAAATTGTGCTTCTGTAAGATATTTGATTTGCCGTCTTTCATCCATCTCCTGTCCGCTCAAAAGTGACTCTAATTTTCCCTCATCGGATGGCGTTAACCGATGGAGGAGTTTTCGACAGTGCGTCGTATCTGTTTGAATATACAAAGTATACTCTACTCGTATATAAATAAAATTAAAATTTGTTCTACTCGATAAATTACCATTGCATGTTCGGGGCCAATTAAACCTATTCTGCGTCATTTAAAAGAATTTCATTTTTTCAGAATTTTGTTAAATGTTGCTGTTCCATTTTCTTCTGAGATTGTATATGTATAAAAGAGAACTTTTCATGCGTGTGATGGATGCCAATTAAAACTGAAAATTTTCATTTAGATTTTTTTTTTTTTGTAAATAGGTTTTGACATGCACATCCAAAAATTTGTGTTTATATTTTTAAAATGTTTTTGGTATTAACCTCGCGCGCGATGATATAGTTTGAAAGGAATTTGATGAAATCTTTTTTCAACAATTCATCTTAAGTACGTTTACATATATGTACGAATATAAAAGCGTTGCGATATTACCATGGACTATCGTTAATATTAATATACAAATATTAGATGTTGTATATCCTTAAAAAAAATTGTTATGCCTTTTAAACATGAAATGATGTGGAAACAAAAAAACAAAAAAATGGAAAAATTGAAATGGAAAAGAGTTAATTCATGATTTTGTACGGTTGGGTCGTTACAGTTTTTTGGGGGTATATTGTATATTATGATACAGTAGGATTAGTAGAACAATTAACATTTAGGATTTTAAAATTAAATCGCCTACTAAGTTCCCAGGTGCATGAAGGTATAAGATATGTAATCCTTGATCAATTATATTATTAGTATTTATATTATCTTCACTTGTTTTCCACTTACTTCAAAAGTCGAGTAGCGTAACGTGAATGTTTCCAGCCACTCGAGTGAGACGTGTTTTAACGGACTTATCCATGTACAGATCCATGTAATTGCTTGGACAATTTCTTGTCAAGTAAAATCGTTTAAGCGCTGCTATAAATCCATCTGTAGTTAGTTCTGTTATGGCTTCTATGTGGATATCCTTTGTGACCGTATACACAAAGATGGCGATATATCCTTTAATAATTTTTACTCCACTACCTCGATTGCTAGCTGATGTGATGGGTTCTACGTAATCAATGCCGCAGTTTATAAAGAGCCGTTGGTGTAATTCGAACCTTTGAATTTATCAAAGGAATTTGGCAATTCATCATCAAACTACACCTTTGGTATAGTAGGCCTGAAGTAGTCGACCTGCTTTGAAAACATTGGGTGCACCTGGATTGTTACCGCTAACAAAAAAATAAGTTGATCTGATTAGATGGGGTGGGCTTGGAAGGAGATATTTGATATGGTCAAAGGAAATGATCATTATACTTAAAGAATGTGGGATTAAGGTAGAATGATTTAATATTTAAGGGGTAATGCAAATTGTTGGACTGGATTCTTCTATAGGCAGCAAACAATCTTCAATTCAGGAGAATTCAACCTCCATTTCCTTAAACTAAATTTAATTTGTTCGAGGATAACTAATTTGGTCATTTAGATGCTTTGTGCCTTCTTTGGTGTTCGCACCTTATAAATAGTCATCAATGTAAAATTATCTACAATCTCCCTTGCTGGATATACTGGATATACTTATTGGATGTGCACAGTCTTTATTGTTTTAGTGGTTCGCTTGAATTTTCTCGCCAAAGAATTTGCTGAAAGTTAAAGTCTTTTCGGCTAAAAGAACTTGTCGATACATTTTCTCTATGTCTACAGTGATCGCATTTTTATTATACCTACATTTTGTTAATGTAGTCTTTAAGTTGAGTTGCAAAGAATTTTTTACTTTAAAATAAAATCTTTTTCTTTTTTGAGAATTTCCCAGTGTTGATCGTTTTTAAAAGGCAGCTTTACGATTTATCGGCCAAAATTACCACGCCATCAACATCGAACAGTGGTACCAACCATCTTCATCCAAAAACGGCAATATCGATGACAGGCCACCTTTGGTTTAAGGTTGGTTTGATTACAGAAGCTGAATTTAATTCCCGTGTTATTGCTACACTTTTTGAAAAGCTGTTTCTCTGTCCATTTGTTCTCTGCAACCATGGTTGAATTTCTATGACAGTCTTGTCGCTGACATACCGTAATGAATCGTTGAAGATATACTAGTATTCTAATCATTTTACCTTATGATGTAGTTCGGCCAAAATAATTGGTACATAATTTGTGGACATAATGATTTAAAGAACGAGGGCGATGCGTTGTCCGCGAAAATGTTTTAAGCCAACATTTTTGCATTGTGATACGCTCACTGCTTTTTTAATCAGTAGGGCTAAAGCCAATGCAAAATTATTTCAGAATCTATCCTCGAATATACTGTAACAGAACGCTGGAGCATGGACTTATTAATTGTTTAGTAGTAAGCCACCGCGTAATTTGTGTAAAGGAATAGGAATCGTCTAGATTGGTGATACGTGTATATTTATTTATTCTTATTACAGTACAGTACAGTTTGAGCGAAACTCGTGTAATGTAAAATCCACAGTACTGAAAGTAGGCCATATATTATTGGCTATTAGTCATGTAAATGGCATATTCGCACTTCCATTTATAATGTAATCTACTAAAAAATCGTTGCATAAATCCTGTAGCTAATGTTCCATACTTGACTGTTAAAGCAACCAAAATGTTTAAGTTTTTAAGTAGGATCATCACACCACACAGTTTCGTCGTAGTCACAATCACCAACTGCGGTGATGACTACAGTGTCTAAATGAAATCGCAGCTGATTGCGGATTAATTCAAGTAGTATCGTCAGACTTACTATCAGTTTCGAGTTTAACGTAATAAACTGAGGTCGTATTATTGCGAACACTTGTGAAGTTTATGAACATCTTCGCATTTGATGTTTGGCTTTGCAGGACAGTTTGGTGGTGAACCGACATCCATAATTTGTGCGTGGTAAGCGCGACAAATGTTGGAAGGTCTGCTTTAAAGCTTTTAATCACACATTGTCTTCATGAGTGCCTTCAACCTGCTTCCATAGGATTTTATAAATTAACAATGAATCTCATCTCTCAGCATCCATTGCTTTTAAACCTCTTAAAATCTAATCTGATAGATCTGCGTTAATAAAGTCAGTATAACATTTTTTGTCGTATCATTTATATTTGAAGACATTTAAACAAAACAAAATTTCATCTTATTAAATAGATCATACTGTAACAAACATTCACTGTACGACGTAATTCAATATAGTTCATGTAGATGTTGTTGTATATTATTGTAGTTCGATTAGGAGGCGGAGGGCACCTTAAATTTAACTTTGAAACCAGCAACAGCAGTTTTATATTGAATTTTCATTTGTTTTCAAGAAATGAAATAAAAAAATTATGTTCGGTTCAATGAAGCTGTTTTCTCATTTGATGTATTAATCCATAAAATTTTTTATTTTATTCAAAGCAATAAAAAACTTAATTTCCATAAATAATTTTATGATGTATTTCGTTCGATAAAACTATTGACACGTTGCTATTAGGACATAGTAGTTTCAGTTCTGTTACCACTTATATGATTAAGTAAATCCCTTTAAATTCGATTGTTTAAACGGATCAAGGTGCGAGTCCCATAAGTGTCATTAAAACGACACCATTGAGATCCGCACCCCGATGGCGTTAACAGAAATCTTCTAGCAGAGGCCTTGCTGCGGTATGATAGCTGGCTAGAGCTCAGGGTGAGGCGTGGGGTTGGCAAGGCATGCTTAGAAGCTTGATTAACCGCAGGAAAGGATAAGACGTGAAGGCGGAGTCACTTGAACAAGTCGGCACGCAACCAGACTTGTAACCATCACATCACAGTTATTTTCGAAACATTTATAAAAATGAATAAATAAAAACTTAAATTAAACTACGAAATGTGTTTAAAAAAAATGGTATTCATTGATTAAAGAGTGTCGACGAGTATAACAATTTTAGATTTGTATGGCTTTTGTTTCTTTTAAAATTATTTTTTATAATATAAAAAAATTTATATTAAATCTTAAATCTTAAGATCAGCAAGCTTGTACTCGTATTAATGTGTTCAAATCATAACCACCTTTACCTTGCATTTCACATTCTGGTTTCGATTTTTAGGTGGACCGATGATAGTTTGACATCGTTCGAACCAATATGGCCGGTATGTTGAAAATTTGTAGAAACTCCGATCATAGAGCGATCTATTCTTAGTCTTTGATAACCGCGTCGTCGTGCAGGACTCTGTGGTTGATGAAAACAACATGAAAACCAGTGTACCCAAACCTCACTAGTATTTTGATGGATGCTATTTTGATAGCTGTTACTATTAACAAATAATTTACATAATTATTTGCATCGCTTTGAATTATTTCGTGCTCTTCTAGATCACTCTTGAGTTTATGGATGAGATAATTTTAATTATTAGACTATTAATATCACCATTATTAAAATACATAAAATATAAAGATGATATATTGTTTGTTTTCTTTTTTTTTTTCTTATATAAGGATATTCCCCGTAGACACAAAATAATAAAATTATCGTCTGATTTTTTTAATCATTTATGGTAAAATGACAAAAAATTTGTACACGTTTTTTTTTATTTTATTAATAATTTTTGTAACACAAATATTTTACTTTAAACCAAAATAACTTTTTTTTTATTTGATTTTATTCAAGAAAACTCAAACATAACATATTACACAACAAATTTACTCGAACATCTCCTCTCAACTTTTCTTTTATTAAAAAAATTCTCACGAATAACACAAAACATGGGTTTTTATACCTACTCATTTCCCGTTACTTCATTTAAAAAAAATAATGTAGGAGAAATGTATACAACACAAACGAACAAAATAAATTAAATAAAAAAACGAAACTGGTGTGGACAACATATATCAATTTTTGTTTCAAGGGAACGAGCACAACAAAGTCGCTCGTTACAGTCGGTTAGTGTGCCCGACCGTACACTCGTATTACATTTTACAAAACCGAAGGATTGGTTAGGAATGTTAATTAAGACAGACTCGTTTTAATTCTTTTTTGAGGATGAAGAATAGGTATGTCAGTAGTGATAGAATTGGTCCGGTTTCCAGGTAGCCAATATTAAAACTACTACTACTAGTCCAAGTTAACCATATTTAAAATCAATTGTTGCAAATCTTAAAGTTATAGATGTTGCGTCCGTGAAATGGCATTGTGCAGCAGCGTAGTGTATGGCTTGAGCAAGTGCAACTAAACCGATACATTGGGGTAAATCAGCTAAATACATACAATTCTATTTCCATTATTGAACTCAACATGCGCTAATGTTTAAACTGCCCATCCGTGTGTTCCTTGATTAACTCGTAAAATTCCAAAATTATCAACAAGTGATCCCCAATTATGAGTTGCTTTTTCTGTTTATAAATTAGGGTTTCTCTAACGAAGGACACCTGTCATAAATGTCTAATCAAAAGCAAATGCATCTCTCCAAAAGGAGTATCATAATAAACAACGATCTATCAGACCAGAAAGAAAATGCTATTACCATATCTCAATCCAAATAGTCACTGAATAGTCCAATGAATGAAATTCTCCTTTATACTTGCTCACACAATTAGTAGAGAAACAATATGGCGGACATTTTTTGAAAGGGCGTCTCAAAGAAATTTATTAAACTTATTTAAGTAATGTGGCGGGTCACATACACTAAATAGACCATCAAGTGTTAAAACCAGGAACATGCAAGGGAAACGATGAGTTGAAAAATGGTCCAGCCAATTCGCGTCCCTATGCTCCTAAGCTGGATATAAAAAAAATGAATATAAAAAATAACTCAGAAAATAAGTCAGAAAAATGTTAACCACATAAAACTAAAGATAAAGCCTATAAAAACGAGGATTTTTGCTTCTGCTGCGTTATCGTGTTTTGTCTGAACCTTAATAACAATTTATTAATAATTCAAGGTATTACTTATTAGGAAATGGCCACTACAAGGAAAGTGGTAATAGTTAACGTAGCAGTACAAATTTAGCTTAATTTTTTTTACTTAAGATTCTGTTTTTATTGGACTATCCAATATTACAATTGAAAGGAGTCATTTTAAAGGATAAGTTCTGCGAACTACTTAAACTCCACATGGTTAAAAAATACCGATAAAAAGATTTACGCCCACACAACATATTAAAAATGGGAACCGCAAATGTATGGCGTGCTTTGATAAAGCTACATTTCAGTAAAAACCATTATGGTATTTATTAGATGGGATTAAACCATCATCTTAACATGCCCAATCCTAAGAAAAGCCTAAAATTGGCTTATTGTGTTATGTGGCTAACTCATGTCGGTAGAATAAAAAAGACTAAAAGATGAATCAGAAGAAACATGTGGCTTTTGCAGATCAATGTTGCCGGGGTCACCAATATATAAATATTCAAATTTGGATGTTTACACACCAATTCTCAGTTTCATGCTGATGAGGAATTGGTAATAAAAATTAATTGTCATCTCATCAGGCCATGCCGACCGAGTGCTACTGACATTGCTGATCCATGCTAATCTTTCATTTTCCCCAATAATATAGTTTCAACATGGCATGCAACCACCCGCCACGTTTTTTTGGATCATAGATTTGCTTCTTAAATGATGTCAGACGTAACCTGAACAGCTGCAGAAGTAAACAGTTTTCCATTCTTCGTCAAGCCTATCACACTGAAATAAATGTCTTGTTCAAGACATCCAACCTCATCTTGTTCAACCATCCAAATGTTACTTTCCTCATAATTTGGTTAAGTTTTACTTCCAGCATGAGAGGAACACTCCTGCTACCAAACACATATTGCTACCTTCTCTCTTTCTCTCTAACCAGAATAGTCTGCGAGGTCACATCGGAGTACCGACTTGACCTCGTTCTCCTTTGTGAGGCAGTCGAGATGAATGATTCCTATTTTTTTGAGGTTTTAGTCCCCTAACTTCTCTATTCTCGCCGACTGCTGTTCATAAACTTTCCTGGATCTTAACAGGTCCTCTGCAATTATTTAGTTCAAGGAGAATTATTTAATTCGCTGGTTTTCTTAGGCGTCAAAGGATTTGTGATCCGAACAATTTCCGCTCCGAGTGACACCAGTCTTAGAAGGTCCCACAGTTTTTTTGATTGTCTCAAAGATACAATTTCTTACCCACGTGACCATGTTTGGTAGGAGGTTGATCACTGTTCTCATATTTTGATTATTTCATGACACTTCGTTTCATGACACTTCTTTCTGATATTTCAATCTTGCGATGAAATTGTGGGCAATATGGTTGAATTTTCTTTAGGCAGCCTTTCTCGGCCTTTTATTTGTTTACAAGGAACTATCACCTTTATTTTCCATCTCTTGGGCCAGAATGGAAGATTAATCTTCACTTAACGTATGACCTGCATTATGGTCGTTTGATAACGAATACGTTGAGTTTATTTGCTCACTCTTTCCTACCTTCGGTACTGGGTATTTGACTCACTGCACCCTAAGATTAACTTTATTTGTTACCTTCATAGTTTTTTTTGTGGTTCTGGAAATCCGTCCTATAGTCTATAAAGTTAATTCGGTTTGTTTCTCAAAATGTATCCTTCACCCTTCACTTTCTCCTCCTTACATTTTTGCATCATTCCTACATCAATCGTCATGGAGTGCCTAAATTAATGGTAACAACTTCTTGCTAACCCTATCTCAATAAGTTTAGTCAATGATGTGAAATCTTCTGAGCAATATATATGAACACCACTTCCTGTGGTTTGACACCATTAAATGGTGGTTCCTCTCGTCATTAGTGCAATCCGACAGTGGATTGCTATGGTACCACATTAAAAATTAATTTAACAAGATGTTTGATTTTGGATTATACGTATGGTTCCATTACAAATCCAGATTACCTTCTTGTGCTTAATAACATCTGCAACCAAGACATTATTTGTAAAGCTCATGATTTGAACTTTTTCATTATGTTTTACATCAATAGGATAAATAAAGTCTTTGCTGAACACATCCCATGATAGAGCATTTACAGTGCCATTGTCTGTTTAAAAGGTTTTTTTTTATGGGTTATATCTTTAAACCTAAACAAACAGTTTATTTACTGATTGATAGCTATACTTTGACCACCAAGCTTGTAGCATTATTAGGTGCCTTATTATTTACCACCATACAAAAAGTCTCGCACAATTTTTCAGAGAAAAAAATTATTTACAGCCATAAAGTTTCTAGTTAAAGCTTTTAAACAAAAACGTTGATTGTTTAATATTGATTGAATCACAATATTTAACAAAAGCTATCACAATATTAAATTTTAAAACGCTAAATAATCTTAAACGATTTAATCTTACATCGCAATTGCCTAAAAGCTCATAAATTCATTACATAATTAAAACTGAAAAACGAGTTTTATTCACAAAACTACAACTACAAGGTTAAAAAAAAACTTTTCTATCCGCAAACATAAAAATAAACCAAAAAAAAAATGAAAGCTTTCCGCATTTAATAAGTCACACACATGCTATATATGCTTATTTGGTGGTATTGGTTAGATGCTTCAACACAGTAAATATTTTGTATAAATAAAAACTTAAACATGTTTATGTCTACCGACGTTCAAAAGTTTAGTTTTATTTATAAAGCTCTCAATAAACATTTGAAACACGAAATATCCCATAAATGGTGTATTAACGTTAAGTAACGGATATTTTTTATATACTAACCGAAGAACAACAGTGCACAAAAAAAAACTTCAATGTACAAAAAATATAGAAAAACAAAAACACGCAACATAAAAGCTGTTAAGATATTTCCGTTTTGGTTGTGTTTTTGTTGTGCTTTTTTCTCATTACTGTTATTACGTTTCGACGGTATTTGGTCTTTTGTTGTTGGTTTAAGCCAGTTTTCCACCATGGTTTGGTGAAAGAAGGCGTAATTGAGGCAAACAAATTTTTTCACTTGATACATAAGAGCTTTTGAGCTTTTAATTTATAATATTTTATTTCGTTTTGTTGTGATTGGGTTGTTGATTTATCTTGAAGTGCAACACATACATACAATAAAAATGGCATCAAATTAATTTCAAGTATAATTCCAGTTTGTGCATTTATCAATTTTTGGTGGAGATTACAGTTCCTTTTAACTGCCTTGGTTACAATTTGGTGATCCCAAAGTTGTGGTGCTTTTCGTTTTAGGGTTGTAAATATGGGTTTACTACATTGTACCATCCTCAGATACAATTCAACGGCACAAGTTAAGTCCTTTTAATGTTCAGTTCTTCTCGAAGTTGTTTCATCATAGTTATATTATTATATTATAATAATATAATAATATAATAATATAATAATATAATAATATAATAATATAATAATATAATAATATAATAATATAATAATATAATAATATAATAATATAATAATATAATAATATAATAATATAATAATATAATAATATAATAATATAATAATATAATAATATAATAATATAATAATATAATAATATAATAATATAATAATATAATAATATAATAATATAATAATATAATAATATAATAATATAATAATATAATAATATAATAATATAATAATATAATAATATAATAATATAATAATATAATAATATAATAATATAATAATATAATAATATAATAATATAATAATATAATAATATAATAATATAATAATATAATAATATAATAATATAATAATATAATAATATAATAATATAATAATATAATAATATAATAATATAATAATATAATAATATAATAATATAATAATATAATAATATAATAATATAATAATATAATAATATAATAATATAATAATATAATAATATAATAATATAATAATATAATAATATAATAATATAATAATATAATAATATAATAATATAATAATATAATAATATAATAATATAATAATATAATAATATAATAATATAATAATATAATAATATAATAATATAATAATATAATAATATAATAATATAATAATATAATAATATAATAATATAATAATATAATAATATAATAATATAATAATATAATAATATAATAATATAATAATATAATAATATAATAATATAATAATATAATAATATAATAATATAATAATATAATAATATAATAATATAATAATATAATAATATAATAATATAATAATATAATAATATAATATTATAATATTATAATAATATAATAATATAATAATATAATAATATAATAATATAATAATATAATAATATAATAATATAATAATATAATAATATAATAATATAATAATATAATAATATAATAATATAATAATATAATAATATAATAATATAATAATATAATAATATAATAATATAATAATATAATAATATAATAATATAATAATATAATAATATAATAATATAATAATATAATAATATAATAATATAATAATATAATAATATAATAATATAATAATATAATAATATAATAATATAATAATATAATAATATAATAATATAATAATATAATAATATAATAATATAATAATATAATAATATAATAATATAATAATATAATAATATAATAATATAATAATATAATAATATAATAATATAATAATATAATAATATAATAATATAATAATATAATAATATAATAATATAATAATATAATAATATAATAATATAATAATATAATAATATAATAATATAATAATATAATAATATAATAATATAATAATTAATATAATAATATAATAATATAATAATATAATAATATAATAATATAATAATATAATAATATAATAATATAATAATATAATAATATAATAATATAATAATATAATAATATAATAATATAATAATATAATAATATAATAATATAATAATATAATAATATAATAATATAATAATATAATAATATAATAAATAATATAATAATATAATAATATAATAATATAATAATATAATAATATAATAATATAATAATATAATAATATAATAATATAATAATATAATAATATAATAATATAATAATATAATAATATAATAATATAATAATATAATAATATAATAATATAATAATATAATAATATAATAATATAATAATATAATAATATAATAATATAATAATATAATAATATAATAATATAATAATATAATAATATAATAATATAATAATATAATAATATAATAATATAATAATATAATAATATAATAATATAATAATATAATAATATAATAATATAATAATATAATAATATAATAATATAATAATATAATAATATAATAATATAATAATATAATAATATAATAATATAATAATATAATAATATAATAATATAATAATATAATAATATAATAATATAATAATATAATAATATAATAATATAATAATATAATAATATAATAATATAATAATATAATAATATAATAATATAATAATATAATAATATAATAATATAATAATATAATAATATAATAATATAATAATATAATAATATAATAATATAATAATATAATAATATAATAATATAATAATATAATAATATAATAATATAATAATATAATAATATAATAATATAATAATATAATAATATAATAATATAATAATATAATAATATAATAATATAATAATATAATAATATAATAATATAATAATATAATAATATAATAATATAATAATATAATAATATAATAATATAATAATATAATAATATAATAATATAATAATATAATAATATAATAATATAATAATATAATAATATAATAATATAATAATATAATAATATAATAATATAATAATATAATAATATAATAATATAATAATATAATAATATAATAATATAATAATATAATAATATAATAATATAATAATATAATAATATAATAATATAATAATATAATAATATAATAATATAATAATATAATAATATAATAATATAATAATATAATAATATAATAATATAATAATATAATAATATAATAATATAATAATATAATAATATAATAATATAATAATATAATAATATAATAATATAATAATATAATAATATAATAATATAATAATATAATAATATAATAATATAATAATATAATAATATAATAATATAATAATATAATAATATAATAATATAATAATATAATAATATAATAATATAATAATATAATAATATAATAATATAATAATATAATAATATAATAATATAATAATATAATAATATAATAATATAATAATATAATAATATAATAATATAATAATATAATAATATAATAATATAATAATATAATAATATAATAATATAATAATATAATAATATAATAATATAATAATATAATAATATAATAATATAATAATATAATAATATAATAATATAATAATATAATAATATAATAATATAATAATATAATAATATAATAATATAATAATATAATAATATAATAATATAATAATATAATAATATAATAATATAATAATATAATAATATAATAATATAATAATATAATAATATAATAATATAATAATATAATAATATAATAATATAATAATATAATAATATAATAATATAATAATATAATAATATAATAATATAATAATATAATAATATAATAATATAATAATATAATAATATAATAATATAATAATATAATAATATAATAATATAATAATATAATAATATAATAATATAATAATATAATAATATAATAATATAATAATATAATAATATAATAATATAATAATATAATAATATAATAATATAATAATATAATAATATAATAATATAATAATATAATAATATAATAATATAATAATATAATAATATAATAATATAATAATATAATAATATAATAATATAATAATATAATAATATAATAATATAATAATATAATAATATAATAATATAATAATATAATAATATAATAATATAATAATATAATAATATAATAATATAATAATATAATAATATAATAATATAATAATATAATAATATAATAATATAATAATATAATAATATAATAATATAATAATATAATAATATAATAATATAATAATATAATAATATAATAATATAATAATATAATAATATAATAATATAATAATATAATAATATAATAATATAATAATATAATAATATAATAATATAATAATATAATAATATAATAATATAATAATATAATAATATAATAATATAATAATATAATAATATAATAATATAATAATATAATAATATAATAATATAATAATATAATAATATAATAATATAATAATATAATAATATAATAATATAATAATATAATAATATAATAATATAATAATATAATAATATAATAATATAATAATATAATAATATAATAATATAATAATATAATAATATAATAATATAATAATATAATAATATAATAATATAATAATATAATAATATAATAATATAATAATATAATAATATAATAATATAATAATATAATAATATAATAATATAATAATATAATAATATAATAATATAATAATATAATAATATAATAATATAATAATATAATAATATAATAATATAATAATATAATAATATAATAATATAATAATATAATAATATAATAATATAATAATATAATAATATAATAATATAATAATATAATAATATAATAATATAATAATATAATAATATAATAATATAATAATATAATAATATAATAATATAATAATATAATAATATAATAATATAATAATATAATAATATAATAATATAATAATATAATAATATAATAATATAATAATATAATAATATAATAATATAATAATATAATAATATAATAATATAATAATATAATAATATAATAATATAATAATATAATAATATAATAATATAATAATATAATAATATAATAATATAATAATATAATAATATAATAATATAATAATATAATAATATAATAATATAATAATATAATAATATAATAATAATATAATAATAATATAATAATATAATAATATAATAATATAATAATATAATAATATAATAATAATATAATAATATAATAATATAATAATATAATAATATAATAATATAATAATAAGTTCTTGGAAGACCGACCGCCGAATTGAAAAATTGCCCTGGTGTTATGTAGTCCAACTCATCACTTGACAGGATACAGCTTTGCCTGGTGTTTAATACAGCTTTGATTTCTGTGAGTAATGATGACATCTCTTCTATAGTAAATATTTGTCTGCTTGTAACCATCCTGGGATAAAATTTGTTCTATTGACCGCCACTTCCCATAATCCGCCAAAGTGTGGTGAGCTAGGCGGAATGAACTTGAAGGATATTCGGTCTGTTAATAAAATATTTGAAGTTGAATATAATTTTTTCAGTTGGGTTGAAGTTCCGTCGAAATTTGAGCCGTTATTGCAATAAATTTCCTACGTATGCTTCGATGTGCAATAAATCTATCTAATGTTCTGATAAACGCTTCTGAACGAATTGGTCATAAAACGGTTAATTCAATTGATTTGTAATGAATTATTTGTTGCATAGATTTTAAAAAAATCTAATTTATATTAATTTTAAAGTTTTGTGTCAAATAAAGTGGATTATCGGGCGGTTTTATGACGTAATTGTCATAAAACGGTTGATTTAATTAATTTGTAATGTTTGATCATTTGTTTTAAAATCTAATTTACGAGTATACTAATTTTATATTACTATCGTTATATTATATTACTATTTATAAATTGATTTATTATTATGTCATATTTTTATAAAATCTTATTTTTAATAATTTCGCAATACTTGATTTATTTGCTTGTTACTTGGGTTATTTTATTTTTGGATTGTTGCATTGTTGTGCTATTCCATTATTCTATTTTTATTTTTTATTTTTATATTTTCATATTTACGTATTATTGTATTATTGTGTTGTTATATTTTTATATTGGTAAAATATTGTGTTTTTCTTATTGTATTTTTTATTATTCCATAGAATAATTTTTAGCTATAATGAGAAAAATTAACAAATTTGTATTTTCAGGCAATAACTAACTCAATTTATTACAGCAATGGTAGGAATTATATTGTCTACCAGCTTGATCTCAATAATTAAACTAATATCCTGTTTTATCCACCCAAGTATATGTAAAAACATGTGTACGAGCGGCTCGGCCAAATACCCAATCAATTCGAAATCAAATCAATCAAACAACAAGCCTACCTGTAATATCAATTCTTCTAGTTTCTGTAAAATGATATTCACAGAAAATTTTTTTTTCTTAAAATTTGGCCGTGATATTTTCTAATTCTTAGAGTTTTCGTAAAAGCCCATCCAAATGTTCATCATTGATATATTAGTGCGGATTGTAAAAGATTGCAATGGTTAATGATCAAGTAGTTGCCCTGCTATTATCCGGTCATTTTGGCGTCTACGCGCAACTCAAGGAATTTGTCGGACTCGACTAGAATATCTTTTTCTGCAATTTATAGAATAATGGATCGGCCAACTTGAAATGATTAATGAATAGTTGATGTCGACTGTTGGCTCAAGTTGTGGTTGTTTAGAAGTCAGTTTCGGTAAAATAATGCTTCAACTTGCGTGAGCAGTTCGTTGCAATTTTCTGGTGTAATCCGATAATACCAATAATAATACCAAAGTCCAATAATACACGACTCACTTGCTTATTATTATGCATAAATCATTAACCTTTACTAGTGCTGTGGGTAATATCGCTGTCCTCAGTTGGGTTAAATAATTGTCAGTTATTTCTTCCTTCTGTATTCGAGTAGATTTCAAAACTGGCTGTGATAAGATGTCATTTTCTGATTGGCTCTCATTTGCAAGTGTGTGATGCTTTCTTCCGCCAATTTCGCATCTAAACTTTGATTTGCCAATTGAATACATTATGGTTGTCATTTATACAATTAAAACAAAGATTTTTCGATTTTATCAAATCCTTTCTTTGTTTCACATAATATATAATAATAATACACACTTAATTCTAATATTGTTACATGTATATAAATTGCAGATTTAAAAAAAGTTATCCAAACCAAAATCAAACGAAACCACTGTTGAACTGACAAAAGACATCATTTAGCTACACGGAAATCTAAATATTTATATTTTAGTCGACACAGAACTACATTAAACTACTGTTGCATGATTTTAATTAATTCGATTAAAGCGTGCGGTAAATGTATAAAAACCAAGTTGGCATTTAACAAAGTTCGTTCAAAAATTTTTATTTCCTATTGCCATTCTACATAATTACTGGCTCAGTAGCCGACTAGTTACAAAAAAAAAAAAAAAAAACAAAACTCGTCACAGAAATTTCATTATATAGATTTAAAAAAAAAATGGATCCATCACGAATAGTAATGAATATATTATTATTTCAGTTAATAATATTTTGTACCACACCACAATACTTCGTAGTTTGTAAGTTTATATGCTCTATAAATATTTATTGGCCAATGGTTGATTAAAATTTTATCAATTGATTATAGATTTCCATAATGATTTTTATGCGGCCAAATATCCGGGAAAATTCGATTTGATTTGGCCAGTGTCGGCCATAATCGTTGGTTTATTTATATCAATTATTTTAATCAAATATTTCGTTAGCTCATTTTTTATGTTAGCGATATCAGGCCTAATCTTTATGTTTTGTTGTATCGATCTGTGCTTTGCATCATACGAACAAAGATCTAAATATGCTTATGCATTTGCACTCACAATTTCTTGTCTGGCAATTGGCATATTGCAACCGAATTTAGCATCATTGTTCGGTGACCAATACCAGCCATGCAATATAAAACATTTTTTGATATATGCGATAGTTAATCTGAGTGGAATTGGTTTTGCTGCAGTGTTATCACATGCGTCAAAATTAAAGCAGTTATCGCAGAGTATTTGCGCATTTCCAGGGTGTTATACACTATTGTATTCGTTGTGTGTTGTATCATCTTGCCTGGCTCTAGGTAAGACAAAATCGTTCTATTATGAAATGGAATTTTCCTAAATTAAAATTTATACATTTTATTTTTAGTATGTCTTGCTTTAATTTACATGCTACAAAACCTGTTTGTAATACAGCCGTTGCGACATAATCCGTTTAAGGACAACGAATTACAACGTTTAAAAATTTTCATCGTGCTTCTAATACCGCTTGTGGGCGTTTTAATATTATTTTTGGTATTCGAAAAAGAAATGTTTGCCCAGGCTCAACATTTAAATCGAAATATATTTCGTGTATGTCTACAAGAAATTCATTTATATCTTATATACTATATGACGACACTACTATGTCTGCCGATTTTAATAATATTTGCGATAAGGAGGGTAAAATCGTTTGACATAATAACGTATAGCTGCATTTTATTGTGTGTGGCCAGTATTTATTTTGGTATACTATATTTGTATGCAAAGGAGGGTTTTTATAAACCTAAGCTACCAAATTCAACACAAACCGCTTTTAATATATATAATGGTAATAGAGCTTCGTCTTTCAAATTCGACCAAGGGAATATATTCATACCTGAAATACCAAGTTTAGGAAAAAGTGCTACAATATATATAAACAACCTCTCTCTTCCATTAACGTATACAGTAATATATTTAATCACAGGACATACCGATCATTATACTCATACAGGTCCAAACTTCACTGGGCAATTAAGTATATTAATAAATAATGATGATGAAACAAAGTGGCTGAAGGAGCTAACGCATCGTTCAACAGCATGTCACGTTTTTCTTCGAATAATTTTATTGATGGAGTCGAAGGAAGTTTGTCTAAACAGTTTAAAACTACAAATGTGTTTTAAATATCCGATGACCGACAACATAGAAATTCCCAGCGATAGTTATACATTGGAAATGGATCAAACCATAATTGGACGATATCATCTTGAAAGTGGCGGCAACTATGTATTATTTATTGACGAGTTTAAAGATATAATCGTGGTAGCACCATTTGTAGTAATCCCACCATATAAAATTTCGATTGAATGGCATTTTTTGTTATACATAATGTTGTCGATTGCAAAATGTTTGATTTATGCCGCGGGATTAAATATCGCCTACACTATCGGTGAAACCAAACAAAAATCATTTTATATAAGTTGTCTTTATATAATGGTTTTAATTGGATGGATTATCTATCGTTTAATGGATGAACATATAGGATTTCAAATAGAAAAAATAATGAATATTTTTACAATTGTTTTGGTAACAGTCACCACATGGTTTTACCTCTGCTACAATGCACAAAGCTATTTGCTCAATCGATGTATTTGAAATGGGAACGTTTTATTTTTTGTAACTAACCTATATTTTGTTCAATAAATTAAATTTATCTGCCAAAAAAATTATTTTATAACTAGATCAATTAAAACGAAGATTTGACGCGATCGGGGATGCTTCGAACACTAACATACATTAGTATGTTGTCTCTTTCATAAAAAAATTTTGAAGAAAATTTTAGCAATATTTTTTCAGCAAATCATGACGGAATTAACTATTAAATTTTTTTAGTAAATCCCAAATCTTACTAAAATTTTCTGTAGACTTTTTCGATGAAAGCAGCATCACCATTATGTTTTTTCTGCATTTTGGAAATTTTTCATTTGTGGCCTAAATTTCATAATTTTGATGGACTTACCATCATGTTTTATCTGGATTTTGGAAGTTATTTATTTTTGCTCTACATTTCATTATTTTGATGGGCCAAAATCCGGTAAAAACCTGATGGTTAGTCCATCAAAATTATGAAATGTATGTCAAAAATAAAAAACCTCCGAAATCCCGAAAAAACATGATGGTAAAGCCTATCAAAATTATGAAATGTAGGCCACAATCGAAAAACTTCCAAAATCCAGAAAACTTATGATGGTTATGAAATTTATGTCACAAATGAAAATCTTCCAAAATCCACAGAAAAAAGAAGATGGGCAGCCCATCAAAATTATGAAATGGATGCAACCAATTGAAAATTTTAAAATTTCGGAATATTTATGATACTTCGCCCAATAAATGTTGAAACCTAATGCAGAAAAATGTAGTTTGCATGGGTCATTTGCATTTAATCAAAAATATATTTTGTTTAGTTGTGGTCCGAGCAATTTGCGCATTAGTTACAACTGCGTTATTTGGGAAGGGGAGATTTTTCATCACTCGTGTGCGGTCAGTGATGATGATGAACACAACTTTGATTCGCTGTCGTAGAGTGCAATCCATAAGCTGAACCATCGTCCATGTTGGTACTGGCCTGCTGGAATAATGAAATGTGCAAATATATATGCAAAGTGAACGTGTATCGATGCGTCCCTGATATGGCTGGTAACATCCTAATGGACGTTAAAAATTAAAGAAATAGATCAACACTAAAATGTATATATTCCTGACAATTTATTTTAACAGGTGTCACTGTTCATTTACTAAATCAGCATCAACAATTCTTATGTGAGTGCTCTCATTCCAATGAAATTATGTAGTAACATTGAAATGTCTATGTGACCCCATGTGACCCCTCGAACTGTTATACGTTTTAATGATAATTTTCCCATCTCAGATATATGGATATATAGAGACGTATAACCTAGAATTTGCCTATATTATTTTATGATATACAATCAACACTTTATTGGTTATCATTTTGGTTATCAGCCCAGTATAACAATTGAAAAAATGGTTTATTGTGATGCAACGGTTTTAACTACTGGATTCGTCATCAAGCGAATGAAAATCGTCATCCTTGTCTCAACATCTCCTTTTTTTTATCATTCAAAGTTTCCCATATTTCTGCGTTTGACTTATTTTTTATACGAACCAAACCGAGGGGGTAACATTATATTATTTATTTGTTTGTTTATTAATAATTTGAAAATTTTTAACGAAAGAAAATTCATTTTCCGATTAAGGCGCGTATAGATATATATAAATAGAGGAATAGTTAACACAAATTTATGATAAATTAATAAAAATCGAATAATCGGTGGTGTATTATGGTGGTTTACTCTTTGAATATATCGGGTATATAATATTTTTTTTTACACACACACACACGCGCATACGCAAGTTTTGATATTTTTTTAAAGCAATAAATTAACGGAAATGACATAATATGGAATAAATTTTTTATTATGTTTGTAACCAAATGTATATGGCAGACGTACCCCAACAGAGTAGAAACGCTCGACTGGGTTTGGAAATCAAAATATTTTCAATTCGATTTTTATGATAATGATCCTAATTTCTTTGATTAATGTGACGCAATGGTAATAGTACATAAAATAAAAAAGAATATGTAGTCATTTGCTGCCCGCATTGTGTCTGCTAATATATGCGCGACACAAAATTTAGGGTAACATACTATATAAAGTCGTAAACTATAAAGTACTTGTCGTAAACTATAAAGTTTCAAATCATTGATTAGAATAATAAACAGCAAATAACGGTTTCATGTGGACATGTTTTCGTTAATATAAGAACAACCAACATATTTAAATGTTTGTTTTGTCATTCGAAATTCTTTGTAAAGGGTAGGCCCTCTATTGCTAGGTTTTTAAATCATAGACTATGGAAATACTTTTACTGTGACAACACTAGACATTTTGACAGCTTCTCAGTCTGATGCTTTGCGGCACTAAACAATCATGTTTCCGCTTGAAAAGCGTTTCGAAATATTACAGATTTATTTTTAGAGTAATTGTTGTGTAGCCGAAACCGTGAAAAAGAAAATTAATTTTGAAAAGAAATATGTATTGGGAAAGAGCGCCAGGTAGAACCGCTGTAGTGAAATTAGTGATAAAAGTTCGTGAACCAGGCTTACTATTGCGGATAATAGAAGCGGTCGCCAAGCTTGGACAGTGTAAATGCCCTGAAGTTTTCCTGATTTTTCACCTACAAAGTCCAAGCTGTTCAGATGTTGACAGTAAATAACCATGCACCTCGATATTAGTTCTTTACGTGGGCCATAGCCCAGCTGGATAGTGACGTCAATTTTCATGGAAATCCCATAATTTTGGACAAAGGGAATCCCCATTTAGGGGGCTATGTAAACAAGCAAAACTGCCAAGGTGGTGGCACAAACGATAATTTTTTCTTCCAAAACGCTGCTGGAAATGCCGTTACCGTCAATGACGACCGTTTCAGAAGCATGCTAAACAATTTTAATTGCATCAAATCGACGTTATGCATGTGTACGAACTTAATTTTAAACAATATGGTGTCATATGCCATACATGGTACGTAAAGGGAACCATATGAACAAAATTGTTTTTTAATTCTTGAAACGGACACTCCAACTTTCACAATAAAAACCAAATATTTGGCCAACACACAAAAACAGGTAGAAATCGTAAGCAATCGAACATCAATTGAATTTGTGGCAAAGTTTACAAGTTATTTTGTGCCTAGAGGCCTTAATTAGCACACTTACTTTGATTAACTAAGACGTTTGAAACCAACTTCGCCAGAGTTAAGTTAAATTAAATTGGATGAAGTGCCGGACAAACGAGTATCCGCTAAGGGCTATCTGGTCACTCGAAAACCTAGTGATGTTTTTTGGGGAGAACACAACGGATCATGGCTGTACATTTACTGTAAATGATGGCACAGTAGGTACTTTTGCATGCGTCGTTAAAACTGTAGATTTGTGTTTCTTAATAATTGTTTGTGAATCGCGGTACTCTGATCTTTTCAAAATATTTGAACTCATCTCTTATTCTTCTGAATTCATTTTCATGTAATAACTCGGGTTCCATTTACCACAATTTTGGAATATAATGTGACAAGAAACCTAAAGGATCAAAAACCCTGACAGGTTTTGACTATATTTTCCTCTTAGTGATTGGATTGAACCTTCAAGTTCAGATTTTATTTTGAATAAAAATACATTTTGAGGAGAACGCCAATATTTTGCTCGATCCCCTCATTGCGTAGACTTGATTTATTATATCTATTTCCTCATTGCGAAACTACCCTTTCTAACGTCTTTGTTATGTTATTTTTTAGTTGAATGGTACTTTTCTCGTTCTCATCATCGTCACAACCTGCTGTTTTAGACGGAAGTTCATCAATTTCGAATATTGTAACTCTAACTAATGTATAGTTTCCAGAATAACAGTATGTCTTCCCTTTGATTAGACACACCCACTGTTATATATATTATAGTAATGTTTGCTTTCTTTTACACTAATGATGGCAGTTGGTAATATGCCATGCGATTCCATTTCTATCAGTTATCAGTTATACTTAGACTTGTAGGAACTCATGAGATGAATTGGTGCAAGATAGTTAAAGCAGAGCTTATGTTTTGCTATAATTTGCTTCGTTTTGCATATTATTGACGATATGTATTTGACGCATGATACATATTGTCATGATATTTGTGATTATAAGAAACAAACCATGGCCATAACTCGTGTTTGAGTGTGGCTTTCTCGTCTTGGACCTTGAATTTAAACTCTTAAGCGCGTCATTACTTCTCTTGATTATAAAATCGTAAAATCCTTCAAATCACAATTCAATTTGTTTGCCAGGATATAGAAGAGTCACGAATTACGGCCTTCGGTTTTTTTTCCCCAGAATACTTTTAATCCATGGATGCGATACCCAAAAGACGCCAAAGCGGCTTTGAGCAACATATTTAATGCCGAAACCATGGCGTGCTGGAAATTGGTTTGTTTAAAAACAAGCTCGTCCTGGTGAAATTGCCTGGGTTGTGATTATTCTCGTCAGTAATTTTTTTCCCATTTGAATAACCGGTCTTGAATGGAGCTCTTTAATTTTCAGGACAGAACCTAAATTTGCGCAATCGAATTTGCCATTTTGACTTTTGCACTGATGTTTCTGAAATACAATGAAAAAAACCTAACAAAGTTAAACATTCAGGCAAACCTAAAGGAAAGGCGCCGCTATCAATCACTATTGTTGGCATATCTCAAGCAAACACTATAAAAATAGAAAGACATACTCACTGATCGTCCAGCAACGCAATATGGAAATCAAGACGGTACCGATACCCCAATTCTTGAAATGATGAATTTGGATGGCAATAACGAGAATTGGCTTGCTTCAATTCTTATCACAAATAGTACCATTGCACAGGTGGTAGTTCCAAACGTTGCAATAAAAATCACAGTAAATTGCTACATCTACAAACAGTCATGCTAGAACGGAAATGATTTTATCCAAGAAAAATCCATTAAACCCTGATACAACAGTATTTTCAACAAACCAAAGTAATGTTTTACTGCCACAAGCTCCAATAAATGGAAATTCAATAACACGTAATCAAGGTTCATGCCATCAATCTCACGGAACTCATCGAACAATCACACTGGTTTTATTATATCAACTGCATTAGTGTTCACATTTGATTCAAATGGAACAGCTCATCCTTGTCGAGTGTTACTTGTCTTAGTTAAGTTAAATAAACGAAGTCATTCAAAGTTCATCCAAAGCTCAACACAGTGTGAACGTCAAAATTCCGTCAACATTACCAATAATTTTAATTTCTGGTAAAATTGATATGCTATACTCGGTTCGGAGATTTTTTCCAACTACTATGTGTTGGTCAAATCAAAATATCCAACGATATTCCAATTTTGTTAAAAACTGTTTTCAGTTGGATAGTTGCTGGGAAGATCACTCATAGATTCAACATAAATATCTGACATTAGGTGACATGGTAGAGGCTGATATAATTTTGGCAGAACAGTCAAGCTACATTTTACACTCCATGCGGTTTTAAAACCATCCAGCATAACCACCAAATTGCGTGTGGTGTTTGATGAGTCGTTTAAAACCAGCAATAACACATCATTCAATAATCATCAATTAGTCGGTCCGCAAACTCAAACCGACCTTTTCTCAATCATATCGAGATTTCAGAAGCATCTAATTGTCATGACGTGTAATATAGCTATACCATGTATTGTCAGGTACAAGTTAATGAAAATGATCAACCATTCCAGCAAATCATTTGAAGAGAAGTAGTGACAGTCCAATAACTATATTTAAGCTCACAAGAGTGACGTCCAAATCAAGAGACATTTTTAAATAAGGTAATTAAACCTGTTAACAATCACTATATAATAAAAAGAACTATCCATTCAGACATTGCCATAATATCTATGATCAATTTAGCTTTAGCGCACCGGTAATAATAGTAGCTTAAATCATTATCCAAAACTCAGGCAAATTTGTATAGATTGGAACGAATCATTGCCAACCCAATTACCAACAAAATGGTTAAATTTTTAATAACAATTAGCACAATACCTTGCAAATAAATAGGGATATTTTTGCTTCGGCCTCGGCCAGACTAGAACTACACATCTGCAGTTTCGTCTAGTAGCATCTGCTTCAAGATAGAAGATTTTTATAGCAAACCGAATCGCTAATACATTTGATTGGTCATTAAACGGTTAATTCAAACTAGAGTTGCTGATAAGAGATGACAGAATACAGTATACGGAAAACAGAATGCAGAGCTGTTCAATGAAATTATGATAGTCTAACAAATACTTAGCAGTAGTTTGAATATTGACTACCTGGAAACAAGACCAATTTTGTGAATACTGGCATATCTTTCCTTTTCCTACACTACATAAATAGAATAGAATTGTCCCGTAATGATCATGAGGTATCTGAAACCTATCATGTATGGAAATATATTTATAGAAATATAAATATATAAAATTCCCTCATATCCTACCGTTTATTAATTATAAAAAGGCATTGGTAATAAAACCGGCGTTAACTGAAACACTTGACAAGCGCCTGGTCTCATATTCTCATCAATCAATCAATCGAACTGAATCGCTAATACACAACAGTTAACTAATGTGGACGACTGGTTTTATGTTGGATCATGATGGTATGGCTTAACATATATACCGACATATCTATCAATGCATAATGGCGTATATGTTGCAATTTATCACAGCGATGAAAAGAGATGACAACGTTGGTAGCAGGTCAACACCTCAACAAGAGCAGAACGATAATCAGCTGTGTTTCTATCAGATATTGTTAGCTTAATTTGAATATAAAAACAACCTATAATGCGGTCAACAAACTCTTATATCAAATCTTTGATTGAACTATTGGCTAATACGAGGAAGAAATTCCAGACCATTCATTGATACCGGCATAGATTTTTGTGGGCCGTTTTTCATTAAACGCACACTAAAACGAGGTATGACTAGTCCAAGTCTATACATATAGAGCTATAGTGAGCAACTGATGAATAGAGTTTTACTGGTGCTCGAAGAGAAATCGAAGTCTTCATTGCATATTTTAAATCACATGAAGTGTTAAATATCATCTACTCCACGTTAGAGCAAGAAGGCATCAAATGGCATTTTATCTCTCATTGAACACCACATTTTAATGGTCTTTGGAAGGCAGGTGCGAAATTAGCAAAGTATCATCTGGAAAGAACAATGGGAGCAGCATTACTCCCATACGAAGAGTTCAACACACGATTACATCAAATAGAATGATGCCTTAATTCGAGACCCATCACTGCCATTCCATCCAATCTAAACAATATGAATCCACTCACATCGAGACATTTTCTAATTGGTGCTAATTTAATGGAAACCCCTGAATCTGAATTGATCGCGCATAAGATTAACCACCTGTCTATACAACTTGTGTCCAATAAAACAAGTACCATACTACTTGTTGTTATGAACGATTGCAGGAAGAGCAATGTTTATATTTCTGACATCACAGGGTTTTTTAGGATTTTGGGAATTTGCGATTTTCGCCTTAAATTTTTGTAGCCTTTTTAAAATATTTAATTGTCCCCAATTATAATCTAAGCACCATAAAATAATATTATTTTAGTTTCGTCAAACTTTTAAAAATTTAATTACTTTATAAACCGAGCATAATTAAATATTATTTACACATTGATTCGAGAGTCTACATTTCTAACTAAACACCCAACTAAAAACAAATAAAAAGGTTTCTCCCCCCGAAAATTCTACTTAAAACCTATGAAAAAAATATTAAAATAATTTATTTCCATCTAATTGCAGTAACAGTTACCAGCTGTTACAATACCATACCATTTCGAAAAAATCGGAATGTAATCACGATAACAATTAATTTTTTAAGTAAATAAATTTAATAATTTTTACACAAATCTTATTTTCTAAATTTTGTAAAATTTTTTGTTTTAAAAATTTACGATATCTTTTTTACCCCATATACCGATTATCGAATAACTCGTAAAATAAACATTTATGCATTTTTGAAATGAATATTATTTCAAATTTTATGAAGGGATAGCAATATTATAAATTACATACAGTCAGTCCATGATGTGCGATGGCACGGAGGGCTTCAGCCAACGACTGTGTGTATTATAAAATGTTTTATTGTTATATGGTTTTGTTTATCCATAAATATCAAAATTTTGTATCTATTGAAAATATGTCTATAATTTTACGTTGCTCCCCACCCACCACTATTTTTGAGTGGAGATGTGAACCTCAAGTTTTGGCTAGAAATTGACAATTCATCGCGTAAATTCTGGGGAAATGGCAAGCTTTCAAAGATTATTAAACAAGCAGAGGATGAAGAGAAATGTGAACAGTTATTTCAAATAACTAGGAGAAGAAATTAAGATATATATATATATATATATATATATATATATATATATATATATATATATATATATATAAATATATATATATATATATATATATATATATAATTTATATATATATATATATATATATATATATATATATATATATATATATATATATATATATATATATATATATATATATATATATATATATATCATTAATGTCGGAGTACGAGGAGCTTGGGCACATGTTGCAGAAATATGAGAATAATATTACACACAATTATTGCCCCTCACACTACCGAGTACTAAAATGAAGCATCCCAACCATCAAACTCAGGGTGGTTTTCGATGCAGCAACCATCGACGGGTCTATTATTGAATGGAATACTAATGGTGAATCCACGGTTCTACTGCCACTTTTAAATCTTTTAAACCGATTCCGAGAACCTAAGTTCGTACTACGTGGAGACGAAGAAAAATATACAGCCATGTGTGGCTAGATAGTGAGGACCGAAAGTGCCGAAATATTTTATGGCTAACTAACATACGTCGTCAAACGAGCCCGTATCAGCTAGAAACCTTTATATATGGTACGGCTTCAGGATCGTTCTTTGCCACCAGAAAATTAAGGGAGGTAGGCATAAAGCTGCGGTCTTGTCAACCAAAGGTAGCACAACAATTGTCGAATCATGGATACAATATGGGAGAAATAAATAAAATACATCGAAGACCATACAGATACCTCTTAGGTGTGGAGCCTTCACTATGACCGCGAAGACGCATTTAAATTCACGGTTTAACTACCAGATTTGACAT
Organism: Tipula confusa; assembly: GCA_963556175.1. Classification (NCBI taxonomy): domain Eukaryota; kingdom Metazoa; phylum Arthropoda; class Insecta; order Diptera; family Tipulidae; genus Tipula; species Tipula confusa. The sequence goes on from OY744476.1 coordinate 183,708,016, forward strand.
AATCGAACTTGACAGCTTACAAATTCAATGATAGCTGCATTCCAACAAACACATCGTCAAGCGAACAAGCGTTTATGCGATAGTGGACACAAGCAAAATATAAGTGGCGAATATAACTGCATCCAAATTGCAAATAAACTCTCGTTGCAGACTTTTGAATTTTTTGTTTACCTCGCAAACAATAGATTCACGTGCTCTTCATCAAAAATCCTGGTGATTGTACTACACAGGGCTTATATATACCTGATTTCGAATCATTACAATCTGTGGTGGCATGAGCAGGCATGGCTGCATAATACTGCGGAATATTGGCCAACTCAAAGTGACCCACACTAATCTCAAACATAGGAACAAAGAAGCGATCACATTTACTATTTTAACACCAAAAAAATTTCTAAATACTCGTCCTTCAGAAAATTACAACCAATGTTAGGTGTTTTCTTGAAAACGCTACCAACCAAAAGGAATCCCGAATCAGCGGCGTTTACCAGCGACGAAAAGAGCTCTTCCACATTATAAAAAAACATTTTAAATGTGATATGTCAAATGTACATATGTAACATATGTGATCATATGTGACATATGATCACATATTTCAGAGATCGGGATGCGGTTGATTAAAGTAAAGGGGACCACGATTGGTGGAGAGACGGGTTTCCGATACTGCGCATCTCTTTCTACTCATGATAATTGTATTGGGAGGATATTAAAGCACGTCTTTGTGCTACCAACCCTGTTTTATATACAAGGTGTTGATCAACTTGTTGTCATTTATGGGTATGAGAATCAGAGCCGTATGGATGAGTATGTCATATTGTGAATTATATTTAAGAGAATAATGATGGGCTTAGTATTTGGCAGGCGTAGATGTTGCTGCCGGCCACGATGCGTCGTCTGAGTAGAAATGACTAATGTTTTTTTTAGGTTTTCTAGAACAATGCGAAAAGCAAGGTTAGGCATGAGCCCGTTAGCACCAAATTGTAGATTCGGGCCAGCAATGGATTTTAAAGCCACCCCATGTAGCAAAAGTATAAAGCCTATAGAGACGCGCGGATTGAAAAACCGTTAAATCTTGTAGATGAAACTTTCAAATAGCTACTACAGAAATGTGCATTGAGGACCAATCCAACAAAGAATTTTGGGAGCTCTTGATATTCAAGAGCTCCCAAAATTCTGGATATTTTATGGAACTATCATTTCAGCCTTATTCGCAATTATATGCTTTCGCAATTTTAGTTAGACAAAAGTTGCCGGTTTGTGCCTTTTCTTTTTGAAAAAAGATCTTTCCAAATTACTGTCAAATTACTTTTAAATTATTTTGTGCACGGTACTATACTCACCATTTTAGCAAAATGTTATGTATTGATTCCTTTTGTAATATGCAGCCGAAAATATGTTATCACCATTTGGTTAAAATCTGAAACAAAAAAAAAATTAAAATGAATTAAATTCGTAAAAACACAAAACGAAGTCATAAAGTTGCAAAGTTTTGAAAAAAATGTCAATCGAACTTTTACATGAGAATTTATCAGTACATCATATCGACACGGTTAAAGTTAACAAACTCGTACGTATAAAAAAATATCCACTGTAACATTTAACATCGTTACAATATTATATGAATAAAAAAACAACAACTCACAATATAATCAACAACAAACATGGAAAATATGAAAATTCAATAATATTAACAAACATAAAAACCAAAAAACCAATATAAATAAAAAAAAAAACATCATATGCGGGCTGCTGTGATACTAAAATAGAGAGTGTATATATGTTTGCCAATAAATGTACAGCAACAAAATTATTATAGCGTACGAAGGATAAAATTTCAATTGAAAATCATGCATACGAATGATTCAACGACGTTTCAGTGCGGTAACACATAAATGATATTAAGCCGACTCGTTGTTGGAAAATAATTAGTTTTAAGACTCATTTTTTAGCATCTGTCACATTAAAATCGATGACTTATGGTAAGTCAGTTTTTGCCAAAATTAAGTATATGTCAACTTTTTTGCTATGCTTCGTTGGACAGTAATTTCCACAAAAAAAAAATAAAAATTCATTAAAATCTTGATCTCGCACCAACACCATAACGAATAGAAACATAAACAGCTAATCTTGGGATATAGAATTTCTTCGCAAAGTAACTTTTCCAATTTTCATTTATTTTCCGGCATGCCTTTTTATTATATTTACAGTGTCGTTTTCTATATGTTTATCTTTTATTCTAGATTAAAGCCAATAAGTTTTTTTAGATTCATTTTGTCTTATGCCACTAACAACATAAATAAACTTTAGTCCTTTAAAAACAAAAAAAAAAAAAAAAAAAGGGAAGAAAAGGAAATGTAAAAACGAAAAACTTGTTTCTCAATCATTAACATAAAAACGCGCAGAAGATAAACAAGAAGAGATCTTATCGCTCGTACAAAAATCAAAGTCAAGCAAATATTACAGCATGCACATTTTAGAAATATCCTAGAGTTTTCTAGAGAAAATGGAAATCTATAATAAACAAAACGGACAAAAACGTTATAGAAAAATTTAAGTCTCGATTTTGGTTTGTGTGTGTATGTTGGAAAAATTAAATATTATAAAAGGATCGTTTTAGGTAAAATAAACTTAAGCAGAATAGCAACAAAACCACCTTATAATCGGATTAGGAACATTTCTCCGAAGAAAAAAAAACAACAGAAGACGAGTTGATGGAAAAACAAAATAGAAATAGGTACATAAAGTGTTTTTCTTCAACCATTTATTTTCGGTTTTACGAAATTTTCAATTGGAATATCGAAAATGTCCATCATTATTAAAGCCAAATAAAAATATATACAGTTGAATCACTGAATAACACTTGATGCTTTGAGTTATATAAAAATATTATTTTAAAAACTTATAGTAAAATAAAATATGGATACTTCATTTTACAAGCTTCGTTCATTGAAAAGTAGAAAGCTCGTATTAAAAAACTTTATCACCATAAAATTTATTAAGTCTTTATTCATTGTAACAAGTGCCTAAGAATTACAAGAAAATTCACGAAGAAATTATAATTGAAATGTTTTATGCACAAAGCAGCATGACTTTTAATTTTGTCATAAAACGGTTAATTCAATTGATTTGTAATAATTAAATTTTTTAAAATCTAATTAATTTAATTTTAAAGTTTTGTGTCAAATAAAATGTATATAAATTGGATTTTCGGCAATATCATGACGTATTGGTCATAGAACGGTTAATTCAAGTAATTTGTAATGATTAATCATTTTTTTAAAACTTATTTAAATTAATTTTAAAGTTTTGTGTCAAATAAAGTGTACATAAAGTAGATTTTCGGCGATTAACTGGTGGATTAGGATTTCGTTTTATTTAGTCATAAAACGGTCAATTCAATTGGTTTGTTATGTTTAATACATTTTTTAAAAAGCTAACTTGTATTAATTTTAAAGTTTTGTGTCAAACAAAATGTATATATATTAGATTTTCGGCGATTACATGACGTATTGGTCATAAAACGGTTAATCTAATTGATTTGTAATGTATAATCAATTTTTTAAAATCTAATGTATATTAAATTTATAGTTTGTGTTAAATCAAGTGTATGTAAATTCGATTTTCGGCGATACGGTAAATTGATTTTTTTTGAAATGTTTAATACATTTTTTTAAAAGCTAATTTTTTAAAAACCCATAAATTGTTGCATTACTTTACAGTTTCATAGTTCGTCTAACAATTCATCATACTAATTAAGCTATGCAGCCACAATTCCGCTACCAGCAAGCATTTCAGATCAGATAAACAATTCATCAAAATATCAAACATCACAACAAAAACCACAAACAATTGAATTGCAAACACATTTAACTCAACCACCGCTGGAAACACAAAGATATTTGTTTTTAACCTCACAGTGGACTTCACTATGAATTTCACATCAATTTCATTGGTTCTAATGCAAATATTCACCAAGCAATTATCACTGCAATATAATTATAAATGCAGGATTGATGTTCAGCATTTCACTTTCTGGTAACATCAAGATTCCAAAAAGTTTAATCATTGCACAGAATCCAATTTTCGGATTGGTCCTAGTAGGTAACCTAGCAAAACTAAATCCATTAGATTCAATGCATACATCGTGTGTAGACATCGACAAGACCTTACAAAAGTTTTGACAAATTGAAAAAATCAGATGATTTATCACCGTTAGAATAGTAATGCGAGTATTTTTTATAAAGCAACGTTAAAGATAAAATAATACTGGACTTTACGGCACAAGGGTAACATTTCAGCAGCAAGTTTGAAATTCGGTATGTCCGGCAGTATCTGTAGGTTACTGGCAACTGGAAGAAATTTGAAAATAAAAAACAAATAGCTAAAAAAAAATACCAGTTATTCATGTCTGGCTTCTTAACTCTTTACCACATGGAGAAAACTATCTGATGATCATCAAGTTAAGTACCTTAGAATCAGAAACTATTCCAAGCGGCTTTTAAATAGACGATCTTTTAACTGGATTTTCTGCAGTCTAAGAAAAAATACACCCTGGTGGTTTCCAATTCCTCAAATAGCCGTCAAACTCAGCAACCTTCATTAATAGCATGAATCAGTTGGAGAATTCAAAAAACATTATAATTTTTAAAGATGAAGACGGTACTTTAAAGGTGTTAGATATTTACTGAAACATGATCAATTTCAATTTCGAAACAAATTATGGGAACACTTCTGTAACCTAGGATAGGGTATTACAATGTCAACCATATGTACGCATACAGACATTAAATTTTCAGGCCAAAATTTACAAAGAAGAAGTACAAAATTGCACAAAGAATACATATGTGTTTTTGTTCGCTTACCTGTGGAAGCTATTTACTTGGAGGTGGTATCTGCTATCTGTTCGGTTATTTAAAAGATTCATTAGAAGACCTAGTTATATATAAAGATAATGGGACTGTCTTCTGCCTAATTTACACAAAATTAGAACAATATATTCAATATAAAGAAGCATATATTGATGTTTTCCACCTCCATCGGCACAACCTTTTGAACAAATATTTCGGAAGTGGTGGTCAAATCGATATACGAATACCAATGAGACAAACATAATTTACATATGCTATCAACTCATTCAAAGTAATCACACTGGGATATTTTTTAGTCATGGGTTCTCTCGAATAACGAGATGGTAATAAATTCATCGACACATTAACAGCTTTTGGCACAAGTATCATAAAGAGTATCGCAATTAAAGAGAACATAATTGCTGCAGATTGGAGCCTATAGCTCGTATGTACAGTGCATCTTGAAAGTGACGGAAAGGTTCGAGTGGTTACAATGAAAACTCAAAATGGAACATGAAGCGGTCTATTCATACATTAATCAGGCTATCAAATATTAATCAAGTGACTGAAAAAAACACAAATCCTTTTCACTTGGTTTCGGCTATCTATAACTTTCTAGACCATTCTACCATATGCTGAAACCGAGTGTGTTAGTCCGACCATTCGGCCTTACGTTTATTGCATCACTCATTAAGATCTTTGTCATTCATTGTGTCAGTTTATTAATTTTCATCTAAAGAGTTAATCGAAAAAAAGCCACTGAGACACTCAGTCTGATCAACAAACAGTGGCGGAACATGATAAAGCAGTAAAAGGAATGACCATTAAAAAAGCCGCTGAACCTGATCAACAAAAGCAAAACGAACGAGTAAACATTTGAATAAGAATGGCAGAATCTCCTGCTATTTGGTAAGAACGAAGCACAGCCAGGATTGCAAAGTCTGAACTATGTAAGATTATACCGCACACATTGAGACTATGATATAATGAGAACATTCGCTACTTTAATAGAACATTGTCATTTGCTTATATGAGAGGCCCATACCTGGTATGATTTACTGCCTTAAAATCTTTTGTCAAATATATGGTGCGACCTCTAAAAGAAGTATAAAACCTGAAATATGCATAACTATTTTCGCTTGATTCTATGGACGCGCATACAATGAAAAAAAAGGAGGCAAGCGTAACAAAAGTTACCATAAATAAACAATGCAGAGGTTATCTGACTTTGTGTCAGAAAGAATATGAATCACGGTCCGTGTGGCGTAACAAATTAGAATTCTCCTTGCATGAAAAATGGAAAATACAAAAAGCCGTTTCCAAAAAATTTCCAGAGGAAATCATCTCAGTGGATATCTAAAATATCAAAGACGAGATTTGACACAAGATCCTGATTTACAAATAACAGGTATTATTAATTATTGGGCTGTTCCCTACAACCTTCCAAATTTATCACAAAAATACAAAATCATGCGGAGATAACACATGACAAATTTAGAAGTTTCCTTGATTCGCGTTACATAAGTCCCCCGAAGATATGTGGCATACAGACGGTTATTTGATGCACTGGCAATCGCATTCCACTTTATGTTTGCTAGTTAATTTGTCGAAGGAATAATCTGTGTTTTTGGAAGGTCAAAAAAGCAAGCGGCAGAGAAAGTTAAAGATACTTTTAGCTTGGTTACATTAAACCAAAAAAAACGCCAAAACTTGCAGCGATAGCTAAAAATCAAGACTATCTTTAGGAAGGAGTTAACAATGATAATACTTTTAATAACACCGAAGATATTGAACTTCTCCAACAAGTAAGGGGTAATCGTATTTAAGAAGAAAACGGCAACAAAGATGTTGTTAATAGTAATGTAGAGGAAAGTGAGGCACTTTCAAGTGTTAAAGGACAAAATTTACTGTGCCCACAAACTCCAGCAGCGAGGATAAAGGTTATTAGTAGAATGTATACAGTGCAGACGAATTACCCCGAACGATTTTATTTTAACTACTTTTGCAACTTGTGAGAGGAGTAAAATCTTTTGAATGTCTACAAATGGTATAGATGGTATAGAAAAAAAAGTATAAGCTGAATATGATATTGCCCACAAAGAAGCTGCAAATTTGCACGCGCCAAAAGAAATCAACTTACCTCTGCTCTTATTTGTGCATATGGAAATTCAAGAGGCATTTTGATTCTTTGTAATAAACAGAAATCATATTCTATGACTAAGGATTTTGAACACATAGGAAAAATGATTCTGAAACCCGAGCATTGCTTGATATTGAAAGTATTTTTCGACTAAACTCTGTAGACTGCAATTGGATTTGCGTATCCGAATACGATTTGAACATTTAACGGGAAAAAGAAGTACTGTTTGTATATCATCTCAACTATGAGAAAAACTACGACATGGCGATGAAAGCCATTGATGACAGAGCCTAACCGGTTATTCTTTATTGATAGCCAGGAGCGAGTGGGAAATCGTTTACACACATATATATATATATATATATATATATATATATATATATATATATATATATATATATAATACTGTTTAAGTGTTTTAAGAAAGGGAGAACGTATTTTACTGGTAGCTTCCACTGGAACTGTTGGAACCAATTGGTTCATTTTACCAATTGGTTAATTGAGTTGGGTGGTAAATAATTCAAATGACTTTGGAGAAGATATTTTTGAAATACTTGAAGAATTCTATTTGAAAAGGATCATTGAAAGATAAAATTTTTGCAAAAACATTTACTGCTGTGGAACCTAATTATTTTGCCAATAGAGCAATATAGTGTCCTTTAAACGAGGATTTAAAATGAATGACGATGTGTTAAGTCAATTAGCAGGAAATTCTCCTGCTAATTGACTTAACACAGGAAATTCTCCTGGAAGCGAACTTTATGGTTGCTAAAGTATTGACAAGAAGATTAAAAGGGGATAAAATTGCAATTCCAAGAATTTAATTAGCTCCTTCTGACAACAGCTTTCCCTTTACATTGTGATGGTGACAATTTCCAATACGAGTACATTTGAGATGACTAAATTAATCTCAAGGGCAAATCATTGACAAAGTTTGTCAGTTCTCAGTATAAACGGAAAATATTCGATTTTGACATCGAATTAAAATCAAAAAGGTTACCTCATACTTTTTCAAATACACAAGGCTGTAGAATTGGTTTATTTACATTTGAAGTGCATTCCAATATATTTCGATCTGGAACATCACATTGCGAGCACAAAGACTAGAAGAATAGTGTTAAATAACCACTTGTTGAAAATAAAATAACCTTGTTGAAAATAAAATAATATTCGGACGATCAAAAATACCAACTATTATTCCCGACCGAAAATGTCTTATTATCAAGGCAGTGCAGCTACTCGTAAGTAATTTAGATTGCCAGAACGTTACCGATGAAAAGTATCTCAAAACACAAATGTGAGACAGGTTGGAATTTGAAAATGTATCTTTCTCCCAGAGTGGAAAAATTTTGTAAACCAATTCTTGTCTTACACCGTATTGCATAACAAATAACATTAAAAAATTTATTCAAAACAGATTTTGGGTCTACAAAATATTTAGTCTATGTAGGAGCAAAAAAAAAAACGGGCTTTCTACTAAAAACAAACCAACTGGTAACATAACAACAACAAAAACAAATGAGATGATGAGAACGAATATGTCTTGTTTATTATTATTGTTGATTATCAAGTTTCGCGAAAAAGACTTTTCAATTTTTATTTGTTTTGGTCCAAAAAAATACTGAAATTACCATAATTCTGTTGATGTTGAATATCAATGTAGCCAAAAAGCACTAAAATCCTCGAACCGAACCCAACCAACAAAAAAAACCAAATAAAAACAAATGAAAATAAAAGGAAAGTGATAAATTCAAATAAATTTCCTTTTTATTTTTGTTTAGTTATTCGTTCGACTTTGTTCAGTCCTTCCTATTTTGTGTTTGGTTTGTGTGTGTGGGTGTGTGTGTGTATATGGGTCTTGTCGAAAGCTCGACGAAAAGCTATATACTTTATAACTGGCATTACATATTTTGTTGTTGTATTTGGTATTATGATGTTAGTTTTTTTTTATGATGGTCCACCATTTGATTAGCATTATTTCTTATATATATGTAGTGTATATAGATAGGCCTAATATACATTTATTTTATTTATATCAATTTTTGCGTTCCGTGTTACTGTTGTTGTGTTTGTTCGAGAGACTGGGATATATATGAAAATACCACAAAGTGCGGAAAATTGTCTGTACGCACATATCCGTACCGACGAGAAAATTTAAATATAAGGATATTTGGAATTTTTATGCTCATCAAATTGTGTTGTATCCTTTTGTTTTTTGTTGTTGTTGTTGTTGTTGTTGCTCTTGTGTATTATCTGGCTTGTATATTGGGTAGTGTTTTGTATACACACCGAAATGAGCTGGCAAAACAGGAAAAAGTTGGTTATTATTTTTTTGCCATCTATGGTTTTGGCGAAACGAAATGATTTTCCGTTTTATCCCATCATTTTTTTTTTCGTGTGTTTGTGTGTGTTTGTATGTTTTATGAATGTTTACGAGTATGTAAAATTTTTATTTAAAAGGATATGTTAAATTGAATATGGTTCATGTTTAAAGGATTATGTAAATGATGGTTGTTCTGCTTGTATAATATCGTACAGTGTTTTTTTTTTGTTTGTTTGTTGGGAAATAACAAATAACTTTTCCCATTTTTCCAGTAATTTTATGTGTTATTGTTTTCTTTTGTTTTCGGTTGAAAATCGTATAAAGGATTTTAAATTTTATTTTTTATCTTGAATTTAAATTTGGTTGGATAAATAAAAAAATAAAAATATTGAATATATAATTTTGACTTTAACCAGTATGATCTATAAAACAGTTTACAAGCAAAAATATGTACAGTTTTGGTTGAGAATGTGATAATTGTACGGTCAAACTCCAAGGTGTTTGGACTAACACCATACAAATGTTAAACCTAAAAGTATCACAATTATTTCATAAAATATTGAACCTTTCAGCAAAATATTGTCGAAAAATGGTTCTATGAATCAAACTGTATATGGGTAAAAAATTTTAAAAAATTTCATAGCCGGAAGAAACACTTGTACATCAGAATGTTGTAACCGTTCAATTTGTTATTTAAACTTGTTATTTAAATCTGTTAGCAATTCTTTCCAAATTTAAAATATGCAAAAATACGATTGGTGGCTGAACTGCCAAGCAAAACAAGATTATTGCAAATTTTTTGAAAATTTTTAACGGAAATACAAACAAAATATCTGAAAGGTTTTTGAAATATTTGACTCCTCAAAAAAAGTTAAATTTAAAATAAGAAGCTCATTTCTTAAGGCATACTTTGCTTCACTCGAACGGAGTGTGGATTACTCATTAGCTGCTGTTGTAATTTTGCTTCATTTCAGACATAACTATGGTACATTTGTGGATAATACTGATTATAAATGACTGCGTTCAGCATGATAGTTATTTCTTAAGTTGCAAATCCCTTATGATGATGTTCGAAATGTAACAATTAGGTAATACAACAGGATGGCTTTGTTTAAAACAAAATTTCACTCATATTACATCAAAATAAAATCGAAAATGTTAACTCAGATTTTCCTCAAATATGCAAAACTATAGATTGTCAAAATATTCGCTTTTAACTAATTAATAACGGAATTCCACTCATTTTACATTTGAAATTTTACGTTTTGAAAATTTTAACTCAGATTTTCCCAAATATATATGCAAGGCGGACTGTCAAAATTTGGATTTTTTATTTAAGGAAAATCAAGATTTTTTTAATCGCAGCTTCAGTTACCTAAAGCTTTCTAGACCATCCTAAAAATCCAAAAACCTTCTCTAAGCTTATTTTGAACGGAATCCCACTCATTGTACATCAAAATTAAATCGAAAAGTTTAACTCAGATATTCCCAAATATGCAATAATGCATTGATCAATAATGATTAATAAGAAATTCCTCACATCACTACAAGATGTAAGAACAATGAGGGGCGCAGATGTACACAGCGATCATCAACTGGTAATAGCACAATTCAAAATCAAGCCAGCAGCTTTGAAACATTCGAAGACAAATAGGAGGAAATTTAACACAATTAGATTGAGAGACACTGAAACAAGAAACACTTTCAACGAAACGCTCCAACTCAATCTCCAGTCTGAAGCCACCCGTATAGAAGAAAGATGGAACCAAACAGAAGAAACCTACATTAAGACTGCCACGGGTGTACTCGGGTACAAAGATTACAATCGATAACCTTGGATCAGCGATCAGTGAATTCTAAATTTCTTAAGAAAGTTGAGGAACGCCGTCAATTTAAGTTACACATTGTGCCAACATAACATGGAAGAGGTGACGTAGATATGAGGAAACAGCACGTCAAGTAAAAAGATGGCAAGGAATGATCGAAGAAAATATACAGAAAGCGTTCTCAAAGCAGCTGAAGAGGCAGCATCAATCCAACATATGCGAGCACTACACCAGTGTGTAAGAAAGGTCACTGGTAAAATTACAAACAAACCACCTATAAGGGACGCTAATGGTCAAGTACTAACAACAGATGAAGCGCAGTTAAAGAGATGGAAGGAATATTTCGGAGAAGACATCGTTGCCGACCTAATATCCAGTTATCAATTGACATTAATAACGAAACTAGCAACTCCCATCCACCAACGGAACGGAAAGTTAAAGATGTCATTAATAGACTGAATAAGGCCAATAGAACAGACAATAAAACCGCCAAAATATTCAAAAGAGATTCATCTACAACTGCAAGCATATTAATACCAATAATCCAAGAAATCTGGAATTCTGGGAGAACTCCACTGAAATGGAAAGAAGGCTTGATAATTACGATACCCAAGAAAGGTGACCTAAGAGAATGTAGGAACGGCGAGGTATCTCCTTCCTCAACACAACAATAAAAGTACTCACAATGATCAACCCTGACAGAATATCACCTACGATCAATGCAACATTAAGAAACGAACAAGCTGGATTTAGACCGGGAAGAAGTTGCACTGATCACATCAACACAATCCGTATAATCACTGAACAATCCAATGAATGGAATGCGCCATTTTATATGCTTTTCATCGATTTCGAACGCGTATTCGATACGATAAACAGGAACCCAATATGACAGACACTTTATGAAATGGGTATCCCAAAGAAATTAATTGAACTCATACGAGAAATTTATCGGGATGCTGGGAACTGAATTCAATACAAAGGTAAACAAAGTGAAACATACTACAACACTCGAGGAGTAAGGCAAGATTCCTAATCGTATTAGACAGTGTAATGCGGAAACTAGATAACAAGTCCCCTAATTGCATTCAATGGGGATTAACTGGTAAACTCAACGAATTGGGCTATGCAGACGACATATGCTTGCTCACACACAAACACTAGCTAATGAAGTTGGTTTCAATATTAATATCAACAGAATCAAGACGATGAGAATCAACACAAATATAACCACACCGATGCACTTCTACAATTTACAAATTGAAGATGTAAATGAATTCGTATACCTTGGTTGCACAGTAACGAAAGCAGGTGAAACAGAAGAAGACATACACAAACGTATAAATAAAGATATACATTCAACATGCTACACAAAGTGTGGAATACGCAAGACCAAGATACGAATGTTTAACTCATGTGTGAAATCGGTACAACTGTATGGGTGTGAGACATGAAAGCATACAGGAAAAATAATACAGAAGCTACAGGTATTCGTAAACAAATGCCTTCGACGAATACTTAAGTGCTTCTGGCCTAACACGATTAGTAACATCAATCTGTACAGAACAACATGTCAGTCGGATATTGAAACCAAAATAAAGCGACAAAAATGAATATGGATTGGCACTGAGGAAGGCATCAAGTGATATAACGAGGATGTCATTAGACTGGAATCCACAAGGAAAAAGAAAGGTTGGAAGGCCAGCAATGACATGGAAGAGAACGTTGCTAGCAGAGGTAAAATACCTGGGAAAATCATGGGTAGAAATTAAAGCAATAGCCCCAAATAGAGTAAGATGGTACAGAATAGTAGACGCCCTATGCCCCTAAATTGGAGATACATAAAAAATAAAAAAATAAATATATATATATATATATATATATATATATATATATATATATATATATATATATATATATATTGTGTGATCACGAGATTTTTTTTTAATTCGACTCAATGACAATTAGCCTAACCGACCCAAGTGGTTTATATGAAAAAGCTATTCAAGTAATAAACTAATATTAGGGCTTTAAATATGGATTAATATTTGTAAAGTTGCATTATTTAGTGCTCAGAAAACGCCATTGAGCGAATCATTCGAGTATAAGTGTATTTCTGGCCTACTTGATGTCTGCTTTGAGTAGAGAACAACTAGGATTATTTTTGTTTTCTACAAAACAAAACCAATAGCAATCATGAAAAGCTTGTTAAAAGTGTTAAAAGCTTTAACCAATAAATTGCTATTCAAACAAATGGTTAAAAATACAAAAAATTAAACCGATTCGCACATAACAAGTATTTTCATAAAAAATATAATTAAAAAGCTCAATAACATTTTCGAATATTTTAGTTCATTGAACTTGGGTAAACTTTTTTTTTTATTTTCCTAACATAAAACTATTTCTCTTAATATTTATTTTATTTAGAAAAATCTTTTTCAAAAGTTTTTAATTTAATTTATTCTACATCTTTTTAGATATAGAAATTTTTTTTACTATTTTTTGTTGCTATTTTTAGGTTTCGAAATAATTTGCATAAAATATGGAATTATAAGAACATTCACATACACATACATAATGTATACAACCATATCCTGCACACACACACATATGGCAAACTAGATTAATATAGATAAAAACATAAAATTTATGAAGAATTTTTCATTTTTTTTTGGAGTTCTTTACAGTTGTTGCTGGCAAGTTTAAATTGAATTTTATGATTTGATAAAAGATATAACTAGTTTATAGTTGTTGCTGGTAGATAAGAAAACAAACAATAAAAATGATACTTTAACCATATCACATATAAAACATAGAAAAAACCGAAAGCTTTTAAGAAAATATTCTACTTAAAGATGTATAATATACATGTCGTAATCGTAAGCTTATTACGAAGATAAATATTAAGTTTTTTATACGTTATAAAGTTCGTCCACTCGGTAAGCATATGTTTTTACGGGTTTATATCAGGATGAATGAACATATAATACAAAGTTGGACTATATAAAAAAAAAAACAATCTTATTTTAATCCATTGAACCGTCACTGTGTAAATTTCACAGCACTCGTACAAAACATGTACCCGAAAATAAAATGGCGTCATCAAATATATTGTTAACAAAAAACCTATGTAACGTAATAATATATAATATTCACGCATCACGGGACAAACACAATACCCCAGTTATACAAAGCACAAATCAAAATTTGGTGTGCAAAAGTTAGATATATAATTTTATGTCGAACAATTTATATACATTATGAATGAGATACTTTAAGATTTATACAACAACACGGTACCATTCTATCATATGCCATGATTTCAGGATAAATTGTGCATTTTATTGGAACTAATCTTTCTATTGTGCTTTCTATAGAAAAAGGTAGTGAATCTTTAATTATATTTTGCATTATTTCCCATCAAGTTTAATTATCGAAGCGAATGCTTCAATGACAAAATATATTTTATGACAAATTGGAAGCAAAATTCTACGAAAATCAATCATTTCAATGTTGCACAACATTTTTGTGCAACAAAAGCTTCAATTACGTTCATTATTTTCCTCAGGTCATCGGTTCGATTTAATTTAATTGAAAAAAGTAATTATTTTAGATGGTAAGCTTTTAATAAAATTTAATTTTTACAATTATAATAAATCCATGTGGAATTTAGTGCAATTTAAGTTATTTCAGTGTTTTGTGTGTGTTGTTTTTTGAATCTGGGACGTATAGAGCTTTTGCGACAAATACTGTTAGAAATGAGTGGTTTTTTTATGAAGATATGAATGATTACCCAACTAACATAGTTATGGCTAGAGGCCTTCATCCAACTTGTTTAAAAGAGGATATAATAGAAGGTCTTATAAACGTTTTTCGTGATAAACATGAGAAAGCATAGATCCTCTAAATATACGCTTTAATATTCAAGGTACAGTGAATGAAATCACTTCTATGATTTATTGAAATATGGGAGTGAATCAAACACTTAGAACAGTCATCTGGAATGCAAATGGGCTAATGCAACATATTCCGGAACTATAAATATTTTTAAATACAGAAAAAATGGATATATGCCTAATGTCTTAAAGCCATTTTACTAAAACTTTATTTGCTAAATCGTTTTATTGTTATCACGCCATCTATCTTACAGGAAAAGTGAGGGGAATATCAACTTTATTTAAAAAAATAAACATCAAACACCCCGAAGAAATAAAAGTTGAAGAAGAAATTATGCAAGTAGCAACTATCAATATTCAACTAAATGGTGGACAATAATTGCGGCATAATCTAAAAAATGAGGATGGTGTGGTAATAGTGTACGGGACCTGTTTCATATAAAGTTCGAATCGAATCGGGTCAAACTATAAAATAATTGTATCCTAATCAATTTGATGTTTAAAATGTCATCGTAATTGATCTACATGGCTTGTTATAGTTTAACCTGATTCGATTCGAACTTAATACGACACTATTACCACTTCATTTACCCATTTTGGTCCATATGAAGAATTACTTGCCCATACTAAATCGTTACCCCAAAAAAAAATCCTGGTTGATTTAGTCTCAGGACTTTTAGTTATGGTCACGACAAGTTCAGATGAATCTTTTCGAAATATGTCTTTATTTGACGATTATACAATAATCGTGTTCATTTGTTGAAGGATGAAACGGTGCATAGCAAATATGCTTTATAAGGTTATCTTCATAAAAAATTTGGAATGCTTTCGAGATGAAAGCGGTTCCATTGTCAGTTTATTTTGGAATGGACCATCGAAATCAATATGAATCCGTGACCAAGGGGTTTTGGTTGATTTCCAAAAATGCACCTCGACTCGACTAGTATCTAAGTGTGAATTTTGGTTGCAACCTGAGGTATGAGGCATGTTTATTTAAGTGATGTACTAGACGTAAAACTTTTATTTTTCCTGGCATGGTGGCACGAAGTGTTCTGTTTTCTGTAACTAATTAAATTTTACATCTAGTAAGTAAGTGAAATTTGCCTAATTACCTCATGTCTCATTTCTCAGTTTGTGATTAAAATTGACACTCTGGTCTCGTTTCCTGACATGGCGTACAAGTTTTAACAACGTGGTCAAAGTCACCTTCGATGTTTGGCCACCAAACGTAACTTCGTGCAAAGGGCTTCATGCAAACAATTCCTGGATGCCCAGAGTGTAAAGGATTTTTTGTTGCCCTGTCGGTAGAATTATTGTTCGATTACCTCAAAGTAAACATCCTTTAAGTGTGGTGATCTCCGTACACCGTACATAAAATGATTTTAGTGCTTGGTCACTTGCAGAAATTTTGTCTGGCCATCCTCTTGACGCCCAGCTAAACACATTAGCGAAAGCTGGGTTATTCGATGTCATTTTAGCTATATCATTAGCTGATAAAACTGGTTTTACTAAGTTTTCGATCATAAGAATTTCTTCATAAATTTGCGTTGTTAATGAGTCAGAGAATGGGTGATGGCTTAAAAAATTTGCATTACTCATTTTATTTCCAGCGCGATGAATTATTTCATAATCGGATGCCGCCAGGGAAATTCTTTTTCTTAGCATTTGAGATGACATTACATTTAGAATCTACGAATAATTTGTTTCACTTTTCGACTTGAATAAAATTAAATAGGTTTTTTTTCCATCTTCCATTTGATGGCCTAACACAGCACCAATACCATATGGCAAAGCGTCGCAAATAAGCAAAAGTGTCAAATCTTGATTATAATGAATTAATATTCGATCCGATGATAATAGCTGCTTAAGTTGTTTAACGATGTTTTTTGATCATCCAATAAATGATGAAGAGATTCTGCAATTGTCGCTTTCTGGGGCAAAACAGAATGATAAAAATATAGCAATCCTAAAAATGATTGGAGTTACCTTTTATCGATTGGTTGCGGTGCATTTTGAATAGATTGCATTTTATCGGATCTAGGTCTGATCCCCAAAACATGATTTTTAAAACCAAGAAAAAAGATTGATGAAAAGTCCAAATTTGCGTTTATCGTGACGTAGACGCAGCCCCAGATTTATCAAAACGTGAAAAAACTTAAACGATCAACAAATTCCATTTCAGTATGTCCTTTAACCATAATGTCATCGAAGTATGGTAATACCCCTGGTATATTTCTCAGAAGATTTTCGATAACAGTAATACCAAATTGTAGGCGGGTTACTCTAAACGCACCTTTGTGAGTAACAATTGTCTGGAGTAATGATGACTTCTCGTCGACTGACAAAGGCTGATACGCCTATGCTAAATCTAGCGTAGCAAAGATTTGGCCTCCGATAATCGAAACCAATAGTGTTGTGATTGCTGTAATTTGGAAACAATGCAGCTTTAAAGCTTTGTTCAAAGTGGATTTACAAGTCCCGCAAATCCTTAAGAAATTTGAATATTACAGCTTGGATAGGCGGTGCTCCGTTTTCGTTGAGGTTAACGCCTTGTAAACTTATTCCCAATGGCGAAAACTAAATGCAACCCCGAAACATTTGTGCGGATTCTATCTACGATTACGATGGGAAAATAACACATTTTGATGTCGTTGTATGATACGTTGACGTCCATTACACCTACGATTGGTATATGATTTCACTGAAAATCGACCATCTTTAATTCACACTTGGTAACATCTGGTTCTTCAACATTATCTAGTAAACCCATATTTTAAACTCGAAATCAAGTTTAAAGTGACAAAAAGTAACTTTTAGTAGTTACATCCCGGGCAAACTCTACTTACTAGTAGTTTAGACAGAACAACTGGAAAATGAATTGTCGAAATAAGGTAAGAATTAACACTAGCAAGTGTATTGAGTGTCAAGGTAAGTTGCAGTTACATCGCAATTTAATTGACAATTTACTTGTATCAAGAATACCACCAAATCGTTTATTCCTTTAAACTGGAGAAGACTATGTAGCTCCACTATACCTTAAACCATGCAAACACATTTATTTTTGTGTTGATGCCAAATGAAAAGCAAATATTGTCCATGACAAACCCTTTGCCATTGATATGTCCTTTGTCACTGATACGCCCTATGAGTAAGTAATGGCAAAGAACTTTTTGCACTGACCCCAACATATTTTTTAATTGGTGATTATTATATTATTATATTATTATAATATACACCCTCTGGTACTTCAAGCCGCAGCAAGCCGTCATACAGGACATTCCACAGATCCGGACCTAGAATCGAACCCTGTGCTACTCCAGCGGTGATCGCTTTCCTTTTAACTCCATTCATAGTATCGTACAACAAGTTTCTGTTCTTCAGGTAGTCATTCATCATTATCAATAGGTAACTTGGGATTTCAAAACCGCTCCGAAGCGCCCTTAGTATGTCCTCCCATCTCGCTGAGTTAAACGCATTCTTAACGTCGAGAGTAACGAGAAATACCAATGATCTTGCTTGGTGATTTGCTTTTTCCGCTCTTTCCACTGCGTTGGTTACTTCAGTAATAGCGTTGATGGATGAGTGACCTTTCCGAAAGCCATGCTGCCTAGGAGAGAGTCCACCCGCCGCTTGAATGGCTGAGTCCAACCGTAGTTTCAGCAGTTTTTCAAAAAGCTTACCCGTCGTGTCAAGCTTGCAGATAGGCCTATATGTTGAGGGACAGTCAGGATACCCTCCCTTACCCTTTTCGATCAACACGAGTTGGGCTACCTTCCAACGTACTGGGAACACTCCCGCTACCAGGCAATTATTGTATAGAGTGAGCAGTAGCTGTGGGCAACCGCCGACCACCTGTTTCAACACTTCGACGGGAATGCCATCTGGTCCCGGAGCCTTCTTATTTTTTAGAGATGCTACCGCACTGGACAGGTCTTCCTCTGTAAATGCGGGAACAATACCGACCTGCGCAGGAATATCCTCCTCAGTCCTCAATGCATGTGTTGGGAAAAGCGTGTTCACGATGTTTTCCATCACCTTTGCATCCATCGAGCTGCATAAGTTTGTGGTACCCAATCTGTTATTGACTATTTTGTAGCCTTTGCCCCATGGGTCGTCATCTACCTAGCGGCAGATATCTTGCCAACAACGAGTCTTACTAGACTTTATTGCTATGCAATTATATTATATTATTATTGTATTATTATATTATTATATTATTATATTATTATATTATTATATTATTATATTATTATATTATTATATTATTATATTATTATATTATTATATTATTATATTATTATATTATTATATTATTATATTATTATATTATTATATTATTATATTATTATATTATTATATTATTATATTATTATTATATTATTATATTATTATATTATTATATTATTACTATATTATTACTATTTTATTATATTATTATATTATTATATTATTATATTATTATATTATTATATTATTATATTATTATATTATTATATTATTATATTATTATATTATTATATTATTATATTATTATATTATTATATTATTATATTATTATATTATTATATTATTATATTATTATATTATTATATTATTATATTATTATATTATTATATTATTATATTATTATATTATTATATTATTATATTATTATATTATTATATTATTATATTATTATATTATTATATTATTATATTATTATATTATTATATTATTATATTATTATATTATTATATTATTATATTATTATATTATTATATTATTATATTATTATATTATTATATTATTATATTATTATATTATTATATTATTATATTATTATATTATTATATTATTATATTATTATATTATTATATTATTATATTATTATATTATTATATTATTATATTATTATATTATTATATTATTATATTATTATACTATTATACTATTATATTATTATATTATTATATTATTATATTATTATATTATTATATTATTATATTATTATATTATTATATTATTATATTATTATATTATTATATTATTATATTATTATATTATTATATTATTATATTATTATATTATTATATTATTATATTATTATATTATTATATTATTATATTATTATATTATTATATTATTATATTATTATATTATTATATTATTATATTATTATATTATTATATTATTATATTATTATATTATTATATTATTATATTATTATATTATTATATTATTATATTATTATATTATTATATTATTATATTATTATATTATTATATTATTATATTATTATATTATTATATTATTATATTATTATATTATTATATTATTATATTATTATATTATTATATTATTATATTATTATATTATTATATTATTATATTATTATATTATTATATTATTATATTATTATATTATTATATTATTATATTATTATATTATTATATTATTATATTATTATATTATTATATTATTATATTATTATATTATTATATTATTATATTATTATATTATTATATTATTATATTATTATATTATTATATTATTATATTATTATATTATTATATTATTATATTATTATATTATTATATTATTATATTATTATATTATTATATTATTATATTATTATATTATTATATTATTATATTATTATATTATTATATTATTATATTATTATATTATTATATTATTATATTATTATATTATTATATTATTATATTATTATATTATTATATTATTATATTATTATATTATTATATTATTATATTATTATATTATTATATTATTATATTATTATATTATTATATTATTATATTATTATATTATTATATTATTATATTATTATATTATTATATTATTATATTATTATATTATTATATTATTATATTATTATATTATTATATTATTATATTATTATATTATTATATTATTATATTATTATATTATTATATTATTATATTATTATATTATTATATTATTATATTATTATATTATTATATTATTATATTATTATATTATTATATTATTATATTATTATATTATTATATTATTATATTATTATATTATTATATTATTATATTATTATATTATTATATTATTATATTATTATATTATTATATTATTATATTATTATATTATTATATTATTATATTATTATATTATTATATTATTATATTATTATATTATTATATTATTATATTATTATATTATTATATTATTATATTATTATATTATTATATTATTATATTATTATATTATTATATTATTATATTATTATATTATTATATTATTATATTATTATATTATTATATTATTATATTATTATATTATTATATTATTATATTATTATATTATTATATTATTATATTATTATATTATTATATTATTATATTATTATATTATTATATTATTATATTATTATATTATTATATTATTATATTATTATATTATTATATTATTATATTATTATATTATTATATTATTATATTATTATATTATTATATTATTATATTATTATATTATTATATTATTATATTATTATATTATTATATTATTATATTATTATATTATTATATTATTATATTATTATATTATTATATTATTATATTATTATATTATTATATTATTATATTATTATATTATTATATTATTATATTATTATATTATTATATTATTATATTATTATATTATTATATTATTATATTATTATATTATTATATTATTATATTATTATATTATTATATTATTATATTATTATATTATTATATTATTATATTATTATATTATTATATTATTATATTATTATATTATTATATTATTATATTATTATATTATTATATTATTATATTATTATATTATTATATTATTATATTATTATATTATTATATTATTATATTATTATATTATTATATTATTATATTATTATATTATTATATTATTATATTATTATATTATTATATTATTATATTATTTTATTATTATATTATTATATTATTATATTATTATATTATTATATTATTATATTATTATATTATTATATTATTATATTATTATATTATTATATTATTATATTATTATATTATTATATTATTATATTATTATATTATTATATTATTATATTATTATATTATTATATTATTATATTATTATATTATTATATTATTATATTATTATAATATTATTATATTATTATATTATTATATTATTATATTATTATATTATTATATTATTATATTATTATATTATTATATTATTATATTATTATATTATTATATTATTAATTATTATATATTATTATATTATATTATTATATTATTATATATTATTATATTATTATATTATTATATTATTATATTATTATATTATTATATTATTATATTATTATATTATTATATTATTATATTATTATATTATATTATTATATTATTATATATTATATTATTATTATATTATTATATTATTATATTATTATATTATTATATTATTATATTATTATATTATTATATTATTATATTATTATATTATTATATTATTTATTATTTATATTATTATATTATTATATTATTATATTATTATTATTATATTATTATATTATTATATTATTATATTATTATATTATTATATTATTATATTATTATATTATTATATTATTATATTATTTATTATTATTATTATATTATTATATTATTATATTATTATATTATTATATTATTATATTATTATATTATTATATTATTATATTATATTATTATATTATTATATTATTATATTATTATATTATTATATTATTATATTATTATATTATTATATATTATTATATTATTATATTATTATATTTATTATATTATTATATTATTATATTATTATATTATTATATTATTATATTATTATATTATTATATTATTATATTATTATATTATTATATTATTATATTATTATATTATTATTATTATTATATTATTATTATTATTATTATTATTATATTATTATATTATTATATTATTATATTATTATATTATTATATTATTATATTATTATATTATTATATTATTATATTATTATTATATTATATTATATTATTATATTATTATATTATTATATTATTATATTATAATTATTATATTATTATATTATTATATTATTATATTATTATATTATTATATTATTATATTATTATATTATTATATATTATTATATATTATATTATTATATTATTATATTATTATATTATTATATTATTATATTATTATATTATTATATTATTATATTATTATATTATTATATTATTATATTATTATATTATTATATTATTATATTATTATATTATATATTATTATATTATTATATTATTATATTATTATTATTATATTATTATATTATTATATTATTATATTATTATATTATTATATTATTATATTATTATATTATATTATTATATTATTATATATTATTATATTATTATATTATTATATTATTATATTTATTATATTATTAATATTTATTATTATATTATTATATTATTATATTATTATATTATTATATTATTATATTATTATATTATTATATATTATATTATTATATTATATATTATTATATTATTATATTATTATATTATTATATTATTATATTATTATATTATTATATTATTATTATTATTATTATTTATTATATTATTATATTATTATATTATTATATTATTATATTATTATTATTTATTATATTATTATATTATTATATATTATATTATTATATTATTATATTATTATATTATTATATTATTATATTATTATATTATTATATTATATATTATTATATTATTATATTATTATATTATTATATTATTATTATTATATTATTATATTATTATATTATTATATTATTATATTATTATATTATTATATTATTATATTATTATATTATTATATTATTATATTATTATATTATTATATTATTATATTATTATATTATTATATTATTATATTATTATATTATTATATTATTATATTATTATATTATTATATTATTATATTATTATATTATTATATTATTATATTATTATATTATTATATTATTATATTATTATATTATTATATTATTATATTATTATATTATTATATTATTATATTATTATATTATTATATTATTATATTATTATATTATTATATTATTATATTATTATATTATTATATTATTATATTATTATATTATTATATTATTATATTATTATTTTATTATATTATTATATTATTATATTATTATATTATTATATTATTATATTATTATATTATTATATTATTATATTATTATATTATTATATTATTATATTATTATATTATTATATTATTATATTATTATATTATTATATTATTATATTATTATATTATTATATTATTATATTATTATATTATTATATTATTATATTATTATATTATTATATTATTATATTATTATATTATTATATTATTATATTATTATATTATTATATTATTATATTATTATATTATTATATTATTATATTATTATATTATTATATTATTATATTATTATATTATTATATAATTATATTATTATATTATTATATTATTATATTATTATATTATTATATTATTATATTATTATATTATTATATTATTATATTATTATATTATTATATTATTATATTATTATATTATTATATTATTATATTATTATATTATTATATTATTATATTATTATATTATTATATTATTATATTATTATATTATTATATTATTATATTATTATATTATTATATTATTATATTATTATATTATTATATTATTATATTATTATATTATTATATTATTATATTATATATTATTATATTATTATATTATTATATTATTATATTATTATATTATTATATTATTATATTATTATATTATTATATTATTATATTATTATATTATTATATTATTATATTATTATATTATTATATTATTATATTATTATATTATTATATTATTATATTATTATATTATTATATTATTATATTTTTATATTATTATATTATTATATTATTATATTATTATATTATTATATTATTATATTATTATATTATTATATTATTATATTATTATATTATTATATTATTATATTATTATATTATTATATTATTATATTATTATATTATTATATTATTATATTATTATATTATTATATTATTATATTATTATATTATTATATTATTATATTATTATATTATTATATTATTATATTATTATATTATTATATTATTATATTATTATATTATTATATTATTATATTATTATATTATTATATTATTATATTATTATATTATTATATTATTATATTATTATATTATTATATTATTATATTATTATATTATTATATTATTATATTATTATATTATTATATTATTATATTATTATATTATTATATTATTATTATTATTATTATTATATTATTATTATATTATTATTATATTATTATATTATTATATTATTATATTATTATATTATTATATTATTATATTATTATATTATTATATTATTATATTATTATATTATTATATTATTATATTATTATATTATTATATTATTATATTATTATATTATTATATTATTATATTATTATATTATTATATTATTATATATTATATTATTATATTATTATATTATTATATTATTATTATTATATTATTATATTATTATATTATATTATTATTATATTATTATATTATTATATTATTATATTATTATTATTATTATTATTATATTATTATTATATTATTATATTATTATATTATTATTATTATTATATTATTATATTATTATATTATTATATTATTATATTATTATATTATTATATTATTATATTATTATATTATTATATTATTATATTATTATATTATTATATTATTATATTATTATATTATTATATTATTATATTATTATATTATTATATTATTATATTATTATATTATTATATTATTATATTATTATATTATTATATTATTATATTATTATATTATTATATTATTATTATTATTATATTATTATATTATTATATTATTATATTATTATATTATTATATTATTATATTATTATATTATTATATTATTATATTATTATATTATTATATTATTATATTATTATATTATTATATTATTATATTATTATATTATTATATTATTATATTATTATATTATTATATTATTATATTATTATATTATTATATTATTATATTATTATATTATTATATTATTATATTATTATATTATTATATTATTATATTATTATATTATTATATTATTATATTATTATATTATTATATTATTATATTATTATATTATTATATTATTATATTATTATATTATTATATTATTATATTATTATATTATTATATTATTATATTATTATATTATTATATTATTATATTATTATATTATTATATTATTATATTATTATATTATTATATTATTATATTATTATATTATTATATTATTATATTATTATATTATTATATTATTATATTATTATATTATTATATTATTATATTATTATATTATTATATTATTATATTATTATATTATTATATTATTATATTATTATATTATTATATTATTATATTATTATATTATTATATTATTATATTATTATATTATTATATTATTATATTATTATATTATTATATTATTATATTATTATATTATTATATTATTATATTATTATATTATTATATTATTATATTATTATATTATTATATTATTATATTATTATATTATTATATTATTATATTATTATATTATTATATTATTATATTATTATATTATTATATTATTATATTATTATATTATTATATTATTATATTATTATATTATTATATTATTATATTATTATATTATTATATTATTATATTATTATATTATTATATTATTATATTATTATATTATTATATTATTATATTATTATATTATTATATTATTATATTATTATATTATTATATTATTATATTATTATATTATTATATTATTATATTATTATATTATTATATTATTATATTATTATATTATTATATTATTATATTATTATATTATTATATTATTATATTATTATATTATTATATTATTATATTATTATATTATTATATTATTATATTATTATATTATTATATTATTATATTATTATATTATTATATTATTATATTATTATATTATTATATTATTATATTATTATATTATTATATTATTATATTATTATATTATTATATTATTATATTATTATATTATTATATTATTATATTATTATATTATTATATTATTATATTATTATATTATTATATTATTATATTATTATATTATTATATTATTATATTATTATATTATTATATTATTATATTATTATATTATTATATTATTATATTATTATATTATTATATTATTATATTATTATATTATTATATTATTATATTATTATATTATTATATTATTATATTATTATATTATTATATTATTATATTATTATATTATTATATTATTATATTATTATATTATTATATTATTATATTATTATATTATTATATTATTATATTATTATATTATTATATTATTATATTATTATATTATTATATTATTATATTATTATATTATTATATTATTATATTATTATATTATTATATTATTATATTATTATATTATTATATTATTATATTATTATATTATTATATTATTATATTATTATATTATTATATTATTATATTATTATATTATTATATTATTATATTATTATATTATTATATTATTATATTATTATATTATTATATTATTATATTATTATATTATTATATTATTATATTATTATATTATTATATTATTATATTATTATATTATTATATTATTATATTATTATATTATTATATTATTATATTATTATATTATTATATTATTATATTATTATATTATTATATTATTATATTATTATATTATTATATTATTATATTATTATATTATTATATTATTATATTATTATATTATTATATTATTATATTATTATATTATTATATTATTATATTATTATATTATTATATTATTATATTATTATATTATTATATTATTATATTATTATATTATTATATTATTATATTATTATATTATTATATTATTATATTATTATATTATTATATTATTATATTATTATATTATTATATTATTATATTATTATATTATTATATTATTATATTATTATATTATTATATTATTATATTATTATATTATTATATTATTATATTATTATATTATTATATTATTATATTATTATATTATTATATTATTATATTATTATATTATTATATTATTATATTATTATATTATTATATTATTATATTATTATATTATTATATTATTATATTATTATATTATTATATTATTATATTATTATATTATTATATTATTATATTATTATATTATTATATTATTATATTATTATATTATTATATTATTATATTATTATATTATTATATTATTATATTATTATATTATTATATTATTATATTATTATATTATTATATTATTATATTATTATATTATTATATTATTATATTATTATATTATTATATTATTATATTATTATATTATTATATTATTATATTATTATATTATTATATTATTATATTATTATATTATTATATTATTATATTATTATATTATTATATTATTATATTATTATATTATTATATTATTATATTATTATATTATTATATTATTATATTATTATATTATTATATTATTATATTATTATATTATTATATTATTATATTATTATATTATTATATTATTATATTATTATATTATTATATTATTATATTATTATATTATTATATTATTATATTATTATATTATTATATTATTATATTATTATATTATTATATTATTATATTATTATATTATTATATTATTATATTATTATATTATTATATTATTATATTATTATATTATTATATTATTATATTATTATATTATTATATTATTATATTATTATATTATTATATTATTATATTATTATATTATTATATTATTATATTATTATATTATTATATTATTATATTATTATATTATTATATTATTATATTATTATATTATTATATTATTATATTATTATATTATTATATTATTATATTATTATATTATTATATTATTATATTATTATATTATTATATTATTATATTATTATATTATTATATTATTATATTATTATATTATTATATTATTATATTATTATATTATTATATTATTATATTATTATATTATTATATTATTATATTATTATATTATTATATTATTATATTATTATATTATTATATTATTATATTATTATATTATTATATTATTATATTATTATATTATTATATTATTATATTATTATATTATTATATTATTATATTATTATATTATTATATTATTATATTATTATATTATTATATTATTATATTATTATATTATTATATTATTATATTATTATATTATTATATTATTATATTATTATATTATTATATTATTATATTATTATATTATTATATTATTATATAATAATACGATACAATAAAATCATTGCCTTAATTAGAATATTATTTTAAATGTTTACAAAAATCAAGTCGCAATTATACCAGAAACCTTCTAAAAATGTTGGTAAATAATTATAGTTTTATTAAACATTTATAATTTAAGCTCAAATTGAAACACCCTTTTTATTATATTATACTCGTACATATTTTTTAATGTGTATACATAATTTTTAACTACGCCATGGAGTATTGTGAACTCAGTACTATAACAGTATACATAATGCTATATAAGAAACATAAATAATTTTCTATATTTTACAATGTTTTATTAATAACATTAACGTGCATTGTTTTTTATGTGTTATTTAATGTGTATATGTATATAGTTTTACCATTAACTATGTTGGTTTATTTATTTATTTATAGTTAGAGGTATATGTAGCTATTCATATTAATACGGTGGTGGTGTAGATGGGAAAAACCCTTCCTACTTTTTGTAAAGTAGTTACTCGTGTTTTTATGATATTTTTCACTGTATATTTCACCTTTCTTTCGTCGTTTTTCATTAAAAAGGTTAAACTATAACAATTTATAAAGTTTTTTTTTTCTAAATTTTAAATTGTAATAATTAAAAATCTACTTTGCATAATAAATTATTGTATATAATTTAAAAAATTAAAATTTAATTGAACTAAAAAATTTACATAATTTTATTAAATATCAGCAAAAATTGAGTAGTTAGCAAGTATTGTAAAATTAAAAATAAAAAAAAGTTAAATTTAGTAATTTAAATTTTTAGTTTTAAATTAAATTACAATTTTAATTGATTTATAAATGTGTGTGTTTTTTGGGTTGTTTGCTTGATTTAATAATATTAGTGTTTTTTGGGTTTTGATAAGAAAGATACACGAAATTGAGTTTGGGGCATGTTTTTTTTCTTAAGAATTTGTTCTATGAGTTCGTATAAGAAGCTCATTAAATTAGAGGTCATTTTTCACTTCTTTACCTTAATTGTCTGGCAGCATACAGATATTTTGTTAGGAAACTATTAGTATTTTAAAAGCTTTTCAGGAATCGACTAATTATTGGTATATTTATAAAAAGTGACAAAAATGCTGAGAAAGACCCCAATCTCAACAAAATAGCGTTATGTAAATGCATGGTCGGGCTTATCTAACGTATTTTGCAACTTTGGATTATTGTTCATTCATATAACACCAGAAGCCAAACAACGTTTAAATTTGATTGGCAGTAAAATCAATGACGAGGTTAACGGTGTAGGAGGGCAAGTAGCTTGAAAGGTCAACAATGTTATAAATTTACAATTAAGATAAACGCCAACATATCCTGTTAAAAAATAAGCCTTGCTAGTAACCAAATAAAGAACAAATCTTCCAGGAACGCCCGTCAAATTAAAATAAAATTTCGGAGCTCATTTATATACTGCTAGGCGCAGAATTGTACATGCAAATTCTCAAACCTTTGGTGAATTTGCCAAAGAAAATGAAACCGGACATAACATTAGCAACGTGTTCGCAGCTGCAGTATACTTTCAAACAACAAATGTACAAGGCCACCGGTAGTTCATTTAATAGCGGCCAAAGTCGCTCAAACTTGAATTGCGGTGCCAAGACTTGAATTATGTGGTGCGCTATACTAGTAACAAAACTATAAAAAACTATCCAAGAATCATTAAAGTTGGAATACACAGATATTTACCCATTAGATTGAACAATCACGCTTAGGTGTGGTCTTCAGCGTAGTAAATACAAAATCTTTGTAGCAAACCGGATCTCTGAAATTCTGTTGCTCATACAACCAAGTCAGTGACATCCAGGAACAATCCCACAGAAGTAGCCTCACAACAATAACAACCAAGCAAAGACAACAATTATATACGCTAACGCTTCAACCAACTGAAGAAGCAGCAAATGAAGAGTTAAAACTCTTCTATTCCAGAATTATATTAATTCTCAAAGTTTTTGTCAGATCTTAATATAAAGAGAACAATAGCCTATTAGTAATCCAAAGATGGAATCTTCTTTTGAAAATGACTTAAGGATTTTGGAAAATCTGGGCTAAAGATTACTTAACAAGTTTACAACAAATATCCAAGTGGACAATACCGAGAGCCCACTATGAAATTGGGATGTTAGTAGTAATCAAAGATGAAACCTTCCATCTACAAGCTGGGTAATGGGAAGAATAATATATACTCACCCAGAATCTAATTGTTCAACTAGAGTAGTATCATCAATCATAAAATTTTTTATTTAGGGCCTATATTTTTTATAAGGACCTAAAAGGGTTTCTAAAAATATCAACTTTAAGAGACCCATCACAAACGTAAGCCTTTGTCTTCAAATGGGGGATAATTAAAACCTGACATAAAACAACCAACAAGGTACCCAAACATTAGGTCTCGCTTGACAAGATGATCCACCTTTCAATATTACAAATTTACAGATGCTTAAAATTGGTTTAGGCTTTGCATTGACCATAAAATAATACCACCCTTAAAAGCACCGAAATCAAAAGTTTTAATGACAACTCATTAATGGGTTTTAAAAGCCAGAAAGAGAAAGTAAGAGTCTCATTTAAAAAAATACGACATGTTTTTAATGTTTTATTTTTTTTTTTGCACTGAACCATAACATCAAACTGCGCTAACTTTTTTTTATTTACGAGAAGTAATGCTAGGCCAATTTCAGGCGTTAAAATTGTGTAATAAATTTTTTAAAAAATTTCTACGGTGCAGGATTGGTTAAAACTTTTGTAATTTTTAAAAGAATCACTGGACTTCTGTCTATTTTAAGATTAACAAAAACTTGACTAGTGCTGATCGATTCTAACGAAACCCTCTTTGATAATCAGCTATAAGTTTATTGTAACAAAATTCAGCACTCTGTAAGGAATTAACTTGTACGCGGTAGCCTTTACTTAATGCAGTGTATTGCTCCGCCATGTTCTATTTATGGATCATAACCTTAGATTGGCTTACTAAGCGAATAAGGTCGGAAAACAGTTTAAAGTTCATTGGATTCGTCATGTTCGGCGAGCCCATCTTGCAGCAGCGGCGAATTATAGAACAATTTGAGTTCCATTAGTGGTCTAGAATAACACGAATAGCAGGTTTCAGATCAAATCAGTCGAAGCCCACTATAGTTAGATCCAAAAGATTAAAGATTAAAAGTTATATGTATGTTTAGAAGCTTTACGTGT
Organism: Tipula confusa; assembly: GCA_963556175.1. NCBI lineage: Eukaryota > Metazoa > Arthropoda > Insecta > Diptera > Tipulidae > Tipula > Tipula confusa. The sequence continues at coordinate 183,740,793 of OY744476.1, forward strand.
CGGATCAGTCTTTCAATATTATAAACTTTCTAAATCTTTTCGACATTTTTAAAAACTTTGTAACAAATTTAGTTTTTCCAAGGTTTCTATGAAATAGAACAAAGAAAAAAAAACTTATCAATTATGAATCTTCTGAAACAAAGATTAATGTATTGATAAACATATTTTGCATGTTTCTTTTGTTAGCACTTAAAATATCCCCACCACCAGATTGATTTGTCGACAGGGTGTCACATTTTAATGATTTATATTATGATTCCATATTTTAAAATGTACATAAAACTACATGGACAGAATGGAACACACTTTGTGTAAAATCATAAAATTATTTAAATCATATATGAGCGCATGCAATTCTTAAATCACGACACGTCGCATGTCGAATATTTACCACAAAATTACTTAATTTGAAATTGCATTCTGTACATGTATACCTATCTGGCTTGTCAAGGTAAACCAGTTAAACCGCATGTATACATTGTAATAAAAACTCGGCTCGAACAACGATTAGGCCATGAGCAACCAAAACATTAATCTTTTATTCAAATCTATACATAAAGAAGCAAATTTAATTTGAATTTTGTTTGAAAACTGTTTGCTTTGGACATGGTAGCCAACATAAAAACATAATAAAAATTAAAAACAATAAAAAAAAATTATGTTTTATGTATAATAAAGCTAATATGGTTTTTGTCTTCATATCAACACAAGGGCGCTTGCGGTTGAGAAGCACTAACATATTTCGGAAAATATGTATAATCGAGCATGGTATCCTTATAATTCCAATACAGCATCATTCGTTTGTGGTAAGGGACGACTATTAAAAGGTTGAACCATCCGTTCAAGTTAACGAACACGTGTTTAAGAAAGCCAGGTACGTTTGGTACCATGTCAGCCATGAAAGCCACAATATTTTCCAAGGAACCTGATGGCTTAAAAGTGAAGGATTTTATTATTGTTTAATTGCAATTTGAAAATTTCCAAATCTTGTCAGCTCCCCTTACTTTACACCACACTGTATGTAACAATAAATTATCCTTAAATGCTAAAGATTTGTTCCACTTAAATATTTTACGGTAAAAAATGATATGCACGTGGATGAAATTATAACGAGATGTTAGTGTCTATTTCAACTTGTTGACGCTCTTTTATTGACGCTCAAGGTGAAATGGACACCAAACCACAGGAAATTAAATCAGAAATCACGTCTACAAAATTGGCACAACTTTATTATAGGTGTAGTTCACTGTAGCGGAGATTCAGTTCGAGGTTGAAACCATCACCTCATCAAAAGTCCGATACCTCAACGTCCCGCCTCAATATAAGCACAATTTGATAGATCTGCCATACCGGACGATCTTATAGATCCACCAAAGAAAAATTAATACGAACACATTAAGGCGTAGCTATTATAACGATTAGCACCTTCTGACAAACTTGAGGCACTGCAAAGTGCACGAGACTATCGAGGTTCAACAATTACATATAAATGCTGCACAATTTACTTAAAGCCTAAACAATTCAAGCCTGATACGCGTTAGGTTTTTATGTCGTAAATTAATTACTGTTTGATATTTCTGGCTTAGTTTATATAAAGACATAAACCACTGGTCACGCAACCTTGTTTATCCTGCCAGAGTTTGAAAGTTCAAAAGAATACAAAAGCGCTTTTAGGACAATTCGAAATTCTACTATAGGTCTTTTTGAACATATTTACATGGACATAGCAGGAACTCTTCCAACTTTAAATGGATATTCGTTTTTTAATCTGTGTCGACCGATTTACGCGATGGCCCGAAGCATATTGCATTATATAGATATGTCAGCCCATACCATGATCGACACATTCGTAAACAATTATATTTCCTGATTTCGCGTTCCGGTTGAAATCCGAGGAATGCATTTCAAGTTCAAACTTTTTGTTAAATCAACAAAACTTTTGGGATCTCATCCTCAAGGAAATCGACTGACACAATCATCCAATCCTACTCACAATAAATTTGTACAATTTGTAAATTGGAGAGTACACATGACAATTAAATTTTAACAATCCCTCATCCTAATCGAAACAGAACATTGCTGTCGTTATCATCTTTTAACCAGACTAAACTTTCTATCAGAGCTAAGGGGAGTTAAAACACAAATAATTTCATATAGCTCAGAACAGCTAAGATGGTTCTTAGAAAATGGTTTCTCCAGATGACCGTGAGCCACGTTTTTAGATCAACAAACTTGAATATAACCAACTTCTAAAAACTGGTCTATGTAAATCTGGTTTACGGTTTATTATACAAACATTTGTATGATCTGATGGGATCCCTACCGGATTAAGGATTGTTGATTTTCCGATAATGAGGGAAAACTGATCTACTTTGCAATCTCAAACGGTCTCGTTGTAGAGTAAGCTCATTCTTCCTCATAAATATTTCTTTTCTTTTGAAAAAATTGACACGACGCGTAAGACTCCCGAAGTATATTTACCATGTGTTAATTTTTAAAGGAAGTATAAGACGAAACTCATTAAAAATGTGAGATTTCATCAGTTGGCTGTCAAACTCGAAAGGGTTTTTTTTTTTTAATCGGTACCGGCCAAGTTTACGAGGATACCGAACAAGAAAATTAACTTAACGTTTTAATATTGAAGGTTTGAACCTTCGTGAATAGTGGATGGCCGTAATAAATGAATAATGGAATAAATTTCTTTGAATTCTATCTCTAATTTGCTAAATATTCAAAATTGGTCAATTAGTGCTGCAGACGAACGTGGGCAAATACTGATTGCGAAGTCGTACTTAAAGAACCCATCCTAACGATAAATTCACACTGGACATGCCGAGACTAAACAAAAATATTCTGTTGGGGTTAATTGGATTAACTTTCATCGTCTTATTTCTTTGCTTCCTCAGTGATGATAGCTGAGGATAATGCTGAATCAATAACTGTTGTTGACGTTATATTATGATCATGGTCCAAATGATCGTCATTATGATTATTACTATGATTATTTTTGTGATTATCGATAAATGTGAAAAAATATGTTAGATTCTGTACATCGTACATTGGTACTTTTATATATTGATTTTTTTATATTATTTTCTTACCTTATTACTATTATAAATATTTAGTTCATTATGAGCTTCCATAATTCGTTCAGATGATACAAGTGGCTGTAAATAAAAAAAAATGTCGATAAATATTTTATTAATTTAACTTTTTTACAACAAAATTTTTGCATTTTTATCGAAAGTAATAAAAAATTTATTTAAGATAAACATAATTTTAAAAATGTATTAAGCGCTGCATGCAAATTTAATCGATCAAAAAAAAAAAAAATTTCGATCGTTTTCGAAAGTTTCGATCATAAAATGAGGTTATGTTTTTTTACCAATATTTCTAGCTTATATTTGTTTAAAAGTCATAAATTAAATTGTGTTGAATTTTTTTGCGTAACGATTTATTACTCGATCACATCTGGCAACAATTTTTGCCTTACTAACTTCACTCTATTCGTATGTCAAATTATTTATCCAATAAGAGTGTTGTTAGCTTAATGTTACTTAAGCTTGTCAAAAGTTAAAATATTATTTCAGTTGGAGGCCGGGTTCATCAATTGGTTAGTGCATATTCGTTATAATTAAACCATTAAATTCTAGGTTCGGATCAAAAACATTTTTAAGCTAAGGCATTTTAAAGTTATGCAATTAATTTAAAGATAACATGTCTTAATTGTAAATTAAACCAAATTTTATTTTAGTCAACTATTTTACTTTTAAGCCATGTGCAATTAATAACATGGTATGAATTATGCTTAATTAGCAACTATATAATAGTTTGTTAAATGTTTATGAAATAAACTAACTTAACAAATCATTATTGTAGTTAAGAAAATAATTTATTAAAATTTACTTAAGTCAAATAGCTTAACCCATTCAAGTGTAGATTGGCCTTTTTTTTTAATTTTATCACATAACATGGGCTTTTCACATAGCAAGAAGATGAAGCATAAAGCTTGAACTTTTAATTTAAGCCATAAAAAATAAAGAAGCAGTAATTATAAAACACTTAACTCAACCCGAATGCCAAAAATAGACTTAAGCTCAAAATCAATAAATTAAGTATTTTGTTTAAATTGGATACAATTTATTCATAAAAATCAAGCATTTTAAAAAGTTATTTTAAGTCATGTGACTTAAGCAAAATTAAAGCTAAATCGTATATTTAGATTATTTACAGTACTACCGAATAGGTTAAACCATTATTTTTACGATTTTGTTTTTGTTAAAATCTTTAAAATTTTTGGTGTAAGCTATGTAACTACTTTTGAGTTAACCAAATGAATTGTTAGCTTTAATATGTGGCTTAAGTTATAAGCTCAATAATCAATAATATTTAAGCATATATACAACTAAGTCAATAAATGACTTAAGTAAACAATATTTTAATTTTAATTTTAGATATATTAAATATTGATTATATTTGACTTAAGTCGTTTTTGGTTCAATAAATTCAATAAAAGTCTAAGATACTATTATACTACTTAAGCGTAACACTTTCGAATTATTAAGCAATTATAAGCTAAGCAAAAAATTTTTTTTTTAAATTTATACATATCAATTATCAAGCTTAATTCATGTGACTTAAATATGATTTGCGGTATTATATATTTTTTGGCTTAAGCTTCATAAAAATTAATAATATGTAGCACTTTACTAAAACTGTCCAGGAAGATTTCCTTCGTTAAAACGAAACCATAAAAGAATTACTCATTACAGGAAGGAGCTGGACGGTTCACATAAATACAATTCGGATCATAATTAAATAATGTAACGAATGGAAATCGGTATTCCGAGGAGGCAGAGAGGTGTTCTATCCCCACTTTTGTTCCTTATAATGTTAGACAATGTAATGCGCAAATTACACATGAAATAGAATGGGACCTCATCAGTCGGCTAAATGATCTTGATTACGCAGATGATATAATATGTCCACTAACACATAAATTCGCAAATATGCAGTGGAAAACTGTGTGTATAACCAGAATTTCACAAGAAGTATCAGAAGTACCAATGTCATAGGATTGCGCACAAGCATGGATACACCAATTAACATCAATCAAGAAATATATGAAGAGGTTGGGAAACTCGTATATCTTGGTAGTACGGTGACAAAAAAAGGCGGCACTAAGGAAGACATAAAAATTTACAAAACCAGAAATACTTAAACATGTCCCACAAGACCACATCCGCAATGTCAAGGAATACAAAACTTACATATGTCTGTAAAATATGTAAAAACAAGCAGAAAATCACACAAAAATTTTAGGTACCTATAAATAAATTATTCAAGTGATTAATAAGATGCATCTGACCAAATAAAATCATAAACGAGAAGCTCATCCTGAAAACAATGCAAATCGATATACAGAAAGAAATCAGGAAACAAAATTGGAAATGGATAAGACACACACTTTGAAAGCCATCCAGTGACAATGACAGGATGGCATTAGAATGGAAACCGCAAGGAAAGATGAAATGTTTGACGACTATCGATGTCATGTAAAAGAAATATGCTAAAATAAAACAATTACTATAGGTAAGATATGAGGTGAGTGAAAGATTATAGCCCCCAATAGAATGAGATGGCCCAGTCTAGTAGATGGTTATAAAAAGGACCATGTCAAAAATAGTGTACTTGTTTGTGTTATTCAAGGAATTAACAAAAATTGGTCAGTTTATAGAGTTGGTCAAAATAAAAAGGTTTTTCCAACGCCGATTACTTTAAGTTTTCAATGGATTGACTAAACCCGTTGTCATGTATGGGTATGAGAGTTGGACCCTGATGAATGAGTATGATAGATGGCATCCCAGAAAAAAAACGATAAACAACCTCGAGATCGTATCCGGTATACCCACAATTTTGATACGGCCAACCATGGCCTGAAAAAACCTTTTACTATTACTTATCAAGACAAACATGATAATAACAACAATAGCAACAACAAAAACATGTTAAGTTGATTTTCTAGCTTAACGACGCAAACCAACATAATAAATTCTCTACAAGAAAAAAATATATTTTTATTACTTTGGAGCAAATGCATAATGTTTAAAGCACACCAAATAGGTAAAACTAATAAAAAAAATTAAACTTTTTTTTTTTATGTGTTGTCAAGCTTGTTTTGGTTTTAGATTTTTAATTTGTTTTTATTGTGATTGCAACGAGCTTCAATGGTTAATATTTACAAAGAGTAAATTTTCTGTGCATTGCACAGGATTAAAATTGTTAAACGTAAATTGGAAAAAACGTTGGTTTTTGTTGTTTTGTTGATGTTTATTATATATATGCACATATAAAAGTTGGTCGGTCGGTTAACAAATATTGGTGCTCTATAAATACTGGTATGCAGTACTCTTATTTAAATTTTATATTGTTTTGGTTCAAAATACTTGTCGGGGTAATGAAAGCTTTAAGCTGCTTTGCTTTATTAAAACCTTTTATAAAAAACTTTAAAAATCATGGCAAAAAAGGATATTAAATCGTATTTCTTAAATTGTATTTATAATAAAATATTTATATTTTTCGGGATCAAACAAAACATAAAAGTTTATGTATATTCTAAAAGGAATACGTACGTAATTTGATTTATATTTATTTAATGGCTTCTTGTCTTTGATTTTAATTTTTTTTTCAACATCCTAATGTTTTTTTTATGATTTTTTAATTTCCCTGTCGTATTTCTCTGAGAAGGATTTACGTCATGCCGTATTTATGTGATTTAATTTTGAATTGTAAAATCGATTTGTACAAAACGATAGCTTAGAGCAATTTAATATTGATACATTAATTAAATTTTTTTTAAAGCTTGGTAAATTAATTCGTACCGCTAAATTTATTTTACGATTACAAAATGTATATAAAATTATTTCTAAGTGAATAAAGGATAAGGTAACTTCTTTGGTTTTCCGATGCAAAATATTACAGTAGTTTAACAATTTGGCATTTTAACCAAATGTTTTACTTACTCTTCTATTTCCACTATTTTTAGAAATTTTACAAATTCCACAAGCTCTAAAATATTTACAAAGCGTTCTAATTTTACAAACTAGAGTAAAATAAGAAGTCAACACCGCATTTATATCACAACCTTCACTCTTTGGGCACAACAGACAGCAGACAAGGAGTTTCTAACGATCGAAGATTTTTTAAATTCATGAAAAGGCGCATCAAATAAAATGGGTCTTGATACCAGGTTTTATCATAATATACAGGTGACCGAGCAATTGGTGCAGTGGTTAAAGCTGCGGTATTTAGGACGGGAGGTACCGGGTTCGAATCCCAACGGGGGAGGGTTGCAAAAAAGATTTTTCATCACCTGATTTCACCTGAACACAATTATGACCCCCTGTTGGAGTGCAGAATCCATGGGCCGAACCATCGTCCATGTCAGTGCAGGCTGGCTGAGCAATGCAATGTGCAGATTGATTTAAAATCGAACCTGTATTCGTGCGTCCTCAATTTGGCTGGTGACGGCGTAAGGTAGGACGTTAAAAATTAACTGCGAAAGAGTTGGGAGAGGTTCTTTGGCCCCAGAACAGATTGCAGAGTACAGAAACAAAAAAAAATATACAGGTGATTCATTGTAATTGTTTACTGATTTCAACACTGATTCCAGGAAAAATGTTTATTAAAATTAAAAACAGAAACCTTTTCACTGGAGCAACGGAAAAATCTAGAAAATTTAATTCAATATTTAAAAGCAGACAAATCCTTTTTACTGATGAATGTAACTTGAAAGTAAATAATCGTCATAGGAGCTGTCACATAGCATGTCAAACTACTATAACAACAAGCTTTATAAACTTGTAAGATTTAAAAAACAATTGGAGATATTATGAAGAGATGTTAACCCTAGTAACTTTAGGTCAATTTTTTTTAAGGCAAAGCATATTAAGAACCTATAAATTTTGATATTCTAATTTTGAGCTTAGTAATATTTGTGAAGAAGGTAGAGTTTGTGGAGTTGGTGGATTCCACGTCGTCTTTAACATTTGTGGATTTTGTGATGATTCGGGAGTTTGTAGTGATCGTAGAGTTTGCGGGGTCGGTGGAATTTGTAAAGTATGTGGAATTTTTAGAGTTTGTGGTGAGTTCAGAGTCTGTAGGGCTCAGTTTGCCATGTTTGTGAATTTTGTAGAGGTTTTGTTTAATTAAGTTTGTAAACTATATTGAGCTTATTTTATTAATTATAATTGTGGCGTCTGAGCAGCTTGTTCTGTTGGTTAATTTAGTGGAGTTTGTGGAAGTTAAAATAGTTTTAGAGTTTATAGAGTAAGTGAAGTCTGTGTAATTGGCAGTTGTGCAGTTTTAGTTATTACAATTTTAGCGATTTGGGCAGTTTATATAGTTTATGCAGTTTTTAAAGTTACTCGAGTTTACAAAATTTGCAAAGTTTTTGGAGTTTGCAGAATTTAAAGAATTGGTAGGGATTGCAAAGTTTGCATCATTAGCAGTATTTGTAAGGTTTTCAAAATTTTCAGAGTTTATAGAGTTTGTAGAGTTTTAAAGCTTTCAGAAGTTGCGAGTTGAAAAAACTTTTGTAGTGAGGGTTCTGTTCGTAGCGTTGGTAGAGTTTGTAGAACATGCAGTGCTTATATAGAGCTTGTAGCGATTGTAAAATTACGTTTGGATTTGCGTAATAATTTAAATGCACGAATTTATAACAAATACAAACCTTAAAAATCGATAGTGAGCACAATCGCAGAATCTGTTTACCATTTATCTCACGTACAAATATTTTAACATTCAATTAAAATTAAAATCATGGTGATAACTTAATTAGTGCACACACAATTCAATTAATCAACAAAAAAAAAAAAAAAAAAAACACTTGTTATGTGCTATGAATTTGAACAATTATTTCATTTTATTTATTTTTTGTTAACGCTACAAAAAATAATGAATACTTAAGAAGAAAAAAAAAATATATATTTTGTAATAAATAATAATTACAGAATTTTATGACAGACGCGTTAAAGCATTTAATTTAGTAAATTTAATAGAACCATTACCAAATGAAAAGAAAACTCACGATATGAATAAAAGATTCTGTATGTGATATTGTACATTTGTCATGTCTACACGATTATCCAGTTGATTAAGGTATTTTTGTACCGTTTTTGTTTGGATACGTTTTTTATATAGCTGACAATCAACGAGTTGAGATTTTAATGTTTTCATCACATCTTTTATAGAAATGAATGATGTACGTGTTTTTATTCATTCGTTGTTATATTTAAGTTGAAAGCTTTTGAAATACTCGTAAACACTTTAATACATAATTTGTGTTCTTTATGATAAAAACTATCCAGTAAATATTACTTTGTGCAAATTAACATGAACTAAGTAGTAAACCCTAGTTCCGCTACGTTGCTCAAACTTCACAAACTGTAATTAATTTACCAGGGTCCTCTTATTATTTCTCTTACTCTACTATATAATTTCACTAACTTTACTACCTTCATTCTGGCAACATTTTTTTCTGACTTAAAAATTAATGTGGGCTAGCCATCATGATAATTCTATAATTTGGCCAGAACGATTGAATCTAAAAAAAACAGTTCTAGTGGTTCTATTCGGATGATCGTAATGACCATCAAAAGCTCGCAATATCTGAATATATATTTTCTACGAATTTTTAGGAATTTAGTAAGTAATTTTTGGCTTAAAAATTAAAGTAGGTTTACCATCATGAACATTTTATAATTTACCCAGAACGATTTAATTTAAAAAATCAGGTCTATTAGTCCTATTCTGATGATCGTAATGACCATCAAAAGCTCGCAAAATCTGTATAAATATTTTTTACGAATTTTTAGAAAATTAATAAGTAATTTTCGGTTTTAGAATTTAAGTAGGTTTTCTATCATGAACATTTTATAATTTACCCAGAACGATTTAATCTAAAAAATCAATTCTAGTTGTCATTTTTCGATGATTGAAACACCCATCAAAAGCTCGCGAAATCTGTATAAATATTTTCTACGATTTTTTAGAAATTTAATAAGTAATTTTAAGCTTATTAATTTAAGTAGGTTTACCATCATGAAAATTTTATAATTTACCCCAGAATGATTTAATCTAAAAAATCAGGTCTAGTGGTCATATTCCAATGATTGAAACGCCCATCAAAAGCTCGCAAAACTTGTTTTTAAAAATTGAGTAAGTAATTTTTGGCTTACAAATTTAAGTAGATAATTTAAGTACCATCATGAATATTTTATGATTTACCCAGAACGATTTTATCTAAAAAATCAGGTCTATTAGTCATATTCTGATGATCGTAATGACCATCAAAAGCTCGCAAAATCTGTATAAATATTTTCTACGAATTTTTAGAAATTTAGTAAGAAATTTTTGGCTTAAAAGTTTAAGTAGGTTTACCATCATAAACATTTTATAATTTACCCAGAACGCTTTAATCTAAAAAATCAGGTCTAGTGGTCATATTCCAATGATTGAAACGCCCATCAAAAGCTCGCAAAACTTGTTTTTAAAAATTGAGTAAGTAATTTTTGGCTTACAAATTTAAGTAGATAATTTAAGTACCATCATGAATATTTTATGATTTACCCAGAACGATTTTATCTAAAAAATCAGGTCTATTAGTCATATTCTGATGATCGTAATGACCATCAAAAGCTCGCAAAATCTGTATAAATATTTTTTACGAATTTTTAGAAATTTAGTAAGAAATTTTTGGCTTAAAAGTTTAAGTAGGTTTACCATCATAAACATTTTATAATTTACCCAGAACGCTTTAATCTAAAAAATCAGGTCTAGCAGTTCTATTCCGATGGTTGAAACGCCCATCAAAAGCTCGCAAAATCTGTAATTTTTGGCTTTTACTATCATGAACATAACTTACCCAGAACGATTTAATCTAAAAAAACAGTTCTGGTGGTCTAATTTTTCTGGTGGTTGATTAATGCAAATTGCTAATAGTCTTAAGAATTATATTCTGAAATGCAAATGGACTTATGGTACATCAGCAAAAATTGTAGGGCGTCTTACCTAAAAACAGAAGTAAATAGAGTTAAATTTGAACAAAGCCTAAGAAAACACCCCAAAAAATATATATTATATAAAAGAAAACAACAAACCTATTGAAATTAGAAAACTTGGCAGTAAGAATTGGAGCAATAATAAAATGGCAGCAAACAAGTGTTCCTTAATATAAAACAAAATAAATGATCTTACTCAACGAGTAAGCAGGGAGATTCAAAAAGTAAAAAACTGCTCCATCAATTACTGTCAAAGAAAATTAACTAATGACAGCACAGTACTGATTGTTCTTTTTTAAAATTGGCTTGAGGGCGTAACGAAGATGAAGTTAAAAGATTTTGCAAAATCTGAAAAGACAGGAATATGAAAAATATAGTGAAGAAATGCTATTAACTTTATCAAAAGAAGTCATGAGTCAAATAAATCTAATATAAATTGGAAACAAGCTCCTGATTATCTTATCACTTCAAAAATTTTAAAAGAACTATATCAAGAAAAGCTCTAGTTAAGCTCGCATATCTGTAAATACAGCATATAGAATCAAACTTGTCCCAGTTTGTGAAAAGTTGCAGAAATTATCTTGATACTAAAACCTAGATAACCATAATATGAAACTTGGTGGTAAAGACCAACCTCGTTGTGTCCAGTTATTTCTAACAATCCAACAAACACATAGAATAATCAATATAATTGATAAAGCACTCGAAGAGAAAATATTCTGTTCAAAGATATTTTTAGACGATCCGCTTTAGGTATATATCGGAAATTCATACATGGACTAAAAGATGGCGGATTGAACTAGAAAAAAGTAAACAAGCTCACAAAAATTTGGCCATAACACGAATTGAACGTAAACCGATTTCAATAAATTGTGATATAATACCGTATGCGAACACAACTATAAGTATATAGGCAAGAATTTGGATACTACACTTAGATGGAAGATCGGTGCGAAGATCGGATAAAAAATCGGTGCTTGGTAGAGACACTCTTCTTTAACATCGAAGAATAAGCTGCTACTTTAAGCAACAACTGAAAATATATATGAACTTATGGTATTCCACTTCCAAGTTGTACCTAACTGAACTACTTCAACATCATACAAAAGTTTCAGAACAGCGTACTAAAGAACATCATTGATTCATTAAGGTACGTTCGAAATAGAGGATTACATAGAGATCTGAAAGTGAAACTCGTTTCAATTAAAAGCAAAAAAAATTCAAGGACACTCAAATGGAGATACCAGCAACATGTGAATATCAAAGAAACTTAGCTCTTAAACCACAAATATTGTACGTAGACTGAAAAGGACCAAACCTTTTAGGCTGATTTAATTTTTAACAGTAGCTTGCTGATTAAAATCCACAGTAACGATGTGATAAAAATAACATCTTATCAGAAACTAAATAAACAAGTAGATAAGTAAGCAAGTAGAGCCACTAAAAATTATTTAATGAGTGACCAAATTTTGGGAACCTACTTTCATAGTGAGAACTATAAGATAAAGCACTTCAACAAGCTTCTCCTTTAGTTTGCTCCAAATTCTATAGAAAAATCGTAATCAGAGTTCTTATTACTAACTTATAATTTGAGAAAGGTAATTAGGGACTAAACACTTATAAATAATTAAACAGGGTTAAATCTCAACTTGAGGCAAACCTAAACTTAATACCTCTCACAATAATCTTATACGATGTGAAATATTCAATTTAACAATGTAGTATTAGCCGACAAACTAGAATTGGCTAAATCTCTATAAATAATACATTTGTATTACGTGTTAACACCGTGTCAACAATCTGGGTTTCGAAAATTCCATTCAAAAAAAATAATCTCGGAGTACCAAAGGGTTTTACGTTAGGACCATTATTTTTCATGCTGTAGATCAATGATATAGTGGAAGTTATAAAAAATTGTAAAGTGAATATGTTAACCGATGATACCCTGCAGAGGTCTATAAGCCAAGGAATACATTAAAATGTATTGAAGTTATTGTTTTGCCTTGAAAACGGAGATCTTCCATAAAATACCTAGACTCAAAGCTATATTCCAATAGAGAAGTCCATAACTTTAATACCAGAAACACTCTGGGGTCCTTTTTTATTTAACTGAAATACGAGTACTATATGGTCGTACAGTTGATTAGTAAATTTCGTTTTGCAAATTTGCAAAAGGTGTCTCTGTCGAGTCTCTCCAAAGAATTCTTTGGTACCTTGTGCCGAAACATCTTTTAGACGTCAGCCGTAAACATTACCTTGTAAATCTTGAAGCGAGATAATATTTCATACAACGTTGATTGTACAGGTGGACCTACTGCGAGACAGTCATTTAATGACGTACCACTAGTGGTTTCAGCTGAACCGTCAAAAACGATTCTAAGTTTTGTTGTTGTGCTGGTACTTTTAATAATCACATGATGTGGTAGGTAATAGTCATCATAATTCAATTAATTGTCGCAGACTGCCTTCATGTGCCACAGATAGCGTACTCGAACATAAACTTTTTGTACATTCTTTCAGATGGTGAGAGTATAAAAAGAAGGCGTACCTTGGATCAGACTTGTCTACTACATTGTTGTCTTTGAAATGGCTTTCGCAGAACTTTTCTTCATCAGTTATAATAGTTATTGGGTTTTCAATATTCTCGATTTTCTAGAACTTTCGTAGCAGATTTTCTAGGTTTTCGACCGACCTTCAATTGCTTTTCCAGCGACGATCCATCCTAGGACAGTTTTTTTCATGGTGAGTTGATGGCTTGTCGTGATCCTCCCTTCAGCTAGTAGATCGAAAAAGTTGTCTACTTCTATAATCATGTCTATATCATTAGCATAATAAAAATATGGATCTGCTAACTCGTACTGCCTGAAGAACTCCATATCACGTGATGAAATTCTTGCACATTTGACTATTTATATTCCAATACGTTGTTTGCGCCCTCGTGATGGACTCCTACATATTGATTCGGTTTCTACTAACTTTACTTTTTCTGATCCAGTCTTAAAAATGTTGATTTTAAAAAGTCAAAAAATTCGTTAAAAATTGAGTTGTAAAATTCCTTTCTCTTAATACTAAAAATTAAATTTTCTAAGGCTTTTAAATTTTGTTTAATAATTTTTTGTAATATTTTGTATTTTTTTTGCCGCGATTGTATATTAACTGTAGGTAAATAAATATAAATAAATAAAAAATAACAGTACTAGTGTTTTATAAATTTCCTAAAGCATCATCCAAAATGATTTGTGTTCTGCAATAAGCTTTGTCTTTTTAGAGAAAATTAGTAAGTGGGAACACAAAAACCGAACTCGTAGGCCTATAAAAGTACGTGTTAGATAAATAAAATACGGAAAACAGAAAAAATATTTTTTATAATTTAGTATGACAAAGCAAAGACGGTGCAACGGTAATGTCGAGAATTTATTCTACATGCTTATTACATATAATGCTTTTCCCAGTAAAGCTGCCATATATAGGGGAAGTTTCGAGTTTAAAATTAGTTGTACTTCCGTTCCTCAAAATATCACGCTTTGTCCGTGATATATATATATATATATATATATATATATATATATATATATATATATATATATATATATATATATATATATAAATATATATAAATATATATATATATATATATATATATATATATATATATATATATATATATATATATATATATATATATATATATATATATATATATAAATGAAACTATTTGAAAACTAAACGACGACGAAAGTGATATATAGATAATTTTATTTAACTAAAAACCTAACTTGTTTAACCCTATATATCGTTCCTATGTTCTAGTCTAACACATTATTTAATTAGCTATAGAAATCGTTCGTGTTATATAAATTCGAAAAGGCGTTCGAAATATGTTGTTACTATCAACGATGTATATTAAAACCATAAATTTATCAAAACTGCTTTACATATATAGGAAAATCCCCATTTCCATGATTTCATTTGGAATAAAATATATTCTAATTTTTTTGTAATAATAGTGTTCTACCATCACACAATATTATTATAATTATACGTCTATATACAAAAAGCTGTTAAAATTCTAAAAAAAAAAATTTAACAAATTTTTTTTATATTTTAAATATCTTCTAAGAAATCGTATTTGGTGTATATGAATGAAGTTCATTTGTAAGAAAAGAATTAAAAAACTATATGTATAGTTTTAAAACTATATATTATGACATTAGAGTGAGTAGGACAAAAAATATATAAAATTTAAATAAATAATCCTTTTTGTATCTCGTACACAGTATAATATATTTTCCATTTAGCTGAATTTTTCAATTTTCCATTAAATAAATCCTGCTCAGATTATTTTATGTAAATGTATGTATGTGTGTATATATACCAATTTTTCTCTTCTAACATTCCATCTCCAACTACTTTTTTTATTCGTGTGTGTGTGTGTGTGTGTGTATGTGTGGTGTGTGCCATAAAACTATAGTAAACACAGATAGACAAAAAATGTTGAGAAAATGGGATGTTTCGTTATTTGTTTTAAAATATTTATGGAAATTAATCATGACTGAGTATACATTATAAGCTGGTTCAGAGGTTAATTTCGGTTGAATATAAAAAAAGAGAATAGAAATTTCCGTTCTATGAAAATATAAATGTAGATTGTACAAAAAAATTGTAAAATTTACGGCCTACCATATCTACCAATGTTTTTTTAGATAAAATGGTCTATAACATGTTCAACCAAACGAAAAGTAGTTTTAACGAATTTTAATTGTTTAAATGTAGTTCAGTAAATTATGAAAAAGCACATGTAGCAAATCAAAAACAAACCAGTAGATACATTCCATATCTAAACTTGAAGAACAATGCGTAAATTATATGTACTTTGCTTTGAACAATTGTTCGGGGTGTCTGAAAGTCCAAAACTGGATAATCTGTAACATGATTTCTTTCAGAATAAGCTCTTCAAATGGAAATATAAGAAAAAACCTAACATTATATCATTGAAGTTCTTGAAGTAAATATAGAAAAGTTGATTGATCACCCTAAAGCTTTTTGGTCTTTTGTTATTTTCAAAAATTGAAACTTTTCTAAATTTAAATTATCTAAAGTAAAAATTACTGATTGTACCTTTTTTAGTAAAATTCAAATTATTTTATGTTTTCTTGTCTTAAATAACTAAAAAATATTCAAAATTTAATGATGATCACAATTGGAATACTTCCAGAGGCAAATTAAACTATGTACAAAGAAATAAATAATTTGGGTGCTCAATTTTATACATTTTTTTCCATTTTATAGAACGTTCAATTGCTCATAGAAATTTTGCAAAAATTATGTTTATTCACTGTATCGGAGCTTATAGTGCAATACAGTAGATAAGCAGTTTAAAACTGGCCAAAATACTGGTAAAATAAACAAGGTCATATACCTCAAACAGATCAAATGGTAAATTTTAAATATTTCAATCGACGATTTTAGACTAAAAATATTTTTTTTTCGGCCAAACTGCAAAAAATCTTTATATGGAAATGATGTTCGAGCAACAACTTTAAAGTTAAAAAAATATATCTAATGGTTATTTCATACAGGAAGTTTAACATAAAAATTTAAAATCATTCGAAAGCTCTCTTCATTCCAATAAATTTAAATCTTGACATCTTTTAATCTTTGAACGTTCGTTTTCCAATCTCAAAGCCTTGCTAAAAACATAAACTTTCCGATCACTTTCCAAACTGCATTTTAACATGTATAAAAAACTACACAGGGAATCCGCTTTACACGGTCATCTCCTAAAAAACAAATGATTTTGACAAAATAATTTTTTTAAGGAAACGGAATGATGTTATAACAAATTTTATCATAGGATCATACTTTGTCGAGAAACATCCCACCACCAAAATATATTCATGACCTTCTACAATATTTTAATTTTGCTAAAAGATGGTATCTAAGTAAAAGTATTGAGTTTGCAAAAAGCAATGATTATACCAACATTCAAGCAGTTTTGTGAAAATCCATAAAAAACATGATTTAAAACTTTAAATTTGTAACATATCGGTGTTAAAGATAATATATCTAAAAAATTAAACCTAAGTGCCAAATATCCAGGACCTTTAAGAGTTGGACAAACAATGTTTTTCATTCGATGGTTACAAGTCACCGATGTTCGAGGAGCAAACAGAAGTTGGTAGATGTACCAATGATTACAAATTAATCATTTAATTTAACATTATTGGTAGTGCCAGAAGCACAGTCAAAAAAGAATATGAGCCTTGAGAACGGGCCCAAGTAGGTACCGACCAATAACAATTTTATCTGTAAAGAACAGTAATTAAAAAGCAACTCGACCAATAGTTGCAACAACAGAATGAGAAGCTGTAAAAAATCTGATGCTAAAGCTTTAAGTCAAACTTTAGAAGTGAAAAATAATAGATGGGTTTAAGAAAATACACCTAAATCTTTAACTACGATCTTTATAGCAAATGTCTTATTTAAACAGTTATTGTGCTTTGAAAACGAGCTTCGGAATAATTTGCAAGGAGTAAGGGTTAAAATGTGGTCAGTCTCTTTTATTTTAGTAGAGTGGAATGGCAACCTCTTTTACAAGAAAAATCCCTCCTGAACTAGCACGGCATACTTGTTTTAATGATATTTACAAACAATTGCTAAAAAAAGAAGTATGCTGAAAAAGATCAAACATCAAAAAATTCAGTTTCCAGTCGAGTTGCTTGCGAAATGTCCGAATATTATATCAGAGATTGTAAAGAACCAGATAAACATTTATTCGGTCAGACAATCGTGTTAAACCAATGAAAAGATGGTGACAACCAGGTTCTCAAAATATAAATTTTAAATTGGTTATTCTCGCCCTATAAATATGAATGAAGAAAACTAAGTTTTATTAGCACTATTGGGTAAACCCAAAATTTTTTCCCACTCTTGAAACAATTTTAATAAAACTTCAACTATTAATCCACTTGCATTATAGGGCTACTTGACGGATTGTACACAAAATAAATTATTAATTTACCACCACCGCATTCTCTCTACAAAGAGATCTTCAAAAAAGATCAAACTTGAGTTATCTATTAACTTATAACTTCCAAATTGACTCTTAACTATATAACCAAACCTCCTGGACGTGCTTTATCATTCCTTATTAAAAACTATTATGGAATTTTCGCCGAAGTGTTTTGTCAATAACAAAACTTCTTATATTTTGACTAACGATACATTTTTTTTGATCAACACACGGCTTCAATTTAGCTTACGATTTTCTAAATTTTTTTGCACAATCTATAATTGAAAATTTTTCTTAACCTTGAAACCGTCAGTGCTTATGATTTAACCAAGAGGCCCATATCAGATTTTGCACGAGGCTTAAAATTTAAAACTATGCTACTGCTGTCAATACGTTAGACAAGATGCGGTCTCAGTTTACAGCTATATTTACACCAACCGCAGGCTACTAGTCATGATTTTCAATATAATTACTGTCGCAGGACTCGCACTTTATGAACCAATATTTATAATATTTATAGTCAGATCATAAAACTGGCCGACGTCTGGAATTTTTGCAAGATCTGGAAAAATATTTGTGCTTTCCTTTTTATAATAAAAGAGCGTAAATGAAATAAGCAATGAATTACATAAAATGATGTTATAGAATTCTGCACTGTGGACCGGTTAGGATTTTTCTGAAAGTTTATCTTAAACTTTATTCAATTTTAGAATATTTTACAACAATCTTTGCTCTTCACATTTGCTACAAGCCTTTCTTAAAGGTGTATTTGTCCAACTAAGGTACTCATCAATGGTAGCAATGGCATTGGAGTCCAATTACTGCCAACTTTAAGTGAGTAGCATGTCCAGCAAAATATTTAAAAATGTGGTACAAAGCTGTACAAGATATAAATGGAGTCCTTTTGAGATGTATTCGTTGATCATCTTTTTTATCTTCCATCTACTGTCCATCTACCTTGCAAATCTGACTACAATTTACTAGGACTTTTTTCTTGAAATCTTTTGGTATTATATAAAAACTGCTGAGCTGCGTAAGGAATTTCTTTCTTACGCAATCCTTTACTATTAAATCTCTTCCATCGTTATATTCTAGCCCCTTCGGTAATGTGGTAAGTGAAACTAGAAGTGCCCTATATTTGGCTAATCTTACATTGCAGCACCTCGCAATGGATTTAATCAGCTTATTTCCATTGGCTTTACAAATATTAGTAAACGAGTTTTATGTTAACGACTTCTAAATGGGATGCTACTGATAACGCAGTGAAAATCCACTCAAGATACATTTCTAGTGCATTTTTCAAGATTTTCATTAGAGAAAAAGGCATATTTGTAGATAGAAAAAAGGGACAACAACTCAACAATGAACACAGCGTACGAAACGTCTTTAAAGGATTCACTCAACTGCACCATACCTTCATATCTAGATCTATTGTTATTTGGTGCAAAGATGAAACCCTCTGTGTTAACATATATGCAATACTAAACATTTGGAATGAGCATTTCTCTGATTTCTTCAATGTTCTATATGCTTTTGATATGTGGAACAGAACTTTGTGAATTTATATGTTTGGCCTTAATCGATTAGTAAAGCCAATATAAAGTTCGTGATAAAAGGAAAGTAGCCGCATTACGACTTTTTCTTAAAAGATAAGATCACTCAAAATCGAATATGCCTGCAAAGCTGCCTTTCGCACAGCATACATATTGCTTTCTTGTATAATATTAGATAGTTGATTCTTTCTAAATATTACAAAACTTTACATGATGTACTTTAGGTGTCTTTGGATTTCCAACAAGTCTATAACTTAATACATCAGCTTATATTAGCGGTATCTGGGTGTATCTAACAAAAATTTGAAATTATGTAAAATAACAGTGATGCAGTCACAAAGCTGTGATCTCAAAGAAATGATATGCCCCTGAAACTTTTTAATCTCATGATAGAATTTATCTTTTGTAAAAATGAAACACTTCAGGACAACATCTTGTAGACAAAGAGTCTAAAGCAAAAAATATGATTACAGGTTTTAGAGACAAAGACGCAATGAACTTTAGTAGTAATGGTCACACATTTGAAAAAGAGATAAATTATCGATGCCTCGAATCCCTTGTCGCTTATGATGGTTGTGAGGGAGAAGATATAAAAGCACTTTTTGTCAGAGGCAACTCTTCTTCCATTGCTGAAGTCTAAATACAAAAAAATTAAAATACCCGCAAGCTGAAGTGGTATATGGTGGTGACTTGCTATCATAAATGGTTGTGAGAGTTGGACCCTAGTGGACAAGTATGAGAGGTGGTTAGTGCTAAACAAGCAAATGTTTGTGATATTAATGATATTAATTTTAAAGTTTTGAGTCAAATAAAGTGTATATAAATTAGATTTTGGGCAATGACGTATTGATCATTAAACGGTTAATTCAATTGGTTTGTAATGTTCAATAAAATTTTTTTAAATTAAATTTCTATTAATTTTAAATTTTGATGTCAAATAAAATGTATATAAACTAAATTATCGGCGATGACGTATTGATCATGAAACGGTTAATTCAACTGATTTGTAATGTTAAATAAATTTTTTTTAAATCGAATTTGAATTAATTTTAAAGTTTGTTGTCAAATAAAGTGTATATAAATTAGATTTTTAGCGATTACAAGACATATTTGTCATAAAACAGTTATTTTAATTAATTTGTAATTTTTAATCAAATTTTTTGAACTATAATTTATATTGTAATTTTTATAATTTTATATTTAGTATGGTGTAATAAATTAGTTAGTTGCGAATTTCAGGTAAAACTAATCCAATTTAATACCAGAAATTAGTCCTTTAATAGATTTTGTTTTTATCGAATTTTTTATGACAGACTACAGTTTAGTGGTGGAACCCTGGAGTTGTTGATAAGAGATGACAGAATCTATTGGAGAAAAGGCATTGGGAATAGAACCGGCATTAGCCGAAACACTTGGCAAGCGCTTGGTCTCACAGTCTCATCAAACAATCAATCAAAAGCTAAACCAGCAATGTTTTAAAACGGTCATCACAAATCTCGTCATATTTAAATACCAAACCACTTGTTACCATTTTCATCATTAAAACAGAATTAAACCAATTAATTGTTGACTAAAAATTAAATTCAACATATTCAAATTAATATATTTTTATAATTAATTTAAACATTATTATGTTACACATAAATTGTAATACAAAAAATAGTATACTTTAAATTTAAAATTTATATAATTTGGCTTGGCTTGATAAATAATACCGATACTGTTCGTAATGGAATTAATAATATATTTTTATAAAAAAAAAAAAATATTTTTATGAAATAAAGCCATTTTAATTATACATACATACCAAAATGTAATATAAGCTTTTATATGTTTGATATAAATTTATAAAATATAAAAATACTATAATTAAAAATACTTAAATACCCATAAACAAATTTGATTTTTTGTTCGAAAAGATTAAAAGTTGATAACAAAGTATAGTAATAATTGTGATAGTAAATATAGTAATAGCAGGTTTATCAATAAAAAGCTTTTCATAAAAAGCTTTTCATACATAATATAAAAACAAAAGTAAAATTCATTTGTATATGGTACAGTGACAAAATTTTATGCTCTGCTTGGCCAATTAGGGCTCATATTTATGTTTAAGTAAAATGTTGAACCCGCAAGCTCTACCACAAAAACATTTTCGACCATAATTGTTTACATTTCCATAAAAAAGCGACAAATTATTACTCAAAAAAAAAACATCAAGTGCATTTACAATGTTTACGACATTATAAAGCATTGCAATTATAAATATAATAATAACACAACGAGAAAGCACAGTGCATGTAACGATATAATTTATAAATCCACAGGCAAACACTTTTTTGTAACGTATTCGTATGCGAGATGAAATTTAGATGGGGCTCACCCCTAGAAAACTTATTTGCTGTGTATATGAATGAAATATGCATACATTTACTCTTCATATACAAAATGACACAGTGCTTTTTAGATTTACTCGCAAATATATACGTTTCTTGCGTTTATTTTCTTGTACAGTGTTTCCTCTAAGTTAAAGTTTTTTTTTTTTTTTTTTAATTTTTTTAAATAAATAAATAAATTAAAAATCCTGTTTGTAACATTAAAATGATTATGTAAGTATACAAAATGCAAAATAATTTTTATGATTTATTTGCAATGTAAAGTTGAGTTGTGTCTGCTGTATACCATAAAGGATTGTGTCATGTTTTATATTATTATTCGTCTGCGAGCTTTTTAATGCTTTCATCTTCAAAGACATGTTGGATAATGATGATTGCTGTACGATGTATTATGTATAATTATTTAGACATGGCTGTAATTTTAAAGTGTGATAATAATTTAAAGTCAGAATGATTATAGTAATACTAATTATTTTATCGTTAAATAATTTAGCTAAGAGCTTATAATTCTTTCAATTATCTAAAAATAAGAAATCTTCACTACTTCAAGACTTCCGACTTGGAGTAATTTGGTTTAGATTAGTGTTTGCGTTTATGAAATTGATGGAAGCTGTTTAATAAAATTTGTTACCTCTTGTTTGTTACAATCTATCGATATGTGAGATGATGGCCTCCTATTGTAAATTTTAATAGATAAATTGTAATGCATTATTTATAGCTTAAGTATAATCAATTAATTTCGTGCTATAACTCATAAATTCATTTGAAAAAAAAAATGTATCGCTCTTTTGTGATAACCTTCTAAGCGATAACATAAATTGGAAGGGGAAATAAAATCATAACAAGAAATTAAAACTCAAGGCTTTTTTTTATTACAAACCAAACGTTGGTTTAACTTCAAATCTCAATTGGCTGAATCCTATAACATAATTGTTGCCAAATTAATTGAATGGATGAAAAAACGTGGAATTAGTAAAAATTGTAGTTCGTAAAATGACACCATGTTGAACATGTCCACTATGATTGCTAATCGAGAGGTGCCAATAGCAAAGATTCAATTTCCAGCTGCACAGTGTTATTCAAGCATTCATAGTCGCGGAAACATTTTTCTGGTACAGAAGTTTCAATACCTAATGGGTTTTCCAGAGATGATGCTTTCTCTTTAGTAAAATACTTTAAAGTGACGAAAAGAAATTACATTGATGCTTTAAAGAAACTCAAGCAAAGATATGACCGCCATAACA
Source organism: Tipula confusa (assembly GCA_963556175.1). Taxonomy (NCBI): domain Eukaryota; kingdom Metazoa; phylum Arthropoda; class Insecta; order Diptera; family Tipulidae; genus Tipula; species Tipula confusa. The sequence goes on from OY744476.1 coordinate 183,764,055, forward strand.
ATTATTGCATTCATTCGGAAGTTTACAGATCAGCCTAGTGTACGCGCTGCATCTGCATTGAACATACGAAAGTTCTTGGACAATTCTGACGCGGTAATCGGCGGTTTGAAAACAATAGGTGATCATGCTGAATCTATGGATAGGTTTCTATGACACGTCCAAATGGCCATTTGCATGAAGATAAGTTCTCGTCTCTGATTATTATAATGTCGCCCGGCTTCAAGTTAATAATCATCCATTGCCATCGGTATCATTGCTGCAAGTTGTTAATCATTCTTGTGTTTGGTGTTGAATTATTTTCCATCTCGACGTATACGAGCTATTAACTGACTCCTCTTCTGGAATTGTACCCGTTGCTGACCCAATCAAAAAACCAGAAGGGGTAAGAATCTCATAACTGAATTTAGAACATATTCTTTTTGAGACAGAAGGGTAGCCATCTCGTGGAAGGTCAAACCGATAATTGAGAGGCTTTTATAGAATTTTCAAGAAACTTTTCATTTTAAAATATAGCTACTTGTCAACTGAATGCTTGAACGAAAAAAATGCCATTAATGTCAACGACCAAAGGTTCAGGATCACATTAAAGCTTCATTGCTACGGTACGGTTTTATCGTTTTTCATGACAACTTTCGACAGATTAAAGAGATGGTTGGAGTCTTATTTTTCATATGATCACGTTAACAGTTGCGAAAACTTCAGTCAATAATTTCGTCTCGAGATATGGAGTTTTTTCTATAGTCACAACAGACGGAAGGACGCAATTTCCATCACGCCTTTGTCCTACTTAACGAAACTCGACGTTCTTGATCCAACTATTATTTCCGATGAGTTTTCAAAAATCATTTGTGTTGATCAAATTTTCATCGATCGATTAAAGCCTGCCGCGATAGTCACAAATTCCATTTCAACCACAATAAGAAAATCTTTTTTTCTCGGGCCCCATTCAGTAGAACTTACTCAATGTTTTTGACGGTCAATTTTATGATCCAAGTGCGGTAAAATTAGTTTGGTTAAAACCATTTACAAAAAAAAAATTAATAATTCCTTACCAAAGGAGCTTTAACCCATTATTTCATTACGTCATATCAACTAAGAAAAACGTTTTTTAAATATTTAACCAAACGAAAAAGAAACAGAAGGTAAAAGCTCTTTGCACACCGTACACCCATATTATTTGTTCATATATCCTTCAGACATTAATTTGTATGATTTATTTACATAACACCAGCATTAAATTTGTAACATGAACAATATAGCAATTATACCAGTTTTTTTTACAATTAACGCTTTTCATTTTAAGTTTTTGTTTTAATTAAAATTTACAACAATTTTTACTGTATTTGCCGGTTTGCTTATAAATATTCTCTGTGTGAGCTTCTCGTAATTTTAATTCATTTGTCTGTGCTTACGATAAAATAAAATAAAAACTTTTATTTATATTTGTTGTATAAAGCTTTTAAAATTTTTTTTATTTTTTTTAATTTTATTTATCTTCATCGTTTTTTTTAAACTACACCAATACTCTACTGTACGTAGTAGACCTGTTCCAAAAAATACTACTTTAAAATTCTTACAAGAAAATAGCGCGGTTTGTTCGTCAGTTTGCTGGCTGTAATATCATTTTCTCTGTGAGTTTTGTCAACAAAACTCAAGAAACTGGAACATTTTATAGCGAAAAAACTTCATAGCATTGTATTAATTAAGCCTTTGCTATTCTTTTCTTTTTTCAGGATGATTACTATGAAATTAAGTAAAACACCAACACCACTTATCAACCACCTATCCCAAACACAGGGGATAATTCAGAGATAGCCTGGATGCTACAGAACCTTTAACAGTTCAAAATAAGCTCTACATTTAAGGCATTTCTGGTCTTCTTATTAGCGAAGCAGCTGAATCCTGATTCCACACGGTTTTATAACGCTGGAAACTTGGAAAGGAGTTTTAAAATTCAAAGAATTATTAAATTTTTGGAATAAAGACTCCAATTGTTAGAGGTGTAGTGAAACAACAAGGCAGCCACATGACGTGTACAAGTTAAACAACCTTTAAGATATGCAGAAGCTTAAACTATCTTCACACATTGCTGGGCAGAATAATGTAAATACCATCTCAAATTGAAACCAGAAGTCTCCTTTAAACACCTTATCTCCCTGAATCATAAGCGTTCGGTAAAATCTCGTTTATCTTCCTTCCTAATAATAATGACTTTGCTGTTTTTCCACTATTTAGACAGTCGTCCAGGAAGTACTTTATACCTGGTCCTATTATGGGCCGTGCTATTTGTATCAATTCTACCATAATATTTTTAAAACCTTGATGTTTACCATATTTAATTGACATTATAGAAGCCGTGCTTTCATCATTGCTGAATTCTTCTGAGTCGTTTTGAATCTTCTTTGTCATTTACCACAGTGACATTAGAAAGCAGTGCATCCAAAAAATAGTTTGGGATAAGATTTTCACACGTAGTTGTTGATTTATTCAATATTGAGATCCTCAGTACTTCAATATTTTAAGAACATCCTAAGAGAAATTTATACATGAATCTCTATGGTTTCAAACTTGTTTTCAACAAGTTTCCAAACATTTTCCAATTTGCACGAATCAGTTTGCATATAAAGGAATTTTGTCTGAAGGTTCATTGCTATTCTGTGCGTTTTCAAATTTTAAAGTTACAATAGTCCTGTGATTGCATAAATACTAGTCTTCTTTTACTACCCATCACATATACAATTACTATCCTTATCACATATACAATTACTTTGGGTCATTTTTTTTGTAGAATCCTGCTAGTTTCTTTCTAATTCTTTTTTCTAAGAAAAACATAATGTTCTTGAAGTCCCAAACCATAGGCTGCAGATTTCATCATTTCGAGCACTTTGTTTTTTACTTTTTTACTATCATCAAAAGAACCTTCCTTACCAACAATAGGCTATACTCTGGCAACCTGAGTTTGCTTCTATTGAGTTCCTTTGCCAAGTACCGGCACATCTGCACTCATTGCTGTAGCAGGCTTTTAACGGCAATGACTTCGAGGCATTTTGCAATATTAATACCTCTGATGAAACTTTAAGGATCTTGTAAAGCATAGTGCGCTTTTTTGTAGTTAATGCTTAATAACTAGTTCTGCGACTGCTAAAATAAAGCATAGGCTTAAAATAAAGCATTTCTGTAATAAAAGTTACGATCCTAGACCTAGGAGAGCTTTAATCAGAATTTGATTTTCTGCTGATGAACTTAAAATGGCTATGTTTACGGAAATTAAACGATTTGGTAATAAAAACTAATTGTTGGGGTATCTTAAGGTAGGAGGGAATGATGACACTTTTTGTACTTTAATACTGTGGATCTAGATCCCTTGATCGCAGGAAAATGGTTTCTTATTGAAGAGTTCCATGATTTTATTAACTACAGATTTGATTTTATGCTACAGTCACAACTACAGTCACAATTCCTTCAATTGTTATCGTCGGCTAACATTGAAACTGCATATTTTGATAAGCTATATAGAATAATTTCCGTATTGAAATTAAATAATTTCCCTATTGAGGGTCCCTTAATTAAGGCTCCAAGTTTTATTTGCAACCCGTTTCAGAAAAAAACTTATTTTTTAAACTTTCTGCTATCATTTTGACATGATGACATGACACCGAATTTTTCCCAAAATTTACGTCAACTTATTTTACGGTTTTCCATCTTTATTCTCACTACATTTGCACAGAATTCCTTTAAAATTGCTCATAACTGTTTTGGTTATAGAAAGCTCCAACACCAATCAGTCGTTTTATTGAAAGTACTCTAAGCTACTTTCTGAATGCTTTGTCTAGAGATACCAGGAAATAACATTGTCTGATTATCCACGAATACTACTTCTTGGACATTGATATTCGATACTTATTATGGAAGATGATTTTCCAGAGGTATAGGCCTAGGATGGACCATTGCAGATATTTTTTGTATTCTTCCCTGCCTTGAGAAAAATTTCTTTGATGTTCATTATTGCTTCCATGGGTTCATTATTGCTGAATTCCTCGCCGTCGCCAGCTCTTGATATTTCAAATCTATATGTATTCTTATTAATGCGTTTCAGTGTCGTTTGTCACAGTGTCACCAGGAAGCAGCGCCTAAACAAACTGTTTGTGGATTTTCTTCCAACAAACTGAGCCCTCTTTAGTTTATTCTAAAATATAAAGGCTTATTCTATTATGGTGCTAAAGTATTAATTTCGGCATGCTACATAACTGTATTTCTTTTACCATGTTATTGAAGGTTCCTTCTATTTTTGATATATTTTGCGCAAGCTTGCAAACTCATTTGTCATCCTATGTGATTTTCCATTGTGAGCAAGCTGATTATTTTGTATTCTACTATGGACACATTTGTTTGGATGTGAAGTTTATGTTTTATAATCATGCTTGCAAATTGGTTTCTGACTAGTTTTCAAACATTTCCCAATTTGAACATTCCCCAATTTATTAAGAAATTTTATCTAAAGGTTTATTGCTATTATGTTCGCTTTCAAATTTTAGAGTTGGGGCTATTGCAGGGAGATTGTTTGAAGTCAAGTCTTTTTTTACTGCTCAAGTGATTATTTTTTTTTTGACAATCAATAACTCACAAAATTTTAGTAATATTTGATTCAAAAAATTTGCAAAAGGGCTCTCATGGCAGTCAACTCTTTAACGAGAATTCCTCGTTTATTTGTGGCCTTAAGTTAAGAATTAGCATTGAAGTCACCAGTTATAATAATTGGACATTTTTTTAGGACTTTAATAGTTTTGTCAAGCCGATTGATGTAGTTCACTGGTTCATCAGAGTTGAAAATAGATATTGATAAGGTAAAAACTACCCAGAGCAGAGCCTAATTCAAAACCTACAATGTGAGTCGCATATTAATGAGATTTTAATTAGATGTAGACGCAGAATTGGCAGCGTTTGTATTGTCACCGTCTCTTGTTACAATTCTGATTGATGTCGCTAGTATACTAACTCTATAAAACCAGCCAATTTATACTTTGCAATTTAGTAGTAGATTATGACCTGCTTTTGGCAACACCTATATGACTCAATATAGTGTCACAATTTGTTGTGCTTTTGCTCTTCTGAGTTGTTCACATCATATTTTATACTATGGCCAGTTCTCGAACTCAGTTCAGAAACCCAGCTTCTTCAAAATTGTTAGCAAAACAGAGGATTTAAACGTCTTTGGCCTTAGCGGTTTCAATATAGGGTATAAAGGCCGTAAGTTTAACCACTTTTTTTTTCTTGCATTAATTAAGCGACTCACATCATCTCTTTGTTTGGTTGTTTATGTTATATTTAATTCGTGTGTAACTGGAACACTAGCTGATTGCGCTTTTTGGGTCGATCCGCTCCACTCTACCTTCACAAACTCGCTTTTACCATGATTATTGCGTTGGAGATCTTGCAAACAATAATCCATCGTCCTGTTTGCTTTACTTGCTATGTAGTGTGTTTCACCGTGCTTTACGGATTGTTATTTCCCTCTTAACGAGCTGCATCACTAGCATGTGCGGTTGAAATCAACCGTATGCGAAAAAAATAGGAAAAAATTATTATGTAAAGTTGACCTATTGTCCTAACACTTTCGAGAACAACTGCAGTAAGGATTGTACTCACATTCCTGCCTAATTCCTCGTGAGTTGTAGTGTTTTTCACCTGGATATATTGCTTTTACTCATCAAACAATCTACAATTTTTAAGGAATGTCTGTTTTTCTAAGTGCCTTTTAAATTATTTGAATTGAGTCGAAGGCTTGTTCATAGTCTACGAAGAGTAGGTACAGCGGCGGTGCATTCCATTTGTTACATTGTTCAAATATGATCCAAAATGTATTGATTTGATCCGTGCAGCTCCTTCCAGGTCTAAGGCCAGAATGCTAATTTCAAAATTTCAAAATTTCAATGGTTGATTACAGGTAAGATATGCTCGAAGATGATCATGGCGAAAACTTCCATTATGCTGTTGAGAAGAGAGATACCTCAGATCAATTTGTTGTACTTTATCTTTCTGGTGTTGGTTATTTTGTTTTAGTTTCCATCTGGAAGTGCGGCATTTTCTTCAGTGTTTATGCTATTTTCTTCAAAGAACTCTTACCGTTTTTTAGCTGTTAATTTACTAAGGTTTTGACCTGCTATATCCCCAGTTTGAGGTTTGTTGGTAATTTTCATGTTTTTGTTTGCTGATGCTTTTAATTTCTACCGTGTTTTAATGACACAATTGTTGCTTAGGTTGACGTTGTCCTCAATTTTCTACGAGGTATTATGTCGTATACATGGTGTCCTCGTGTTGTCTTGACATCCAAATACTGTAGTAGCGGTTTTGTCGTAGACATCTTCTAAGTGTGATAATTTTTCAGAAACTGTGTCAGTTTCGTTATTGGTAATGTTAAGTTGTAGGGCTTTCTTGAAGGTAACACGAGATATGTTTGTTTTGTTGTTTTGCCATCTGGTGACATCCAAGTGTACTTATGTATGTTTTTGTGTGGGAAGCTACTACCACCTTTTAATATTCAATTTTTGTTTGAAAATCGCCCTGGACAAATTGGATGTCATTCCGGTGTGCACTATAGATATTATATTGTCACTTCAACTATTATAGAATTCATGTTTTGTGGTGTGATCAGCATCTTCCGTGGGTGCTTAGCATTAAATAATTGTAGAACTTCTTAATTTCGACTGGATTCTTACTTTTATTATAAAGCTAATTTATGTAATTACTTGTACTCGAAGTTAGATTACCGAGAATAACTTTTACAGTAAAATTACAAGTTTTGTTTGCTCACTTTGATATTAAACCCATTTTTTAATTTGCAAAAGTTAAATAGGAATCCCTGATAAATCACTAAAATATATACGCAAACTTAGACTCGCACTATAAAAAGTACTTAACCTCAAAACACCAGAGCTCAGAATCAAAACACCAGAGCTCAGAACCAAAATTCGTATTATTTTTAAATGTCACGCCAAACTCACGCATAACGAAGTATTGGTGTATATATACATCTGTATCAGTTTCGTTTATATACAACGAAGATGTATAATAATCATCAATCTGTAGAATAAACATTGATTTATGTTGTTTTGTTGATGAGGTTATTACCTTTATCATCATCATCAACATTTTGTGTCGGTTTGATAGTAATAATATAAAAAGTTGTGCTCAAATAAAATATATATATATATGTACATAGTACAATATAAAGAAATATAAAAGTTTGCTGAAAGGTTTCTACTGTATACTTAATATTTACTTATATAAATTAAAGATGAGGTGAATGATCATATTACATTCTACTCTTAATATTCTCTAATCGACTTCTAATTAACGGTCGCTTAATTATTCGGAGTCTAATTAATGCTAAGTTACGTATATATATATATTATTATACGAGTAGTATGAACCACCCCACAAAAAAAATTTAACAACATTAACGATTTTTTTATAAGCTTTCATAAATCACCGACATTTCAATTAAATAAATTATAATTTTTTTTTTTAACATTTTTCCTTCTGTAATTAAAATAATTTTCTTGTTCCAAATCAACTTAATAAAAACAAAATTCAAATTATTGCTAAATCGATAAACACACCATCCTTTTGTTGAAGAAAGGAATTGTTGTGTATACCATTAAGAAATCCTTATCTTAACACTTAAATATATATATATATATATATATTGTATATACGAAAAGAAAAACTAAAGGAAACTGTAAAATGAAAAAAATAATTTAAAAAGGAAATTGAATTTTCTTTTCCCACCCTTGTACAATAAACTTTGGAGTAAGTATTTTTGTACTCTATATATAGTTCCATGGTGGCAGTCATAACATTGGAATCCTCGTTCTACACACGAGACGTCATTATTATTTTATCCATTCCAATAAACCCAAAATTGTATAATAAAAATGTTGATTTGACACTAATTACGATGTGTATATGGCCAGCATGTAATAAAACAACAACAACAATAACAACAACAAAATAAAATAAATGTTAGTGTGAATTATAACACTCCAGGGTCCTTTAAAATCGCCATTTGGTGATGGAATACAAACACAACTTTTATATCGGATACATAAATAGGGTTGACTGCTCCTAATTACAATAATTTAACACAATTTTTTTTGTTTGTTTATAGTCCCAAAAATTATTATTATTATAATTTATATAATCCCGGAAGGAAACCTAAGTGGACCAGATGTGATTCGTCTTTCTGTTTTTTTTTGTGTTCTTGTTGATTTTATTTATGTTTTGGTGCTATTATCGGTTATGGATTTTGTAATTTTTGGGTAAATTTTAATGGTCAGCTTAAAGGGATAGGATTAATAAAAATAATTCATGGTTTTGTCAAAATTAATGTTGATGCAAAACCTCATACGATAATGTAATTTTGGCATTGGGTAATATAGAACTGCGGTTTCAAACGTTATGAATAAGAAACAGATTATTTTGTTTGATGTTGTTGAACTGCCGTCGTACGCCGTCGTAGTGCTTGCAATTTCTTGCCAGGTACCGGCCAGGTTTTGACGATTAATCTGCTTTCAAATAGTTGCTAATAGTTAACCTTGCTAATTTTGTCAAAATAGATGGTTGAATTGTACAATCCCTTGATCAAACGTCATCATTCAAACATTGGTCCTTCGAGCTGGATTTTCGACACAACTTGAAATTTGAATACAAGACAGCATAAGTGGATCATCACACAGTTGTGAGCTGTTTATTTCCGGAAATAATCTACACAGGAAGTGGACATCAAATATCAAAAAAAAAAAAATAAATAAAAATCTGTAAGTTAATTAATTCTTGTAAACGTGAGAATTGTGGTAAAATGGATAAGCTTGTAAAACGAAAAGCAATAATTAAAGGCCAGCTTACCAGTATTTATAGATGCAAATAGGTCTGAGATATCGTATGATGATCTGAAAACGAGGGTAGAACAAGTGCATCATTTATATGCTGATTTTGTGTTAGTCGAAGACAAGTTATTTGAAATAGACCACACCGTCAATTCTGAAATGGATTTAATTGACGAAAACTATTTTTCAATTGTGTCGAAAATTCAGGCAGTTATGTGAAATAATGCTGGAGCTACTTCTGCAAAATTAGACGATTCTGTATGTTCAAGGTTAGGTGCACATGCATCATCAGATTTTAATTTGCTATCCTTGTCAATGCCAAATTTTGATGGTAACCTGCAGGAGTGGCAATCCTTCATCGATGTTTTTACCTCCACCATATATGAAAATACTTCACTAACACCTGCACAAAAATGTAAATACCAAAAAGGCTTGCTAAAAAGAAGTGCATATGGCCTCATACGACATTTTCGAGTGGATGATGCTAGTAACGTAGAAGCATATCAACGGCTAGTAAAACAGAATAACAAAAAGAAACCAATTGTTGAGTCATACATCCAATCACTTTTCAACAAACCAAAATTGTCAAAAGAAATGCTTCGAGTTTAACCCAACTTCATGATCACCTGGATGATGTTGTAAGAGGGCTGATATGCTTCTAAGGTGCAACCATTTTCTAAACACCGTATAACAGAGGATAAACTAACCAACATGAATAACTTGGTGGCGCTAAATACCAGATTTGGATAAATTATTGGAGGTGTGTGTAATAAACTTCAGAAAAAGGTACAACTGAGCCAGTCTTCTTTGCAAAAGATGAGGAAATAAATATAGACCGGCTACTCAAAAGGTTTCGGGAAATAGAGGAGATTGTAAGTCAGCAAATTTAAGCAAAGAAAAAAGAAACAAAATGTATCAAATACTATGAAAACACTGTCACCAAAAAAACCAGTGAAGAGTGGTTTTTTCACTTCCATTTAAGAAAGGTAAGCCGCGATTAGGAGACTCATTTACCAAGAGTACCTAAGATTTTATGATCTAGAACGTAAATTAGCTGGCAACCAGTCTCTTTGTAATCAATACTCCAAATTTATGGAAGAATATCTCAATCTGGGCCATATGAAGTTGGTTCCAGTTAACGAAATAACTCTACCGGCCGGAAAGACATTTTATTTACCTCATCACAGAGTTGTAAAGCATTCTAGTTCTACGGACAACTTGCCAGTAGTGTTTGACGGTTCGGCCAAAATGACGAATGTGCGTTCTCTTAACGATTAACTATACTGATTGGTCCAACCATACAGCAACATATTACAGAAATGTTGGAGATATATATAAAGTACAAGTATGTTTTCTCAGCAGATGTCGAGAAGATGTACCGTCAATTCATGGTGCAAAAATCTGATGTGGATTTTCCAAGAAATTTGTGGAGAGACTAAACAAACCAACAGCCTAACCACTATCAGTTACTCACAGTAACTTATGGAATATCAGTGGCATAATTTTTAGCAACGTTCAGCCTACATTACATTGCTGACCAACTGCAGAAGAACTTCCCAAGAGTAGCCACAATCATAAAACGGGACTTTTATGTTCATGATCCGATGTCTGGAGCTGACACATTGAAACAAGCCGAAGAAATGCAGCGAGATATGATCCAAGCACTCAAATCTTCGGGATTAAAATTACGAAAGTGGTCTGCAAACCATTCTGATTTACTAAATTGATTACCAAACGACAATTATGAATTATCTGAAAGAGAGTTTGACAACGGTCTAAAAGCAGTAGAAATTTTGGGCATATATTATCAGCCAAAAAGGGAGGTCTTAAAATTTTGAATAAATATACCCGAATCGTTCCATACAACAAAAAGACAACTGTTATCCGAAGCGTCGCGTCAATCAATAGAAATGTCACCTCAGGCAAAAATAATTCTCCATTGTCCCCAAGAAAATAACTTCAATAACACCGCAACTTCTGCCACAATCGGAACCATCTAACGATTCTAGTATTCCAAATGAACCAACGCCTTCCTTATCTATGCCTATCTAGCAAAATATGTATAGAAGAATGAGTAGCCTATCACCTATCAATAATAGACGCAAGCAAATGAATATAAAAGATTCTTGATTAGCGCAATTTACAGTGCCATTATTGACACGGTTTAATTATTTTCCCGAGGAGAAAGAAGATACACTACAACCAAAAATAAAACTAACGCCTCAAATATTTGTGACTGCAGCGTGATAAAAATCAATCCTTTATAACTATCTTGTTAAAGGAATATACTAACGATAAATTTGACCTAAAAGTAATTGAAACTAGCCAGGTTAAAATTCTGCTAAAAAATACCGAGTACGATGTAGATTCAATCTATAAAATGAAGTAAAGTCGTACGAAAAAGCCACTTTTTAAAGTCGAGCTTTAAATGAAGAATTTAAAAGCATTAGATTTAAAGTTTCTGTTTAAGAACACACTCAAAAGATCAAGTTATTAAAGAGTATGTATCGAAGTTCAAGTTTGCATGCTTTAATCTTGAATTTAAAGTTTAAAAGTTTAAATTATGAGTGATAATTCTATCTACGTATAACAGTTAAAGTTTTAAAGCAAATACTTAAATGTTGAAGTTTCTGGTGTGGTTTGAAAGTTTTAGATCGAACAATTTCACATTTTAAAGCTCTTAATATTCAACAATTAAAGTTTCAGTTAATTTATAAACCAAGCTAAAAATTTAAATTATCACGCTATTAAGTTTTATTATTAAATTTGAAACGGATAGCTTGAGTATGCAATTTTAAACTTCAAGTTTGAATTTTATATTTTGAACTAATACTCGTTTTTGAAAATTTAAGCTTATACTTAGACGATTAGTTGTAAAATCTGAGTGCAGAAATTAAAATAAAAAAAAAAGTTTTAAAATTTGGGCTTCAGAATAAAAAATTTAATTTAATATTTAAAATTAACTTTTGCTTAGTTAAAGTGTTACATATGTAAATTTTTACGGTTATATTTATAATTTGCATACTAAAGCTTTATTTGTAAACATTTTTGTTTCAAGCTTTTAATTTTATAGGTTTGCTATATTAAATTCTATGTTTAAATTAAAATTTGAGTTTCTTAGATTAAACTAAAGGTTCAAGTTTAAAGTTAAAATTTTGCAGTAATTGTTTAAAAACTAATATTTCAAAGTTTAAATTTTATAGCTTTCACTTTAAGGTATAAACTTGAAGTATATAACTTCAGTTAAACATTTGTTAAAAATTGAAATTTGTGGAGTTTATTATTTTTGTTTTTAATTTTAGTTAAGTTTTTTAGGTTTCGGTATTTTTGAACTTTGTGCTTTGAAACTAAAGTTTTTAAAAATGAAACTTCAAGTTGTGGTTTTAAATTAAGTTTAAATAAATTAAAATAATCTGTTAGTCTTTATAAATTTAAGTATAAAAGATTTTAAATTTAATGTTTTAAGTTCAAAATTCAATGTATGAATATAAAAGAAGTTAAATAAAAAAAATTTATCAGAGTTTAAATTCTTATAATTTAATTTTGAGCTGTAAAAATAAAAAACAGATTTAATTTTTTTAATTTTCTTGATGTTCAAGAAAATTGTGTATAAAATCTTTCGTTGAGCCGTCCTCCTACTTCGATCACCATTTGTGAAAATATGCTCTGAAAGATCCTGTAAAAGATCTCTGTACAAGATCAACTATGGCCTGTAATGCTGTTGATATTGTAAACTTAAGTTCTTGGTTGAATATTATTCTAATTTATCAAAATTTAAAGTTATATAATTATTACTTAAAGTTTAAATTTTATTTTAGAGTTCGATTGTTGTGTCTTAAATATGAAGTTTGAATGTTTGTAGAATTTTAATATGTTTAAGTATGATAGCTGACATTTCCATTTTTACATGACTTACACTTTTAAATAATACATTTTAAAGTTAAGTTTATTAAATTTCAAGTTTAAAATCTTAGTTCTTAAGTTAAAGTTCGGTGGTTTAAAAAGGTTCAATTCAAGTATTTCAGATTTCAAGTCAGAGTTGTGAAGTTTGAATGATTAAATTCAAGTTTTACTAACAATTAACCGTTTGAAGTTTGAGCTTTTAGTTTTAAAATTAAGTTATAGTAGCAAAATTTTGAAAGATTCTGTTGTAAATTCAACATTTAACAAAATGTTTAATGTTTTTAAAATTTATTTAGAATTACAAATTTTAAATTTTTTTATTTTTTTATTTTTTATAAAGCAGTAATTTTTAGCTTACAAAGTTAAAATTATTAAGTTAAAGTTATAATTGTCACATTTTGAAAACATAATTTTTAAAATCTACATTTTGAAGTTCACTTTGATTTTTTGATATTGTTAGTTAGAACTACATACAGATTTAGAAACTCAGTTTTTGAAGTTTTGGTTTTGATTAGAAGTTAACATTTTTAATTGTTAAAGATTTTAATTTTGAGTTTAAATTTTGTTTCAAAAAGTTTTAAAGTAAAATTTAAATGTTAAAACTTAAGGCTTAATTAATATTTGTTCAACAATAATTTAACTCCATTTTTGAAATTTCATAGTTCGAGAACTAAGTTTACAGTTTGAGCTTTAAATTTTGGCTTTCATGTTCAACCTTAGATTATGTTTTAAATGAAAAGTCACGCTATAATTTGCAGTTTAAGATCGAAATTTTAAATTTTAGTTTTTTGCAAAAACATGACACCTACCTATCAAAATATGCTGCATCACAATTACTAGCCAGTTAGTCTTACCAAATACCTTACCAAAGCCCTTGGAAGTCTGACTTTATGGTTACTTAAATTCATGTTTAAAAAAGATAAAGCATAAACTAAATCCAAAAGACTAATCTTTCATTGTTTGCATATAAGACAATTTGAAATAAATTTATCGACTCATTCTATATTCCAAAACCTTAATTTGTTGTTTAACCAACGTATTATACGTATATTGTTATCGATACACATTTTGTCTTCTGGTATAATTTTTATTTTTCGTTCTTATATACTGCATGATAATCTTATGTTCCCAATGGAATACAGTACTAGAAAAAGTTTTATTTACATGTACTCGATGGTAACAAATAGTACCATCCTTTCGCATGGTGTAAACTTTGTGGGTATAAAATATTAACAAAAACCCACCCATTAGTTATTTTTATTCTTGCATCTTTTAACTCATCCTATTTTAAGCAAAAAAATATATAAATATATATATATATATATATATATATATATATATATATATATATATATATATATATATATATATATATATATATATATATTTCACAGTTAAGAAAAGTTGGTTAAGAAAAACGGAGTTACAATTTTCAATTTAATCTATAAGTGTTTCAGAAGCTAATGGGCAGCGAATTCAAAAGGAAAAACTACTTGTTCTGTGCAGTTCATCTGAAGAATTATAGAATTTTTCGTAACAAAATTATTCAAATCTGCAAAGCTGCAACAAAAAGTATGTTTTTTAGCTTGAAAACCCAAATAATCAATGTGTTAGTATAATTACTCAGAACAAGAATTTTTTCAGTCCAATTTAAAACTAGAATATTTTAATGTAATCCTGTTGTTAAAAATGAGCAAGAGTAGTTGGTCACCATCTAAGTCGGATTTTTATTTGTTATCTTTGGAACTGCCCCCTAACAATTATTATATTTTCATTTATTTAGCAGTTATCCGTAACTAGGACTTGACTGGTGCTTTCCTATATTTGGTTCTTTTTTAATCCCATATTCATGGTTTTTTGGGGTAACCTTTTTCTACCATCTGTCAATTTTCAAGTAGCAAAAAAATTTGCTGCCATCTATAAAAAGCGGATTAGTGAGAGAGGAGACAATTGTTCTTTCTTTACGATTGTGTTTTGCTTAAAAACAAGTTATACTATAGTTTTAAATCTTAAACCTCTTTAATCAATCTTAACCTAGACATTTAACGTAGATATTTATCTCTCATAAAAATTTAATATAAGACTATATAAACCACACAATAACATATATACATATTGTAAAATCATAAGAACTCATAAAAATCGAATATTTTCTTTTTGCATGAGAAAGCTTTCATTTCACACTTAAATTTTTTATTGAATAAATAATCGAACAAAATAATGTGCTGCATCGCTTGAAGGGAACATATTTAATCAACTATGCAATTTGACGATTCGCAAACAAATCAATTTTATTATGAAGTCACTGTAAGCATACAATAATAAAACAAGAACAAAAAAAAATTTCCTCGACAGCACATACATATATACATACATTTTCAGTGTTGAAATCGTTAAATAGAAAGAAAAGCTTTTGACAATGACTCGTCTATATATGTAGTTTTATAATGGTATATATATAGATATTGGAAATTGTCATTAAACTTGAGATTCAATAAAACAAAAACAAAATAAAAAAGCACAAAATTTTATGACTTTTATATTTACACAACAAAAAGAAAAGCACAAAAAGGATTTTTTGTTGTTTTTATTGATGCATATAATAAATTTTCCACTTGTTATCGTAAAGCGAAATGAAAATCAATTTTCCAAACGTCTACATCAATAATTTTTTTCATAATTTTGTTTTTATTTTATTTTAACCTTCGTTTGTACTTTGTATGTCGAATTTTTATTCCCTGCATCGATGGTGATGTTTCTCACTTTAGCTTTTTGTTTATGCAAAACAAGAAAGCTCGAATATCGCAAACAATGAAATAAACGTAAAATGTCCAAAGAATGATCTATTGAGCACTGTAGAAGGATATATCGATGTTCCATGTAGTTATATAAGGCTTGTTTACCTAAGCCATAGATTAGCTTCAGTCAAGCCTTCAATAATAAACCATGAATGGCCAAACATATTCAGTCATTCATACTTCATGACAACAGTGTCGCATCAGTATCGATCGACACGGAAACAGTCAATAATGAAGAAAACTTTGTGACCGCGGATCTCAGATTAGTTTCATTACTGCACCTTCATTTATCAATCTGAATTTTGTCAGAAAATGATATAAAGTTATTATCGAAGATATCAGCGCATCAACAAATACATATACACTCCCTTTATGCTTACTTCGAATTGCAAGTCAAAACTTTTATATTATGTTCAAGAACGTCAGAAATTAGTGCTGATTGTCAATAATCAGCACTAATCAATGAACGTCATTGATTAGTGCTGATTATTGGCAAAATTGTGTCAACATTGTAAAATTAGGTTTTGCTAAGTCCGGACGTATCGATCTTTTGCTTTGAAACACTTGGGAATTTTGATTAACTAGCCCTGCGACAGTTATATCAATTGGAACGTAGACTGTGTAGCTGTTCTGAATTTCGAATCTATAGTATAAAGAGTTCATAAGTGAATTAAGTGCACTTAATTATATGCAAGAGGTGGCCGATTTTTGAGTCGATCTTCATTCGTCCATTTAAAAGTTTAGCGTAGCATACTGCTCAGTCCATAACTGCAGTACACTTGTGTGGTATTATATAGATCTTTCTTAGGCGAAAGATTGCCATTACTAGTGATGTAAAGAAAATATTCCGCCAGGTAAAAGTTGACTTAAATCATCGATGATGGCAGAAGAATCACCAATGGAGTGGCTTCTAACATATCAATTGCCCAATTAAGTAAATTTCGATCGCATTGACTAACGTTTTTGCAACGGTTTACCACAATTGGCTTAGATCCGTGTTCCGAATTTTCTTGGTATTAAACAAGCTGCGACGATAACGTTTAATGAATTCTTAGATGCAAACAGTAAAATATATGCAGCAATAATTTATGAGCATAATGCTGGTATACATACATAAACGCCTCACTGGTAACTGGAAAGACAAAGGTTGTACCAGTAAAATAAATAATGATCCTTCGGATGCAGTTATGTGTTGTAAGAATGCTTAATAATGTGTTCGATCTGACTTCAATTGAACCTTGCAGAATACACATTGTGTAGCGACTCAAGCAGAATGCGCAAGATCTGGCAATAGATCTGGCCTAACTAACTGGTACGTCAATTTCAGGCCTATAAAGATACTTTGACCCGTAATCAGTTCATACCAGAGGTTATTTGAGAATCACGGAAATCTGTTCATGAAATTCAAGTTCCTATTTATATATATTTATATATATATATATATATATATATATATATATATATATATATATATATATATATATATATATATATATATATATATATATATATATATGTATATATATATATATATACATATATATATATATATATATATATATATATATATATATATATATATATATATATATATATATATATATATATATATTTATATTTATATATATATATATATATATATATATATATATATATATATATATATATATATTTATTTATAAATATATATATATATATATATATATATATATATATATATATATATATATATATATATATATTATATATATATATATATATATATATATATATATATATATATATATATATATATATATATATATATGTATATATATATATATATATAAATAAATATATATATATATATATATATATATATATATATATATATATATATATATATATATATATATTTGGTTTGTAGCTGTGTTATGCTGTTAATCCATATATTGTTGTGGTGCTCTTATTTTGGAAAATACAAAAAAACAACAACAAGTACAAATTTGTGTATGGGAAATTGAAAGAGGAAATAATTATTTTCATTTCAATGTAAAATTGTTGTTGTTAGTATATTGAATGTCACTTTAGAGACTCTTTAATAATGCATTAGAATTTAATTGAGTTTGATTTGATTTTTTTTTATTCAACATTACATCTAAATGATTAATGATTCATGTTTTATTAGAAATGTTTGTTATATTATGCGATGGCTTGGAGCAAGGTACAATTTAGTTGAAATACTTATGAATCGAAATCAAATAATATTTTCATTGCGACACAATTTTCTATTGTTGGTAATTTTCTATTTATTTTCTATAGAAATGAGATGACCGTAGGCGTTGTCAATTTATTTAAAAATTTTTGTAATTGCTTATCGGATTAGATATATCGAATCCTTATTTTGTTGACCCGAACTTGTGGCAAACAAAAAAAATATAATTTTAAACTGTTTTCGGTCAGATTTATTATTTTCCAATTACATAGACAAATGTATTAGTAGGCATTATCTTATTAGAGATTTTTAGCAAGTTTATGCATATTTGATGGCAAGTTAATTGATTATAAAGGTCACTTATATATTTTTCCCAAACTTTTATTTTGATGTTAACAATTTTTTTTGCTAATTTGAAAGCTATTAAAAAATGGTCGTGTTTTGCCTTAAGCTGTACATAATAAATGAACTTTTATTTTATTGAGGCTGGTCGTTTTGTACGATTTTTTTTACATTGACAACAACAACTAAATAATTGGGATGGTGCACATTTATTTTCATTAATTGGCTTATAAATTAATTTTTTTCTGATGAACCATAAGATTTAATTCTTTATTGGGAAAACTTATTTAAAATTGTAAAGATACTACCAGTATCTTATTTGTTATATTTTAATAATTTTTTAAATATAATTATAATTATTTGGTCCCTGTGTTTGAGGAGCATTTCAGTTTGAGGAGCTGCCATGGCTTGAACTTCAGCTATACAATTTTGCTTCTGGGTTAATCTCAGTAGAGCTGAACTGAATCAATGTGAAGTTAATTTTCTCGTTGCATAATCTGCGGGATTGAGTTTAGTGGAGGTATACCGCCATTTGTCTCGTTGCAATACTTCTTAAATCGCACGCTGGTGTGATTTAATACGAAAGTTTTCTACTTGTTTGGTTGTTCTAATAGTTAATCAAGTACAATATTAGAATCAGTCCAACAGAATATTGAATGGTTTGAATGTTGAGTAGTGACTGGATGTCTTTTATCAATATTTCTAGAAGGCAAGGCTCTATTTAACTCCAAGCGAGGAAATGCAATATTTTTGATGGGTGAGTAAAATTCGTATCGGTTTATATCAAAGTGGTAATAAATTGACCTTTATAAAATGTTTGATGGTAAATTGACCGTAAAAATGCAATTTCACTAGCATCGCAAAACTCATGCAATTAGTATTCTGCATTGTTAGTAAAAAGCCATCGAGATATATTGATGGTGGTTATGTCTGCTATTTTCCTTCATATTTTTCCCCATTGCTTTTGAGCTTTGCCTGGTAAATCGTCTTCTCATCTAATAACTTGTGGTCTAACAACCACAATCTGTGAAAATATGTTTATATTTTGACGATGAAAAATGCTAGCAGCCCTAATGGATCAGAAATCAGCTCTTTTGGTGGATAGTGTTGCAGCTTCGATGGTTGCATGATATAGGTTAAAGTATCGGTAGTTGGTTGCCATTGTGGACAAATGCTTCAACGAAGTTTAATTTTCATTTCACTTCAAGAGAATCGAAAGACCATTTGCAGAGGTTAAATCTGAACTGAAGCAGAAATTCAGAAATCTGCTAGGTTAAGCATTTTAAATGCTTAATATACGCCATTTGCTCCTGTTAACAAATAATGTGGTCATGTACATATCATTCAATTTTATTTCTGATGCTACTGGATTTAGATTAGAGTTCTGTTCCGCTATATGTTTGCCAAAAATGGTGCCAAATATATCCCCTGCGTTAGAGTTTATAATTCAAAATGTATTAGGTCCTCTTCAGGAGCGCTAAGAAATCATGCAATAACAACATACAATCGCTTGAAGGCATTATTCAATGATTCGTTCAATAGCCATCTATTCGATTTAAATGGCAATCTTACCAAAAAATAGTTACCGATAATTATGTGGTGGCAATCTGAATCAGTTTTTTACAATCCTGGTGCAGCGAGAACAATGGTAAAGGAGTATTATTAACTACTTCTTCCCATTACCAGATCTCTTCCAAGTTTATCTCCAATTTGCTATATTGTCTTCAATCGTATTACATTGGCTAGATTGCTGGAGCAGGCTTACATTTCCAGTCAACATTCAGCTAAAGTGAGTGTTGTGAGGGTAAATTTTTTTTGCCATGATCGTTTAATTGCTTTGGTTTCAAGAATTTTAAAATCGATCAACAACAATAAGTAAATCTTTTTTTGAGGATTGTAGATTGAAACATTCAATGGTGGTCAAAGGAACAACATACGCAAACACTTCTGATGTAACTGTAGAATAAAGTGAGAAAACTAACATGGATGATGATTTCTACTTTGTAAACCCAAATTTTGCACGGGCGATTCCATAATGAAGAAGTTTTGAAATCCGTAATCTTGTAAAATTTAGTATAGCTTATATTGGCCATTTCTATTAAGCACTTTCCCCATCACAGTAGGTTACATGGCATGATAATGTTTGATGTGTGTGCGCAAAAAGTACTGTTGTAGTGCGTTGATTAATTTGGTATCACTTTTGGATAATAATAACTTGGAGGCACTGGGTTTAGGTTACTAAATATCAATATTTCATTTGATGATCTTTTTGCAAGGGTGGTCCATGGCACCACTGACCGAGTGACATAAGTTTATTTTTTTCTTACTTCTGTCATCAATTTTAATAAAAGATGTGCACCGCATAATTCTACTCTTGGCAGCAAGATTTGTTTGATAGGAGTGACCTTTGTTTTGAAAGTTAGAAGTTATAAGTATTAGTATTTTTCCTTCATCATCCTTAAAACTTATATATATATATATATATATATATATATATATATATATATATATATATCGCTGGTGCATTAGCTCGTTCGCTCGCGTCGCTTAAACCATGATTTTGCATATTTCGTCTGTTAATAAATCGTTTTTTTGAACTGTTTGAATCTAGGGAGTTCTGTCTTTATTTGATTCCACACTATAGCGATATCGTTGGGCCACTCATCATCCCAGTTCAGTTTATGTAACCAAAGTTTTTGATATAATATCTTTGAAAATATAATTGACGGTGATAGTAAACCGAGTGGTTCGAAAACTTTCGAGGCATGAGAAATTAGTAATCGCTTTGTCGTTAATGCTTCATTCATCGAGTAGCTTAACTTAAAAAGATAATTGATCTTCTTTGCAATTTCATAAAAGAAATCAATTACCCAATATTTTTGTAATTGCAATTGCTGGCTCAACAGGAATGAAAGAATTGTCGCTGTTTACAGACTGCTCTAGTAATTTCATTTTTTTAGACGTTCATTTTCAAATCTCTCGTATGAAGTATGAGACTCAATTTTTCTCTTAAGAATTCAACTTCTTCCACAGTATCGGCACCAGAAAGGTAATCATCAATATAAAATTTATTTTGGATTTTGGATTTCTTCTAAAGGGTATTCCTGTTCAAAATCTAATGCAGTTTGTTGCAAAAATCGCTGAACTGGCCGATTTTTTCAAGGCCATACGATATAGTTACCGCTACTTTGCCTCGAATAGTTCGCTTTGAAATGCTCCTCACATTTGATTTCTTCCTTAGAAAACAGATTACAAGTGGCGATTTCTTCTATTTCCTAGAATCGCTGGAATGTCTCATCTATGTTAATACCAATATGATTTAGTGTGGTTAAAGGTGATTTTGATCCAGTAACTTCACCAGATAAGTTTCATCTCAATTTGGAATTTTGCGCGACCATGTGATCATCGAAGTCATCTATTTGACCTTCGCGTAATACATGGAAGAAACGATCTGCTCCCATTATGATGTCGATAACCCCGGGTTTATGAAATGCAGGATTTGACAATTGCAATTTGCTAAATTTCGGTAGATTCGCTATTGCTATGTTATATGATGGCAAACAAATGGTTCATTTTGAGAGTATTAGGGCATCCGCATCTGTCGCATCAGTTTCCGAATATAGTGTCACTGCTCTAATGGAAATCTCCATCTCGTTATTTAGGTGACTGCTGTGATATCTTTTACCAATATGTTCGCATTTTGACGAGAAATTCCAAGCCGCTGAACGCACGACTCGGATATAAATGAATTCTGCACTCCAGAATCTAAAAACTTCCAGCACATTTGTTAATGATTGGACGGGTCCATGATCCTGATAGTTGTTGCTGATAATATCACCGTAAATCGGTTGGCTATTAACTGTTCGGGTAGAATTAGGATCATCGACAATGACCTTTTTACTCACTGTTCCAGCATTTGCTTGTTTTAGTTGTTTGTATGTGTGTAATATGGTGTGATGTCTCACTGGACAGATGCCACAACTATACCTTAGTCGTCAATTGATGCTGATTGATGGTTGCTGAACATGCATACGAAACATAATTTGTTTTAAAGTCGAAGGAACTCCTCATATTTGCGTAAATATTGATTTGTTCTACTCCTAAACATGTAACTATATAACTGCGTATCAGCGTGTATAATTCTAAGTTTCGGATTTAATGGCGGATGATGATGAATATTTTTCACAGTTTCGCAGTTTTCTAAAGTTTCACTTTGCTTGTTTAGAAATTCAAAAAAAAAAAACTAATGGCTGGATATTCGATGCGTAGCTATGTTTAGCCTAATTATGTTTGGAAATGGAATCAAGCTTATTGATCAAGATTTGAATCACCCACGGGTCACGAGTTTCAGCCTGATCACCCAATACTTTAAGTCTTCTGAGAACCTTATCAAATAACCTCTCATATGACGAAGAGACTTAGCAGAAGCCAGAGTGAAAGATAGCTGATCCATTAATCGTTGTAACAGCCTTGTAGTCACGTACTTTTTCTTGTCATATCTATTGTTTATTATTTGCCAAACTTCGTCATAGTGGGCTTTTATTACAGAAATATGGTGCACCAATGCAGCGGATTCACCTTTGAGAAGCCCTTTAAGGTACTGTAATTTATGCACCTCTAAGATTTTCGGGGTACTGTCGATTAAAGCGTTGAAAAGATCACGTGGAAAGAAACAAGCTCGGAATTAACTCCAGAGAATGGTGAAACATTCACACGTATGGCAAGTAAACGACGCTATTACATCTGTTATTCAAATTGGATACTTCATTTAAAAACGATCGCTGATTTACTATTAATTCTTGAAAACTAGTATCCAAGTTGCCTTGTGGCCCTTCTTTGTTACGTGCAAGTTCTGCTTGCATTAGCAAACCGTTGACTTCAAAATATTTTGTTTCTAATTGAGCTTGAAATTTGGTTATTTCGGCTGTGTCCTTGTATTGTCTTTCCGCTACTTTGTAGTGTTCATTTATACCTTAATATTTCTAGCAGTTCCTTCGCAAGATCGCCTTTTAAAATTTTTCTGTCATTGAAACCCGATTGATTTTCTTCTGTAATGATCGTATCCACCATTGAAAACTTCGGCACTCACGTAATTGACATTTTTTAATTTATAATGGATATGTATACCGAATTCAATTTTATATATATATTTTTTTTATAAGGTTAGTCACACTTTAATTGTCACAGTTTTGTCACTGATTCGAAACTAACAATAGTAAAATGTATGTGATTTTAGGATTTCTTCAGCAAATTACTTAAAAATTCTTCGCTTTTCGTTATGACACAACTTATTCTAATCTTTTATTGATCAGATGTTGATCTGTTCGCAGTCGCCAAAAGAATAGGCCGATGAGTTGCTTTAGATATAAGTCAGGTGTAAAGACATAAGTAGTTGTAGACATAAAGATAAGTATATTGATTCTATATAATAAAATATTAAATATATAGTTTTAGGTCATTATCTTAACACATTACCTTCCTTAAAATTTACCTTATTACATAAGATATTATAGGTTTACAAAATCAGTTCATCATTTGTTATTTCATATAAACCGCTTAGTCTAATCAGTTTTTTGTTAAGAACACAAAAATATTTTTTTAGTGGCCTAATAATTTTTATAGTTAATATTTTTAATTAATAAAGAGTCGAAAGCCTAGAGTACATAATCTCCCTCTAGATTTGCTATAATACAACTTCCAATGACAAATTTTTACTATACGGACTATACGCTTGCTTACATTTTGTTTTGGTACAATGCTTATTCCTTAAATTTTACGATTATTATTAAATGTAATTTGAAAACAACAACAAAATATTCAAAGATGCTGACAAAAAAAAACATCGTAAAAATGAATTAAATTAGAATCGCTGGGTGGGTCCCCGGGGGAAATATAAGGGTATATTATATATAAGCAAAACAGCGTATATTAAAATTCAGCGAAAAGCTGAATCGTAAGTAAGTTAGTTTGGTTATTGCTTTGTTTCAATTTTTTTTTGTGAAAATCATCTTAAGACCGAAAAAAAAATTTGGTAACATTTATTCTTTAGTTCATTATATTGAGTTCATAAAATTTAAAACTTAATGTGGAACACAACAATAAACGAAATATGGGTAACTTTGTTTATATAACTGTGTATGTGCCGAGAATTAAAAAAACATGATTAGGGAATTTTAAGAATTCTACTTTGGCAACAAAATAAAAAATTTCGATTCTTAACTTTATTTCAATTTTGGGATTTGTCATTTATAATTCAAAAAATTATATGCGAACTGCATCAAACGAAAAATTTGTGCAAAGATAAATACCAATACCATTAATTATATACCGCGGTTAAACACTGTAATTACCGGTGGACAAATGAGAAAATTTGCGATACCATCTCAAAATTAATTTAATATTTCCTGATCTACCTCCTAGATGCACTAACCTTTACATAAACGTTTATTAAATTTTATGTAAATAATTTACACGAGTAACATGGAAAAACAAATGGAAATTGCAAACAAATAAAATGATATAGTATATAGACGACAATTGTATACGAGAAAACACAATTTTCCAAGTTTTGTTTTTCTTGTAAATATTATATTGCAATTTCCCATGTGACAAACTAAAATATGGCGAAAAAGTTAAAGAGAAACCCATCTCCGTTCGCAACGACGTAGGGAGGGTAAACAAGGGCGAGAAATTTCCGTTTAGTCTATTAGTTTTATTTATATTTTCCCAGCTTCCTTAAGCAACCAAACAAAAATAACAACACTTTGATATAGGAAAAATAATACAAAACGAATTTTTCTTTATTTTAAATTTTATTTTTAATGTTTGTTTGCTTTTTTTGCATAATAGCAAACTAACGTCTTGGTTTTATAATTTAAAAAGTTTTACAAATGGCGTTTTCTTTTGGTTTTCTTCGCTTTATAGAGAAAATGAAGAAAAATGAAAAATTGCAAGGACTTGAGTTAGTTTAAGGTTTTGTATTTATTTTGTCGTAATGTAAAATATGTGATTTGATCAAGCAATGGTTCTGTGTACGTGTAATTTTCATTAAAAAAGAGATATATGGCATTACCCCTAAATGTGGAGCAATTAAAACCTAAATACGTTTTGTTGTTGTCAAAATGAATGTTGTTGTTGTCAAATAATATGGTTGATTATACGATTATTTCTATTCATATATTGTTATTCTTGAACCTGATTGTGTTGCTGCTAGTTTATTTCTCCGTACCCAGCTAATCAAAGTGCAAGATTCCAATATCTCAGTCCGATATTTTAAAGAAGCCACTTGCTCATTGGAGTATTTTCTTCTTTGATAAGAACTACATCCCAACTTGGACATCTTGTACAGGTTTCTGCCATTTATGTGCTGTAAACCTTTTCGGATGTTAATTTGACGTTGTTCGTGGATTTCAGCATGTGTATTTTAACGATTTTAATGGCGAATTCCCATAACCCGAAATGAAAAAAAGCTAGGTCCCATTAAACTGTCAGCTTATACTATTAGTGTTTAAATATATTGAAACTATATAATTTTGATCAGTATTTTAAATAATTGTACAAAATTCATTTCATTGTCGTTGCAGAAATGTCTATTTCAGGACCCCTCTTTTAGATGTAAAGTGACGAAGTGGCTCACAAGATTTAATGTGCAAAGCTTTGATCGAGATATACAAATATTCAAATATAGACTTTCACTGGATTTTGCTCCTTTCCTCTTTTCTTTGATGCACAGTAAATTGGACCAGCCAAATCTACTCTGCAATTGGTGAATAGACGTATTGGTGTTATTTTTCCCGGAAGTAGTTTGATTATCAACTGAGTACTATTCTTTTGCACATTTTTGACACATAATTTTGATCTCAGTTGTATCAATAAAAGGTGTACGCAAATTATTGATATCATCGGAATAACGATAGATATTAATGGTAGATGTTGTTTCTAACGATACCTAAGCAGGATAGGTCAATAACCGTTAAATCAATAGTTAAATCTTTCCACGCGTAGCATTTTGAAGTGGGAATATGGTATCTTTAACTTTATACATGGTTGAGTTTGGCTCAGCTTTTGTGCCGCAAACAATTCAATTCTGGGAAGTGATTTTTACTTTATCGGAGCAACCTTTGTCTTGGAAGTTAAGAAGTTAATCGACATTAGTTAATCCTTTCATTAGCATCCGGTAATTTATCATACCAACAAATTTTTTGAAACCATAGCTCTTTCATCATTATTTTAAATGCAACATTTGCATGGGTTAAAAATCGAAGTGGACCAGAAACTCTGGATTACTCGGAGATGATTCTGTTTTAGTAATTAACCCACTTTGTTCTGGTTTTACTTTAAAGATAAATACGTTATCGATCCTTATTTATGTAAATATATTTCATATTTCCACCTTTAATCCTCGAATAACCTGATCAGATACATCTGATAAGTGACGTATAGTCATTTCGATCAATGTTGTTGTATATGTATGTTGTTCCATGAAAAGTTTCAATACACGTTTGTCGTATCTCGCTTTAATCTTACCCTAATCCTCGCCATAACTGTCATATGTATAACTAGTATATATGATTTGTCAAAAAATATGCTTCCTCTTTAAGCAGACCCTTCCTATACTATAACGGTTTTTAATTTTTTTTTATAAATGTCCATAAATATATAAATATATATCCTTAATATGGACCTATAGGATAAATATATATCCTTAATATGAATGTTCTAACATGAAACACATAGCACTCCTGCTACTGGACATAAGGTAACAGAGGAGTAAAGGCATAAAAAGAATAAAGCTTTTCAGTCTTCTAGCTGTTTACTTTTGTTATTAAGTTTGAATTACTGAAAATTGTATACCAAGGGGAACGTCTGTTCGTTAAGTTCATTCCACTTTCACGGACTCCAAAAAAAGATTTTTTAAATTTATTAGTCCTCGCAAATGTGATTCTAGATCTGAAACTAATGTGACAAATCGACGACCTGGCTAGAGAGATAATCAGAGGTATAACGTTAAATGTTCGGGTGAACAGATAAGCTTTTTCTTGAGTAGTAGAAAAAATATAGTCTCCATCTTTAAGAGGTGGTATTGAAGATTTTCTACTATTCAAGAAATTTTCCTCTATACTTTGCAAGCAAAGGACCAAAAGTTTCGATCGCAACAGCCCTGCTTTAAGACTTGCTGTAACTCTCCTTGAACTTTTTTTTAGTAATTATTTTTAGCTTGCAACACCGTTCGCCTTGCCAGGTTTCTGGCCGCTTTAGATTCAGCTAATTTGATGGAATTTTAACACATTTGCAGTATGAGAGGCTTCTTTATTGGCTATTACTGTTCTGCAGTCGTGATTATGCCAAGGATTGACTGATTTTTTTAGCTAAGAGAAATTGAAAGGAATGAACTATTCCATTCCCGTGAGAATGACAGTCGAAACCATAATGGCTGTACTATCAGTATTAGGGGAAAAAAGAACTTGTCCATTTTTCTCCAGTTTGCATTTTTATAGTGCCATAATCGACATTTAGGAGGGACATGCACTTGGCCTTACCACGACATTGGAAATTCTACTGTAATAAGCCGATGGTCAAAGTTTTCTAAAGGAGAACAGATGAAGATAATAAATTTCTTCGCATGAGATGTTAAAAAAAGATTTCAGCCACTTCACAAGCCAGTGTAACAGACTTAGAATAAGGCCACTTGCCATTGTAGACATTAGAGTCACCTGTAACAGTGATTTCATCATTTAGTGATTTCAGAAGAATGTGTTCAATGAAGTCTGACCGAGTATCAAACCCAAAATGACCGGCGCCGTTTGTGATATTTGTGCTTCGATAAAGATCACATAGAAAGAGTGGTGTTTCAAGCCATCGTTTTCAACCAAATGAAGTTGAAATCATTATTCGCATTTTGGCTTAAGAAACAGGAAATGGAAAAAGGAATACATGGCCACTCCTCTTATATCGTTGCCGATATGCATGGCCATTCCTCTATGGTGGATAAGCTGATGGATTAAAGAGTAACTCTTGAATGGCTGAAGAATCACTGGAGTCCAAAATTTTGGTCTCGGTGAGAAGTAAAACTGCTGATTTTGTGGAAGCTGTATGGTGTTTTGCGGCTGCAAAGTTTGTCCGTAGTTCATTATTCGTGAACTTTTCAAGAAAACTTCTGGTTTTGTTGTTAGTTCAGGTTAAGATTTGTTATGTTCTCTTTGTATAAGTTTCCGTTATGTTGATCAAGTAGGCCAAACATTTCATCGGCTAATCTTCCAATAGAAAATTGTAAAAATGTAAGGTGTTCGATATGTGATCTTTAATGTCGTTTTACAGATTCTCCATTTGGGATGGGATTAATCTACAATGAATTGTGAGTTGTATTTTTGCACATATCACTTAGCTGCTGAGTCGATTTTTCGAGATGATCTAATTCTGCCATGATGTCATTGAAGTATGGTATAAGTTTCCATTCGCCATTTACTAAACTGTTTTGGCCAATTTTGTCAAAGTTGATACCTTGATGGAATGTGAAGCTTTACATGTTATACTTTGCGTGTAGAGCAAAATGTTTGATTTAGTGTTTGCTCTAGTTACTGGTGCCAGGTTTAGCTAATGCATTTCCCTCTGGTTAGAAAGTTTGTGAGCATACCAAACTGATCAATCCCTTATGGCTCAACTACCGGTAAATCGAATATATTACCGGATATTACCATTGTGTAGGAGGTATATTATATTTTAATAAAATCACAAGATTTGCAATGAACCAATTAAAAAAGGCCCAGGTGTTAGAACTTCCTGATCATCTTTACATGATTGGAGATTGGACATATTGGCTTTGAATCTAAAATGGCCTCTTTCTGATTTACCAGTGTTGATGTTTTAATTTTAGGGAATCCGACAAGCAAAATAAAATGGGAATTATATATGTATGTATCGCTTCTGCAATGGTTCAATTGATAGTTTTAGCAATGACTTGGAAATACTCTTGCATAGGCTTAAAAAACTGTACATCGCTATTTTAGGAGATCTTAACATTAACATTTTAGATATTAATGAATCATTCAATTATCAGATAATACTTGCTTCAAGGGTGCAAAGCTGTCTCGATCATGGTTTTTGTGAAAGCTGAAGTAGCAATCATCTCTCCATTTGCTTTATTTGATCACGAGTTGTAAAGCGAGGTTTAGTAATTGGAGTGGATTTGCAAATGCCTCAGTTAGCTATAATTTATGGTCGAGTGAAGACTGCCGATGGTTACCAATTAAATATTGTTACAGCCAAATAAATGTGGTACCAATTAAGATAATCATCATGCAACGTTCGAAATTTTGTAGGATGCCGTATTGTTAACTGCAGGCCGTTGACGCTGTTGACGTCATTGTTGGAGATAATAAAATCAAAATTAACACTAAATTATCCTCTTTAGATTGACTCAATACTACGGGTGTTCTACTGTATCTAGTTGGATATTGTCATGTTGAAGAAGATGGCAGCCATTGTAGCCAATCAGGTTTCATTTATTCTGCAACATACTACCGCAGACAATGGAATCATATATCATCCGCGAACAATTCAGCTTATTCCCTGAAGAATTAGTTAGTCATGAGTTATATAGTGGAAGGGTCTACATTGGATTAAGAAACCCGTAATTTGCTGGCCAAATTCAGTGGGAACAACAATAGCAGCAAGTAGTCAACTACCATAACTCAGGGTATGGTATCATCGACTCTTTTTTTATCACAGTAATGGATTATGCCAGCTTTTTGCCTATCAACGCATCACATTCATAGGTGCTAAAGTTATCAAGGCACATACCTAGCGCTGTTTGTGTGTATGGCCACAAAGGTGGAGCTCTAGCAGACCTCGAACATCAAGGACACCACTGTCGAACCAAAAAAAAAAGTCAAAAGAACCGGCTACGAACATCGCTATGCTCCATACGTCACCACCACGACTCCAATTCTATTGCAATCTGTACACTCCTATACAAAATTGGGAACTGCAATGGGTTTCATTCTAAACTGCTGAATACTGCTTCGCAGGAAATTTATTTAAAAAAAGTTCCACTGACATGCTCACGTCATCAATAATAACAGAACGAACGTAATTAAAGAGAGACCGAAACTTCAAACGAAAGGACAACTTTTTAAATATAGGGATTCTAAGAGCGATGTAAACTGTCGTGCCATTGATGGCTTAAGCCACTTTGCCCTTTGTTCCACATTAAATGAATGAATTACCAAAACAATCATTTTCTGTAAAGCGGTTGTAAATGATGTTAAAAAATATTTGCAATTGTTCGGCATTAGTCCTTTACAAAGATTACAAGTCTTGTTGAATGGATTTTGAGACCTTTTTGTCTTTTTTTGGACGAGTGCCTGAGTTTAATGAATTCTCATTTGGCATACCGTTTTTTCGCTTTTTTGTAACTAAACCTAAACGATTCAGCGTGGTCAACATCAATTCATCTAATCCGCATTTGGATTAGCATAAAAATCAGCAAATGGGTTTTATGTAGGCACTTCTGCTAATAGTAGGTTATTCAAGTCATTAACCAATTCGCTTTCTGGATTAATTCATTTATTAGCTAGTTATCGTCTGAGAAAAACTTTCGGTCTTGATTTACCAGCCGCAGTACGTCAAGGTGATTTGTCTCGAAAATATAAGTCACATGTTACCGGGTCTTTATTAATAAGTGACGCTTTAATATTGTAATGAAGATCATGGATCATGGTTATTTGGCTTTTGGCCATCTAATCTTATTTTTGCTCGAGAGTAATCTTGGTGTCCTTACTGATACATTTGAAAGATACTTTAAGTGCATCCCACGTACGCAAACCCACACTGTACATTTTCATGCATAATTAACTAAATGGTGAGACTCTTCGCCGATCAGAACTGAGTCATTTACTCGTTGCCATCATGAATGGCGTCGGTACCTTCTTCAAATGTTCAGAATCGACCTAGATAGATGGATGGAAAGTTCCTCTACATGCTCGTCAAATTTAAGACTATGGGGCATGGTATGCTCTCCTGAAGTTATACGGAGGTATCTTTCTTCATTCCAATGAAGTGTCTGGTGTTGCGGTGTCAAGGATTCTTCGAAGTCAATTACTTCACTGAAACCTTCTTGGAGGATCGAAACAGATGGTACCTTTGAGCAATGTTTAAATTAAAAAATGGAATCAAGTTTTAATGCAGTCCGGTTAATATTGACTGGCCCCACCAAATAACTTGATTTGTGAATCTTTTTACGTTTTACGTTAAAACTGTTCATTACCGTGTTGAAATTTTCTTATCGCCATGATAGAAATTCATTGCGAGATTTAGTATATTGGAAGGTTGTTTTGGAAGTAATTTGATTTTAATTGTAATGGAACTTTTAATTGTAATTTTTTCACCGATGCGTTACAATCATTATACAAACCATTACTTTGGAACAGTTGCGTTCTAGAAGCAGCAATAATAACCGACTTTTGGAGCTTTACAACTCTTGAATTGAGAAATTAAGATTCGAAAATATTAAGCACCTAAATAAATAATTAAAGAGATCCTTGATCATAAATCTTTTGTAAAGCAACTAAATTAGCCGTATTGAAAATGCTAAATTTCATCAGCCTTGTTAAATCACGGCAAACTCAAATCATACGAACATTGGATAATTCTCAATCTTCTAAAATGGTAAAAAGCTTTTCGAAACTTGATTTCCTAATCCGATAAAAACGGATTGATTTTATGTACGTCCTGGTTTTTCATCAGTAATAAAATAAAATGTTTTATGCAAATTTATAGATTCCAACAGCATATCTGATTTTATTATGCTAAACAATATAAACCTAACTATTCTACATTATGTGGACGTTCATCTAGTCCGCATGTATCTAAACGAAAAATTAATGAAATTTGTGGGTGAACTCATTACAACCAAACATATTGATTCGAGAAGATATTATAGACAAAAGTATAAACTAAACATAAATTTGTTTTAGGATTACCACCCATTTTTCTAATTTCCTTTTTTTTATGATGGTAAGTAATGTGATGTTATGTGGACCTTAATCATTTTATATTATGTATGTATACCAAGTGGCAAATAAATGCTTATGTATACATGAATTATGCCGATAATCGTTTTTGTGTGATTAGAGCGAAACCTAATTCGTGTTGACATTTTATGCTTGAACCAACATAGTTTGTATATACCTAATTATAAATTCGTTTAATTATATACAAAATGTAACCTATATCCACATCTATACAATCTGTCTTAAATGCGTTTTAAATCTTATCTCTAACGTGCGCAGATCATTATAAAATCTTAATACCAAAAAATGTTTATCGTTCAACGATAGAGAAGATTTCACAACATAAAATAAAAATATGTTGTTGTGTTCATTATTCAAGACATATATTATGTGAATATATATATATATATATATAGTATCAGTATGTTTTACAGGGTGATTATTGAAAAAAATGATACGATAATATTCGCCCGAATATAATTTCGTATAAACACACCATAACCATTAAAAAAATCATTTAATCATTTTCATAAAATAATTTGATTAAAAGCTTTTAAATTATTCATCAGAAATATATTCAAAAAATTTATTTATTTTTACCACGCAACACAGAACATCATCAACATCATCATCATCATCGTTGTATAATCATGTGTGGTACCGACGACTAAGACGAACATAAAAAATTCACCAACATTTTTCGAAAAATGTTAACGTTTTGTTAGATTTTCGTGCGTCTGGCTGTGTAGGTGTGTACCGCATTTTCATTATGTATATTCGAGGAAAATGCAAATGAGAAATTGTATCATAATAATTACAGATTGTGGTAGATATATAAAATAGAAAATAAAAAAATATGAGAATCATAATAATAATAACTACCGGGTATTACAATCCATCTTTTCAGAACTGTTCCAACAGTTGTTGAGTGGCCTTCAAACGGTTTAGGTAAATCAGGGATTTGTCAGTTGGTGTTAATTGGTCTGCATCGGCGTAGTCCAATGGCACATTTGTCAGCGGCCGGCTATTTATGATATTTTCGATCTCGTAGAATAGTGTTCTAAGCACATATTCATGGGGATGCTTCGCCTTCTGCATTTCGAATAGGTGTTGTTTAATTAATCGTATAAGATGCTTTCAGGTACTACCCATATGTGATGCGGCTGGCGGATTGAAATACCATATGCAGTTCTTCATGGTAAATGTCTTGAGTTTTGTCGCGATTCCAATTGGCAATTGCATCGACTATTTCCTTTCCGGCTTTCCTATTATTTGTCGCTTTGTGTGAGTACATCTCTTCAGGGAATCCTCGTCGACTGCCGAATTGTCGAAATACAAACATGAAAGCGTTACTTGATAGGTCGTATGCTATTTTCAAATGAATTGCACATGTGATCATGCAAGTAACGTGCATTTTTGCAGTGTTGACATTCACGGGAGATTTTTTTTAGAGTGCTTCTCATTCAAGGAATCCAAAATCTTTTCCGAACATTATAGATGATGGTGTCGATTCCCATATGATTATTCTTTGCATGGTGCCATTTGATGATTAATTTGGTAATGGGATGATTGCCGCCCAAGGTTAGAATTGTCTTAGCGACCGTTTAACCGAATAATTCCGTTCATGTCAACTACATACGGAAGACGTTCCAGACTGGTAATTTTCGGAATTGACTTACCGATTGACAAGAGTTGTAACTCGGAAGAATAGCTGTCGGCTTGTATTTGTTGGCTCAATAATTTTAGCAATGTCGGCTTTAGCAATGTCATTGGGTCTTAGAGCATACTTAACGCCATGTGCACTTTGCTTGGTTTTGCATTTGGCGTTGAAAATTAGCATCCAGGCTGTTGATAGTACAATTTTCCAATACTTTCCAAATTTGTTGAAGTCAGGAATTGGGAGGATAGCAATGTCGTTGGAGATGACGCTAACGTACTCGGCTTTTACTTCTTCAGTTTCCGCATCGTTAATTGCTGGCCGATTAAATGAATGGCCCTTGAACCACCTTGAATTGTTGTCGAACTCATCGTTACTTTTTTCTTTGGTCGCATCATCTGCCACTTTATCGGTTGTCGGTACGTAATACCATTCGGATGCGTTTGTCAACTGCTGAATTTCACCAACTCTCTGAGCGATGAAAACTGAATCGTTTAGCGTGTGACTTGATCCAATGAAGAGTATTTTCTGAATCACTTCAAAGATATGTCACAACTATGTTGAGATTCAGCGATTTTCTTAAGGACGTAGCCAACCTTGCACTCAAAAGAGCCGCTTGTAACTCGAGTCTGGGAATAAACATGGGCTTAAGAGGTGCCAGGCGGGATTTTGTGTTTACCAATGCATATTGCACATCGTCTTCGTGTTTGAACCATAAAAATGCAACAGCAGCAAATGCATCCTGAGATGTGTCACAAAAAATATGAAGTTCTATTTGACTATCGGTTATTGAGAACGAAGTGTATCTTCGAAAAATCTGTAGTGTCTTCATCTTATGTAGATTTGTAACTCAATTTTTCCAAATGTCATACTGTCGTTTGGTGATTTCGTTATTCCAGTTGATAGCACTCCCTATATTTTTTGAATGAGAATTTTTCCGCCAGTTAGAATATTTGCAAGAGTCCCACAGGATCGAAAATCTACATAATTATTTTCCATAATTCTCGCTTCGTCGGTCATCTCGACAGAAGATGATGTCTGGTTGTATTTTGACAGAAGATGATGTTTGGTTGTATTTTGGTGAAGTTTAGGGGGTCCTCAAAATAATCAGTTTTGTAGTTCCACCATTCCTAAAATTTGCTCTATTTGTCGGTTGTCATCGAGATTTAGTTGTTCACCGTTGTTTAAATGTAAAAGCAACGACGTCTTTGATTATTTGGATCGCTTTTGGCTCGTCTGTTGCACCACCCAAACAATCGTCCATATTATGATTTTTAATTATTTCATTACTAGCTTACGGGTACTCCGCCATGAACTCGTGGGCATTTTGATTTTTTACTTCCTGAGCCAGGCACGGACCGCATGTTGAACCAAAAAATAACACTTGAATCTCAAAACGTCTGGCTCCCAATGTCGATCCATTCCCCTCCATACCATTCGTTGGGCTGGTCGGTCTTCGGCGCGAACTTCCGCAGTTTCTTTGGATTGTTTAGATTTACCACTCCGAAGTGAGGTAAATACCATGCTTTTGGATTTGCCCTATCGATGTCATTTGTGGATATTTTCTTCAAATAGAAGAGACGACATCAAATAGAAGAGAGTACATCGACAAAGTCTTTCATTTTCTGGGAATAAAATGCTGCATAATTTAAATTTCTACCCGTTTTTCTCTCCAGACAGTGTAAACGAGAAATGACCGTGATTTTACTGTCGGGGAGATTTGGGCAGTTGTCTTTCCATAAAAGACCACATTCGAATCTTCTACTATCTATACGTCAAATTGTGTGTCCAAGGATTTTGTTACATTATTTGTCGTCTACAGATAATCCGAGTTCTTTCACTGCTCTTTTACTAACTCGTGTAAAACGTTGATATTGTCTCTCTCTCTGTTTGAGATTTTAATCGTCATCTTCGGATCTTTGAGTTTGACGGGAACTATGTTGAGCAATACCCTGAGCGCGGTATTGTTTACGAGGCAATTTATGTCTGCCGGCGCCTCAATTGTTTTATCATTATTTGTTTTATGGAGTAACTGATGATGAGGGCGGCTGCAGTGGTTGATGCCGCCACTTTTTCGCTGTTTGTAAAACTTCAGTGTGTGTCCTGGGCTTAGACACGAAAAACAATGTGGATTTTTTGTGATAAAATCCCATTTTCGATTGACATCAGATTTTTAAAATTTGGCACAATCAATTAATTTATGAACAGTTGTCTTACAGAACTGACATTGTTTTTGGGCGTTTTTGTTGACGATAGTATACGTCACATCTTTTTTGAATGTACCTTTGTTTTTGGGTTGGTCGATTTCCACGTGTTTCTTTGCTGAAGGTATCACCAGTTGACTCGATGCATTTGGTTTTTTTCCAATCCATCTCATGAATTCCAAAATGTTAACCTTTGGCGAGTTAAAATCACTTTCTCGAGATGATCAAAATATTCGATGAATTGTACGGCTTGAGTGGTTGGGATCTTTAATAAGATATCACGGAAAAGCACTGGATTTCGTAGATGGTCATCCTCATTCCAAATTTTCAGCGTTGATACAAAACTTGTCAAAAAATCATAGAAATCAACCAACGTTTCCGCGGTCAACTTTCCTTGACAACTGGAAGACCTGATAATCTATCCATTAAGTGATTTACAATAAAATCAGACCGTTCAAACCGATATCGTAATATTGTTAATATCTCATTGACATTTCTTGGCAATATCATTATATGATCGACGATATCTTTGGCTTTGCCGCGAAGACACTTCCTTAGTCGATCTTGATTTTCTTAATGGTTCTTCACTAAACATAGGCATGTCGTGGTTGACTGCCTGTCGAGCAATGAATTTTTCCATTAAATTTTCATTTTGCCTTGTTTCTTGTTCAAAATAGCAAGGATTCACACCGCTATCACATTGACGTCGATAATTACTATTTTCATTATCGACCATTGGTCTTGAATTTGCTGCATTACCGACAACGGATTCGAGCCATGGTTTGAGTTTTAATGATGGTTACATCCCTCTGATAATGTTTTTCGCATCTGGTATTTTCATTGGTTAACAAAGGTTGAATAGAAATTACATCGAGTTCCCAAAATTTCCTCAAAATTTTGGTAAAATGTTTTCTTCAATTTGGAATTAATGTAACACTTCAGATTCATGGTAACGTCTTCGTTAAATCTTAAAGAAACTATCATATTCATATACACTCGAAAAACTCTGGCATTGATTTGTCGTAAGTTTAGTACGGTGGCGTGGTAAACGTAGCCGCTGAGCACAATGTTCTGTGAGGATTGTGGATCAGACAATTTCCTTCAGATAAGTCTCCTGAAGAATCATTTCTGATGACGAAGATGGATTGTTTTTCACTTGCTCGTATCTTGCAATGATCTCTTGGTTAGTTGATACTTTACCTTGAAATCCCATCTAATTTGGTGCTAGTTGCGCTAACTTATTGCACTCTTGTTTAGATTGATCTGTGTGTAGAAGTGATGCCCTAAATTTATCACATTCAAATAGTTGTTGTGAACTAGTCTGGTATACAGGGCAGATTAATGATTGTGCTACATGGAACCCTTTTAGGTTATTGGATAATTTTAAATTACTTTTACTTGGCACCTTTAGGCCTTCTAGTTCGTCAGTTTATTTTCCCAAAAAATATATTTTTTCAATATAGATACAGGTCAAATCTAAGTAAAATTGGGATTCCCCTACGAGATTGCATTAAAACTTTAATGAAAAAAAAAATTTTGTAAAAAAAACCAAAGGGACTACATTAACAATTTTTCTAATAAATTCAGCGTAACTTAATATGAAGAACTGCCTCTCTCGTAAATGACTCAATGTTTTTATTAAATTAATATTAAGTGTGGTTTTCGATCAGCATTTTTTAAATTACATTTTTAAAAATCCTTTATTGAAGCCTATTATTAAGAATAAATCCAGTTTCCAATCAAATGAGCAATAAAAAAGATCGACGAATCACAATACCAATAAAAAATTTTGTTGATAAATTCGAATATTGCAACAGTAAAATCATAATATGAAAATTTTTATTTTATTTTATTGTTTCCGATAATATTAAATTCAAATTTCCTTTTTTGTCTATATACATACACAATACACACATATCAAGTATGAGAGTGAACCAAAACCTGAAGTATATCTCAACGTAATCCCATCATACGATAAGTTGTCCTATAAAAATTTTCTAAAATATGTACGATTATTATTGTTTATATGACAATAACAACAGAAAATTTCCATAAAATTTCCATAAATTTTCATTTTTCATATTTCCAATCGTTATACATACTATACCGATGAACTGAGCTTTATTGTAAATAAAATATCTGTATATACATCGTACAAACAGTACGAAGAAACCACTACTAAAAATAATTTTTTTTTATTTATTTATTTATAAATTTTAATAAAAATGTCATAAAAAATTTACAATCTTTTAAAATAAAATAAAATATAAAATCGTCGATGAAATTATTAAGAAAATGACCGTAGAAAATATTATGGCGTATAAAATTCTCGTAAATGTCGTCTCAAGTTCTTTAGAGTTGATTTAATGTTTCGAAATTTTAGTCCTATAAAAAAGATTATGCCATAATAATAATAATCATAATTTTACGACGACTTTTTATTGTAAACTTGGAATAATATCATAATTTGTTATGTTACTACTTTTCAACACAAATTTTTTATTGGTAAATATATTATAGTTTTCCAATCATAATTTGGTTTTTTGTTTAACCTTTCAATGGTTGGTTTTGATTTTGACCACTATATGCATGAATTATTTATTCATTGAAAGACTTATGCAAAGGTTTGGTTTAAGACTTCGAGAAATAAAATCAGTTTTATGGCTAATACTGTAAGATTATTAAACCATTAGAAGCACCTTTGGTCAACGTCAAGCACATTTAAGTATGAACCGAATATCGTTTTGGTTTTATTAAGCATTCGTTACTTTATGTATGAGACAGCTAAAATATAGGTGAAAAAGTTCAAAAAAGATTTCTTCAAAGTAAAATAAAGATATTACGCAAGTTATGAAAGAATTTGTCCTGCTTTCTGGGAGCCCATATTGAAACAAAAAAAAATTAAAATCCAAAAATGTACAAATATTATATTATAGCCTCTGTTAATTTTTGTTAAAGACTGATTTACCCTTGAAAAGCTTTCAAAATATGTAAAAATTCCAGAAATACGCAAAGGTTATATAGCCTTTGTTAATTTTTGTTTGAAATCCACATTTTTTTACTCTAAATCGAAACCTTAAATAGGCATCCAATCAGGACTGATTTACCTATCACAAAGTTTCAAAAAATGTAAACATACTGCCACAAATCACTTTTGAAGAAAAAATAAATGAATCGAAAATATGCAAAGTAACATTTTGTTGCATATCCTATACTGAATTAATTTTAAATTTTTAGCGGATATTACCCTAAGAGATCCAGTCGATAATGTTGACTAAATAGCCAATGTCTTATGAGATAATTATTGTTGCCTTATATTATCATGATAGACGTTTTAACAATTACGGATCATAAAGTTCTAGTTCTGATCATATTCTAATGTGAAAGATATAGTTAAGCTCATATAGCTGAGACTTTGAGAATCATTAATAGTAAGATTTTATACTCTTAGGAGCAATGATCACAATTCGAATTCACTAATATTTTGGATAAAGAACATGTAAAATGTAAGTTTTCCTCCACTTCTAACAAAATAACTTAAATTTTTTTTTTTTTAAATGCAATGATTTGCATACAAAAATACAAACTATCTATTTAAACATAGCCATACAAAAACAAAACCAAAATTCTAAAATTCTAGAAGTATCACGGCCAAAATATAATATGTAGATAAAATACATTTTCAATTCTAATCCTACATCCTCTTGAAAATAGTAAAGCATTTTTATGTTTTAGATTCACTATCATCGTTGCAGTTACATTTATTTTTTCCCCCACTTTTTTATGTTTTTTTTTTTTACAATTATTGTAAAAGCTTCGAATGTAAATGATTTTTTGCATTTTCATATTAATACACTCACCATTTTCTTTTTATGCACATTTAAAATTCTTTTAAAATAAGTAATAAGTAAATGCAAAATGCTTAATGTTAATTATTTTGAGATGCAGGTTTTGGATTCATTATTCTGGTTTCCATTTTATCGCACAACAAATTTGTTGATTAATTGTTAAACGGCATCTGTGGCTACGTATCTGTGTAATAAACGAGCACCTCATCCGTAAAATACAATCATATTATTTTACGATTGTAGTAAGAGACGACATTACATCACTGGGGAACATCCCCAATGGAAGATTGCAAAAGCAAGCTTATCCTTTTTGCAGTAGCGATAATGTTTTAAGTTTGACGTATGAGTTTCTTTTTACATACCTAGGTAAATAATTATTGTTTACCAGATTATCAGATTATCTGATAACTACGACATTGAGTATCATGCTCATGAGTTTCATGGCCTGCTGAGAGGAGAGTCTCTGAGAAGTGCGAAGTGGTGAACCTCAGTTCATTAAACTCTGAGTGCCTATGATACCTGCGGTAGCGAAATTATGGTGCCATAAACCCATCGAACACCAACCACAGCTGACTGAGGATCACATCTTTTTGGTGCTCCTTGGTTCTCTTTTAAGTGAGTGGGAACCTTATAAACGGGTCAATACTTCGAATAAAATGAATCCCATTAGTATGGGCCCTCCGCATATGAATGCTTGAATGGTCGTGTGAATGTTGTATGGAGGGTAAAGATGCTGGAAAGACGGAGCACTCAGCGTTTTCAGAGTCTTCAGCGGACGGAAAACTTTCCCCCATTATTAGAGGGGGTACTTTGGTGAGGATAGGAGGTAAAAACCAAATGGATAATGGTACGGAAGTAAATGTCACTCACATTCCATCAAGTATTGTTAAGTTGTTTGGAGTAGCAAAAAAACGATATGAAAGACTTCTTGCTCATGGAGGAACTCCCGAAATTAGAACAAAACTTTTGGCGCAAAGATCACTGAAGTAGACCATTGCTCCTTCAAGAACCCAGGCGCCTAAAAAAATTCAATCTGAGGATGCTACTTCACTATAGAAAAGCAGGAAGAGACACAAAGAAGAGAACTAGGTCTCGGTGGCCAACTTGGAGTGTGAGGTTCGGCCTGGAGTCCGAATTCATTAGGATCCTGCTTTTAAAATTTCCAGAAAAAGTCCTAATGGTTGATCTGCTAAATGCTGTCCATGAAGAGATTCTGGAAATGGTGCTTAAGCAAGGAAAGAAAGTATAGGGTAGCATCCCTA
This sequence comes from Tipula confusa, assembly GCA_963556175.1. NCBI lineage: Eukaryota > Metazoa > Arthropoda > Insecta > Diptera > Tipulidae > Tipula > Tipula confusa. The sequence goes on from OY744476.1 coordinate 183,805,157, forward strand.
AAGTAGACTAGGGTGGATAATGATGATATGTGCTAATAAGGCGACCGTTCTATGGCTTAATGAAATATTTGGAGTAATTCATCTATGGGAAGGAGCGCAAAGGCGGTTAAGGCGAAGAATTTGCTGCGGGCTCAAATTGTGCTAGGTACCTTCCCAAACCGCGCTGAATTGTCTTCGGAATGACTTTTAAGTTTTATTAAAAGCCAGAACGACGACATGCAGACAAGTAGGTACAGAATAATTCAAAAGGAACAAAACACTGCAGCCTTTTGCACCATCTTGGTCGACCTTTTAACAGTGGACAAACTTAAACAATTTGGCTATAAGGTCAGTTTTAGGTCTGGGCAAGTCTAATTTTAACCGAAAGGAAGCGGATAGGACACAGTGACACCAATTGTAAATATGAAGGGCTGGTGTTTAGTTGAAATCAACTGCACAACTTCATACGTACACTCAAACTTTGAGAACAGCTGTCCTGTAGAGGTTATTAAAACCGTCTATTGGTGGAACGGGACACTGGAAAAGCTTAAAAAAAAAGCAAAAGGTTTATTATTTAATAATGCCAAACTCAGTGAATGGGGCAATTGTAAAAAGGCCCTTACAGTGTACAATCTCGAGATAAGGAGGTCAACGACGGAAACTTGAAGAACTTTTTGCGAGGGAATAAATAAACGAATTGCCCTCTTTAACTCGGCTCCAGAAGTTCCTTGAAAAGAACCATTCAAATGACACAGTTTTTTTTCAAAAATCCGATGCAAGTTTTACTGAGAACCGGACAGAAACTATAAGCTTGCCTTTAGAAACCCAATTTTCCGGACTCAATAGTGGCGGAACCACTTGAAGACTCTTACAAACGTTTTGAAGAGGCGTTTTATACCACTCATAACAGGACAGGAGTCTTTCAAGTAGCATATTTATGCCCAGTAAGGCTGGATGGGCTGTTAGCTTATTTAAACCTTTTAAATCCGCTAGAGGTGATGGTATTTTTCCTCCTTTCCTGCAGAGAGGTATTAAAGAGATTATTCCTAGCTTGATCCAAACCATTCGGGCCAGCTTTGATTTTAACTACATTTCAAAACTCTAGAGGAAAATAAATGTGATCTTTATACTAAAATGAGGAAATCGTTAAGATACCCAGCTCAAGGCATATCGTCCAATTAACCTCACGTCGTTTCTTTTAAAAACGATAAAGAAAGCTTTGGATTACCATATAAGGTGTGAGGTTCTAAAAAGGAACCCACTTCATTGAAATCAGTTTGCTTATCAGGTTGGCAAATCTACGCCTCTGAAAATACCTCCTATGAGTTTAAAGAGAGGGCAATGAGAACGAGAGCAATGAGAACATGCCCGACGGCTACAATGGAGATGCTCCTTGGACTGGCTCCATGGCACCTGTATGTCACAGACGACACTGAAATTGTGATCTTCAAGATGCAGTCAGAAAAAAATTTTCAACCAGAGTTTCATGTAAACCATTCCATTAGAATGCTTTTGACAGTTTGCCAGCCAAACGGAATTTCGTTACGCTTTTCTGTGTTTTGTTGTCAGGTAGGGACATTTAGAGGACATGGGGGCATCCTTTGGAAATCACGGTTCAAAACCAAAAGAAATAGCAGGAGTAGGAATATTTGGACGTGAAAATGTCCTTTCCAAGTCCTTGGGATTCATTGCTAAGGTTTTCCAAGCAGAAATGATCGCCATAGAACTTTGTGCCAGGAAAGGCATAGAAAAGGGTCTAAATAACACTAAGGTCTTTATTGTATCGGTTACTCAAGAGGCTTTAAAGGCTCTTAGGTCCCACACCTTTAAAGCAAAACTGGTGTGGGATTGTCTTAACACAGCTAAAAAACAGGTGACTTGTGTGGGTACCGGGACATAATCGATGGAAACGAGGCTGCAGATAGCCTTGCCCGGGCTGGTTCTGTTTCTTTATTTAGAATAAAATAGAGGTCAGAGCCCCTTTGCGGTGTACCTAAGGCACACCTTTGGACAGCGACGAAACGCTACGAGGACATTGAAAGAATCTATTTTTGGTGCGGAATTTCAGGAATAGTTGCAGAGCTAGTGACTACAATACCCACATGGCCCAAAAAATCATGCTCATCTATTACTGGGCATCATTTGCACATAGATGATGAATTTTGCTAGAACAGAATTTTGTTTGCTGTTTTATATTTTTGGTGAATAAAAGCTCAGTTTTGTTGATGACTTGATGATATCACATCAAAATCAAATATGTATAATCTGCACTGCAAAAATATCGGTTGTTTAGTATTCTTTCAATCATACCATAACCTAATACTAATTGCAGTCGTCGGCCTACAAAATAATTTGTATCAACGTGTTTTGAATTGGATATCATCCTTCATCTTTTATTTAGTTACAAAGTATTACTCGTACATTAACAAAACTTTTGTAATTTGTATAAAATTCACGACCTACCTTTGAAATTATAATTTATTTAAAAAAAATAAAAATTCTATAAATTAAACTTAATATTAAAAAATAAGCTTTTCTCGTGTATACGTTTTTATTTCAAAGTTATGGAATAAATTTAATTTTTTTTTCTCACAAGAATGAATTCATTTCTAAATAAAATAAAAACTACTTTGCTTTAATAAAAAAAAACGCTTTTAGATAGCTACCCGAGAACAAGAGGATGTCATATACGAACGTAGTCGTCTCATTTTATTTAATTTAATCTTAAAGCAAAATTTCCACATTGTTGATGATTACTTTTATTTATGATAGCTTTTATACGCCATTTGTGGTAGGGTTCAACATCTTTGAGTTTGTTTTTGTGATTTTATTATCATGTTTGTGATTCAATATTTGAAGCTAGAACATCTAATCTAGGACTTTAGGTAATTCTCAAGTTAGGAATTTAGACGTTTTGTCATCTTTCGTGCCAGTAAGTGATATAAGCAAGAACACAAGTCAATATCACAAATCAAACAGGTTTAATAGTCACATTATCTTTGAAGTAAAACTTTCTTTAAAACCAAAGTGTTCTAAGGATGGAGCTAGAAAATTGTGATTCAAAGTTTTAGTTTTCAAATACGGAATTCAAAATGATACTAGTTTTGTTTGTATTGAAAAGCTTTAATTTATAAATTTTTTGTATTGAGCTTTAATTAATGTTAATTTTTCCTTTATAAAAGTTTAAAATCAAAACTTTTAAAATTCATTTGTTAAAGCAAAATTTTTAATTTTTAAACTTTTACAAAGGTTATATTTTTTGATGGACCTTTAAGTTTCTTTAGTAAACAATCTCAAGATTTTAATTTAAAATTCCAATTTTGTAAACTATAAGTTTTTCGAGTATTGTAAAGGTGGAAATTAAGAGCATATTCGTTTTAAAATTACAGTTTGACTGTTTTTTTTATTCGGTAAGATTTTTAAAGTTTCAGTTACAAAAATGCCAGTTCATTTTATGAAAAATATGTTACTGGTAGATATGACCTCCTTTGGCTCTGATTATTTGATTCAGTCTTCCATAAAAAGCATTGCAAGCTGACCGAACGTGAGCATTGCATGCTGACCGAACAAGAGCCGACTTCAATGCATCGACACTTTCGTATTTTTTAGTAGACACCTTACTCTCCCAAATGTACCATATGGGATTCAAGTCTGGTGAATATGGTGGCCATTCTTTCGACGAAATCAGCCGTGGAACGCAATTTTGTAAAAATTGCTGTGTCGCTCGAGTTTTGTGTGACGGTGCCGAGTCCTGTTGGAATGTCCAACGGTTCGTACCAAAGTGTTTACGTGCCTAAGGTAGCAAAGCATCGTCTAGGATCTTTTGGAGGTACATATATTGGTTTACCTTGACTCCATGTTCGATGAAAACCAGAGGAGTGCATCCATCTGCAGTAACTGCAGCCCAAACCATAACATAAGCTGGTGATTGCTTGCGCATAGCAACTCTTGTGTCCAAATTATCGTTGGACTTATGCCCTAACCAAACACGATCATTTTGTTTATTCACAAACTGTTGAATGGTGAAAATTTTCTCATCAGAAAAGACTATTTTTGGAATCTCGTCACGTACGGCCAAGTCCTTCAATGCTCGTGTTCTTTCAAGCCTAAATTTTTTTTGTGCCTCCGTAAAATCTTGAACTTTTTGTATCTTGTAGGGCTTCAAGTGTAGTTCATTTTTCAATATGGTTTGAATGCTGAATCGTGACACACGTAGACGTGCGGCTAATTGATTGTCACTTTGACGAGGATTTCGTTGGATTCGTTTTTTCACCTTTCGTATCATTTCTTTTGATGTTGCTGTCTTTTTAGGACCGCCTCTGTTGCGTTTAGCGATGCTACCAGTTTCGTTGTATCGAGTTATGGTTCGATACACAAACATTTTGTTCATATTCAAATGCTGGAGCTGACGAACTATTGATGTTTGTGAATTTCCACCCAAATACAGTGCAATTACACTATTACGTATGAATTCCATTACGATTTTTTTTATTAAGATATTAATTTAGAACAATTATTTGTTGACCACATGTAAACAACTAACCAAACTTAAATCTATCAAAAAATTGACGCGTGAAAATTACAACTACACAAATGACAGTGGAGTGAAGTCAGTAACATTTGGTCTCAGCCACCCTGTACAAACGTTGCTTTGCCTAAAATAATTATTTTAATATCGCTCTCCATGCATGAAAGACGAAATTCACACGAAGCGATTCCCACGCCATTTTTTGAAAGATACGCAATCGGGTCTTTAGGCTTTTAGTGATACACTCTTGCAGATAAATTGTGATGATCTTGTGATTTGTTCCCATTAAACAGTTCCTGCTGTATTTCTTTAATAGTTCCTTCATTGAAATACTTGATTATAGAGCATCTGGGCGCTATGATTTAAAGATTGTCAGTTTTTTTAACTGTTGAACAACCTACATAAAGTTGACCATGGGAGAAATAAAGTTTAAGAAGTTCGAGCCCAACATCTTTCAGCGATTGTCTTTGTGCCTGGTTTATGCTCATACCGAACTTAAACGAACGGAAAACTAAAGGCGTTTGAAGTTGAATGACAGGTCTGAAGGGATGATTGGCATGAGTTTCTTGACAGTAAGTTTTGTTCCATTACCAGAGATTGCTACGGGTGGTTCCAACGGGTTCCAAAACTCTGTCGTGTAGTTCACGCCTCATGTACGTTGCATGTTATCTCGATGAATTTATAAGTTTCTAGGCTATCGAGCCATTCCTGTAAAAGATGCTGGTTTATGATTGTGACAGTTTCATTTCTTGGGACGAGAGTTGTTCTTTAGCACAGCCAAGCTTGATCAGTAAAGTGTTGAGTCAATTTTGGAAACACCGCTTATTTCAATTCTTCCAATAGTTTGCATCGCTTTGCATCCATTTTAAAGATCAAAGTAACAGCACCATTTCCTAGTTAAAGTAGATTATCTGCAAATTGCTGGGCAGAATGATCATCGGTGACATGAACTCGCATGTTTGTTGTTATTCCAAGTTTTTGAATAATTGACAGTGTCTGTTGAAAGTCACCAGCCAACACCACAGTGGTGCCTCTCATTCCAGAAGATATGCGCTTGCAATCCTGGAGTATCTTGGCTTTGCTGAATTTCTTGAAATGTTGCATGTTGAAGTCTCAGTGGTTGCCACATTCAATTGTTATTTGAAGGCCAAATGAGCTGGCCTATCACCTATGAGAAGTGTATTGGCAATGCCTGATGGAACAAAAACCAGCCCGATATTGCTTCTTTGTCAAACTTTTGAAATAGGAAGATTGGTAAGGTTAGTCTTCACCGTACTGCGAGGAGCATCCAAGAATAAAATGCTTCTCTGAATTTCAAAACCTGCTCTTATGATCTTGTCGAATGGTTCCTTTTTTTCCACATATTGACTTAGGAAGGATGCCTAGTTTCGAATTTTCCTATAAAATGATGTCTCGCTGATAATATAAATTTAGTGCTGTGTTTACATTCTGGTAAAAAAGGATGTAGGTTTGGAAGTTTTACTACTTTGAATTGGTTTTAAACGGGTATGAATCGAAGTACAGAATCGATTATTAACTACTGGCGAGTATGATCTAACGTCAGATTCCGAAAATTGGGCGACGATGTCTCCATTCGAATTCTTTTACCAAAAGTCCATTTGGCCACAATGTAGAATACAATGCGGTTAGAAATTGTACTAACATGAAAATATTGTGTAGTCATACACCTGGTCATGCTGTTGATTCTGTGTAATTTTATCGGGCACAGCTTTATCAAGCCGGATTTTTAATAATAAAATTTTCACATTGTTGCTAGATTATCAATTCTACTCACAAAAATCCTTCTTCGAGGAGCTTTGACTTTTATTTCTTCGTGTAGAGCCTGTGTTGTTTTAAATGTGGAAGTGCTAGTTTGTGTTGCAACTGATGAATCTAATCTGTGCAATAAATCAACTTCCTTGAAGTAGCCTCTGCGCGTGTAGAAATTGTTTGATTGAATGATCTAATTATCGGTTTTCCTTTCAGTGACTGCGTTAAACCATTCGTTTTGGATCGTTCTCAGTACGTGACGAAGCCTTGATTTGAGGCCATTAATCAAACATGATTCTTTTCTTGAATGTCATTAACCATTTCTAATACGTGTCCGTAAGGGTCCAGCTCTCACACCCATACATGACAAAGCGATCAAAACCTTGTATACAACTTCAGCTTGTCGGCATTTGTTAGGTATTTAGAATTTAGAAGCAGCCGGAAGGCATACAAGGCACGGTGGTTAGTGACAAGACGCGCTTTAATATCCTCTCCTACACAGAAAACTTGCCACTCCTTCAAATGTGTGGTCACCATTATTAAAATTCACTGCATATTAGGATACTGAGAATTGTATAAATGGATCCAGTAGTTTTTTGGCACCGCATTGCCATTCAAACTAATTACAAAGGTATCAACTGACCAGAACCTATTGTCCTGAGGTGTATCACTTTTACGAAAGATGAATTCTAACATGAAACTAAAGAGTATCGGGAACAGAGTATCTCCTTGCCGTACCCCAGAACTAATTGCAACAACAATATTGTGACTGCATTACTGTCATTTTATACAAACGCACATATTTGTCAGGTATTCCCGGAAATTGCAAAGCAAACCATAAGAAATCTTAATGGATTGAGTCATAAGCTTGTTGGAAGTCCAAAAAAACTGATGTCCGTCATGTGATGTCTCGTAAGATTTAGAAAAAACCATCCTCAGCGAAAAAGCTTTAATAGTGACTACCCGATTCTGACAAAATCCTCCTTGATAGTCATCTGCAATTTCCTTAAGTAATTTGTATGCTGCAATATTTTGAGCGATCTCTGTTTTTAAGGATAAAGCACAATGCTGCCACACGCTATTCATCAAGCATAACTTGGTTGAGCCATACTAATTAAATAATTCGAAAAGATAGTTCCACAAAGTACCCGCTCAAAGTAACACCAAGAGCTCGGAACAAATTGCAATCATCCACAAGGAAATGGTTTCTTTTTAGTTTATGCATGGCCCGTGTGAATTCTCGTAGAATGTCTCCTCTATGCACATTTTCTTTGTATTTGACAACTTTGCAATGCAACATTTGATACTACTTGTTGCACATTCAGTAAATCAGAGAAATGCTCTTTTTTATGTTGAGCACTCGATGTTATCACGGAGATTTCCATTCTGGTCCTGAATGGCAGAAGTCCTAGGTCTAAAGGTTTGGTTTAGTTCAGTGACTACTTTAAATAAGTTACGTGAACTGCGTAGTTTATAAATATTTAACTTTCCAGATCGTTGACTTTAAAAACGATTCTAAAATTGTTGATTTAAAATCATGTACCATTCCATTTATTTTAAGCAAGTACCAGTAAAAATGTCAAAAAACCAATAATTTTTAATATTCTAACAACTTTACTTCGCAATCCAAAATCAATTTATTCAAATAAAACTTCAAAATTTTTTTTGCATTATTTTACCATCAGGTTATAAATTTATGATGAAGCCAGAGCATCATATCAAATTACGTGACTTTTAAATTTTTTTTGGAATTTTTTTTAATAGTTTTTCAAACAACTTGAAACTTTTAAATAAAATATTTTACCAATATTTAAGTATCTTCTGACTTGTCTTGGATTTTTTCGTTTTTTTAAGCATTGATATGCTGCACAGTAGAGAAAATGAAAACCTCGACTGATAAAGTTTTGGTAGGATAAGAAAAGTTCAGTTTGGCATTTTTTCGATGATACTATAAAAAAATTTTAAATTTATTTCTCGATTTGTATGAACCAAGTGATTTGCAATAAATTAAAATTTATATCAAAAGGATACTTCAAGTCAAAATAATAATTTAAAAAGTTGAAATAGTAAAAAAAAATATACAATTGAATTTGTGGGTGATTATATAGGTAATGTTCCTCGGTCTATTTTTAATGGGCTACCAAAAATATCTTTGATCTATGGTAGCCTCTTTGTTTGAAATAATCAAGAAGGTATTAACGAAGTTGAAATATTAGTGAAATAACAGGCACTTTTAAATAGTCATTCAGTGAGAGTTTTGATTGCCAACATTTGCTGACATACGCAGGTTGACCAGTTCTTTTACTTAGCCAATTTTTACTACGTAGACCAAAAAGCGTATCTGCAGTAAACGTAAACAGTATAACAACGATTATATTGAACTCATTATCACTGTCAGCACAACCAATCATAATTTTAGTGCTGGATTTTTTCAAAAGTGTGTCACCGAAAAAGATATTACCAAGATCGATGAAATTTGGACATGTTACCTGACCATCCCTCCGCAAATGAAAGCTCTTGTGTAACATGCCCTAAGGAACAAATATGATTTGCCCAAATTTTCTCGCGAGTTTCCAGCGAACAGAAACTGTTATCAATAAGATTCAACCAGCTTGTATTACATAGCAGCAGTGTTGAAACATTGAACAACTATCGCTTATAAAGAGCGCTATGCTCTTTGAACCTCTACCATGGTGGTTATTGACGAAGATGATGGAAATCAAGATATTGGCAATGCACGGCTTACTCTCCAAAATTACTGTTTGGTGACTCTGTTCGACGGAACAAAAATTGAACTAAGGGTCATTTAAGTGCCATTTTCAGATTAGCTGATAATTCGCAAAACTATTTCTACAACCCTTTTGCTATTGGCTGCTTCCGATGAGAAAAAAACATTGCTATAATCAAAGTTTCAAGTGCGTGCATCTGGCAATTTATCGGACAGGTGGCCAACTACTTGTACATGTGACTAATCAGGCTCACACTTTTATCTAACTGGTTGATTCAGTTTTTGCCGATGACCAAGATCAAATAGACAACTTGTGTTAGACCAAATGGGAACGACTTCCAATCGTCGTTGTCAAGGATCATTGTTGGTCATTAAAATCTGTTCAACCACATTACGTGAAGCATGAAGAAGTAGATTGGAACACCGGAAAATTTTAGACGATTTGTCACTGGCAATGCTGGAATTAGCAAGACGTTCACTCTTTATTCGATCATGGAGAAGATTTGGTGCAGGTTCAGTGTAAATCTTTAAGCGCAGGTTAAAGCTTATCCCAAAAGATTTGAACAAAATTAGAGGTTCGTCAAAAACGTTGATTGTTTTTGTTGGTGTAAAGAAGATGCTTTGATAAAATGTCTTCGCCACTAAAATCATTGCAAATGATGCGATATTGTTTAAATCAGTAAACACATAATCGATTTTCAAACAAGTGATTTTCCTGCAAAATTCTCAGCCTAATGGTGCCATTTGCGGCAGGCTCTTAATATGTAGCAGATGTAGAAATCTACTGTAGAGTATGTGGTCGTCAACTTAGAAAAAACATCTTCGCTTAACGTCAAATGTACGTTACACCGAGTCAAATATGAACTATCAAAAAAATTAGATTCGAATTTCATGATTGGTTAAAAGTCTTTGACACGAAAGGTGCTTCTGACTCACCGAATGTTCTACAAAATTGCCACCTATTGGTTATGTTCGTGGCACAAAAATAAACTAAGAAGCCACCCTGCTATCGTCTGATTGCCTTTTTTAAAAAATTTGACCAACGCTGCGGCTCTTTTATTGAAGCATGTTAAGCTAGAGTGGATCAGGTCAAATTTTCAATCGTGCATATGGCAATTCAATGTACTTGTGACCCACAACATTTGTTGGAAAATGACTGTACACATCCATTAACCTTTAACTGTGCAATAAAAACCAGGCAATCACAATGTTCATTGCGAAATGATGTTAAAAGAACACCTCAACAGGGATGCCTTTCAGTTAGTGAAAATCCATCCAAAAGGCACGACAAGAAATCAAGAAACATCTCAGTAAATCGTTTAAGATCTATGATCCATTTTAAAATAAATTGAATATGAATTGAATTTGAATTGTGAATTGAATATGAATTGAATATGAATTGAATATGAATTGAATATGAATTGAATATGAATTGAATATGAATTAAATATGAATTAAATATGAATTGAATATGAATTGAATATGAATTGAATATGAATTGAATATGAATTGAATATGAATTGAATATGAATTGAATATGAATTGAATATGAATTGAATATGAATTGAATATGAATTGAATATGAATTGAATATGAATTGAATATGAATTGAATATGAATTGAATATGAATTGAATATGAATTGAATATGAATTGAATATGAATTGAATATGAATTGAATATGAATTGAATATGAATTGAATATGAATTGAATATGAATTGAATATGAATTGAATATGAATTGAATATGAATTGAATATGAATTGAATATGAATTGAATATGAATTGAATATGAATTGAATATGAATTGAATATGAATTGAATATGAATTGAATATGAATTGAATATGAATTGAATATGAATTGAATATGAATTGAATATGAATTGAATATGAATTGAATATGAATTGAATATGAATTGAATATGAATTGAATATGAATTGAATATGAATTGAATATGAATTGAATATGAATTGAATATGAATTGAATATGAATTGAATATGAATTGAATATGAATTGAATATGAATTGAATATGAATTGAACATGAATTGAATATGAATTGAATATGAATTGAATATGAATTGAATATGAATTGAATATGAATTGAATATGAATTGAATATGAATTGAATATGAATTGAATATGAATTGAATATGAATTGAATATGAATTGAATATGAATTGAATATGAATTGAACATGAATTGAATATAAATTGGATATGATTTGATTATGAATTGAATATGAATTGAATATGAATTGAATATTAATTGAATATGAATTGAATATGATTTGAATATGAATTGAATATGGATTGAATTATCTATTTGAACCGTATCCCACTAAAAGGATTGTTGACATAGTCGATGGAGATCAAGATTCTTTTGACGCACCAATGACCCTAGTGTCATTCAAGTGATATTCGTCAGATAAGCTCATAACACCAAGGACTAGATCTATAAATTGCTTGCAAAATATTTGTGGCTCTGCAATGAGAATGAACCATTGGCAAACTACAAATCACTTAAGGTATGTTTTGGCGAGAGAAAATCCAGTAATATTTTCAAACAGACATGTGGTAATTCACCGTTGACGTGACTGACCATAGAAATCTTCGCTTAATCAGTCTAACGCTTTTATTCATCTTGCTGATTTATTTATTATTGATGACTTCGACGACAAAGAACAAGGAGTCTGCTGAATTAAGCCGATTAAGAAGGTAAGAGACATCTCTGGCTGGATCATCATAATGCTTCGAAATTACATGTCTGGCAATTTTTAAACTGACCAGGCGACCAGACGTTCATTCTAAATTTTTTATTAAGCTGCTGAAAAAATGAACGGTTAAACTTGCAGTCATAATATGTTACATTAAGTCGCGTACGAGCTCTTTAACAATTTGACTCGAAATTTTTGATTGCTAAAATATTTCGGGAAAACAGTAATACACTTTTTTTGATCTCAGCACGTTACTCCTATAATCACACTTTTATTTATTGAGAACCGTAAAAGTACATAAATTGATACATTAAGCAATCAAAACGTATTTTAACTCTTTTTGTTTGCAAAACTTGTTAGACTTAAAGTTTTTAATCCTTTTTTTATTGATATGGCAGCGTAAAAAATAATATCCCTTCAATTAGAAAATATTATACGTTTTTGTTTTCAGTTTGCTATGATGTTGGTTGCTTGGTATATATACATACACACATATACGTGTAATGGAAGAAAAACTCATTTCGATCAAACAAAATCTATGAAAATAAACTAAAGCCCACTTAAGGAAAAACTTTAATCAATTTCCTTCTAAATAAAATATAACCAAATATTTATTTCCTTTTTACGGATTGGTATATTTACAGTGTCTTTTGTTGTTGTTGTAACTGGCAAAAAATCCTTTTTATCATTTACCTTTGTTTCGTTTTAGATTTTTTTTTGTGTAGCTAAATTGAACAGAAAACTCAAATTAAACAAAAATCAAAAAATCATCAAGCTCAAAAAAAAAAAAAAAAAAAAAAAAAAAAAAAAGAAATTGGAAAAGTTAGAAAATCGTACAAATAAAATTGTAAAAAGCTTTAAGAAAGGTACATACTGGAACGCATATATATATATATATATATATATATATATATATATATATATATATATATATATTTATATATATATATATATATATATATATATATATATATATATATATATATATATATATAATAAAATTGATTGAATCCTTTTACTTTTTCGTTATAGGCCTTTTCTATGGAAAATAACTTTTACTTGTTTTCTATTATTTAACTTTAATCATGAACATGATCGATTAAGTAAATAACTCTTTCTTGCATTTTCCAGTATTATTTTTGTTGCCGCCCAATTTTCCGTAATCACTGTTGTTGTTTTTGTTATTGGGGCATAACAATAAATTTAACAATTAAACAAGAAAAAAAAAATTAAATCAAAACCTACAAAATGAAAATGTTTAAGATGAAAATAAGTAGGAAAATAAAAATAAATGAAGTTTATTATCCGGAAATAATATCCGGGAATATACAAACGAAGAAAATGCGAAAGAGAGAAAGGTATAGATATGCATGATAATCGTAAGCAAAAAAGTTTAATGAACTTCCTTTTCCGTTATTTGTTTTTATGTTTTAATTTAATTTTGTTGTTGTTGTTTTGTTTACATTTCATAGTTTATTTTACTATCTATAACTTTAAGGAAATGTTAAAAACAAATGATATTAGCTTGGAAAATGTTAAAGCTTTTGTCGTTGTGAGCTTAATGTAAAATGATGAAAAATGTAAACTACAAGTTTTTACTCAAAGAAACGATTGTCATCCTTAAGCTTTTTGCAAATAAAACTTTAAAAATGTTGGCTTTGTTAAGTTGTTATAGGTATAGTTATAAAATTTGTAGTTTTTATAAAATATTAGCTTTAAGCTTAATCTACCAATAATCTATTGATAATTTAAAGCTTATTTTATTTGTATTTTATAATGGAAACTACATAGAATTAAGTGAAGTTTACAAATATAAAGTTCATTTTCACTGTTTGGGTTTTGAGTGTGTCTCAATTAAGTAGGAGTTGATTGTTTATAGGCGTTGTTTGTTTGTAGGAGTTGATTGTTTGTAGGAGTTGATTGTTAAGGAAGAAACAAATGTATCTATAAAGAAATTAAATATTTTTGAGCAAATATATCAGGCAAGGGGTTAGTCAACAAAATTATCAATATTCATAAATTGTGCAATAAAACACGTAATAGTAGTCCGATTTTTATGAATGATGCTTTAATCAAAAGCTTGTTACGATGCAAGGCATCTTCATGTTATTTTTTTGTGTTTTGCTACTTCGTTCACTGTTTTTATATTTTGTTTGTTGCTTTTGTTGTTAATATTTTAATGGTATAATGTTAATTTTGGTTGCGTGCTAAGTCGTGGTTCTGTTAACTTAAGTCGGGACGTGATGATCATATAAAGGAAAGAAAAAATCAATAACAGGGGAAAAATGTTGTTGTATTTGTATAGAGAAGAGCATATAAGTGGCTGAGATAAAAACTAGCGAGTTCCAACACTAGTTCCACGCTGTAGTAACTATACGCTGTAATATTAAAAGAGCAAGTATACGTGGAAACAAGAAATAATTTGTTTCTAAAATAACTCGTGACGAAGTAGTGGTGAGATAACCACGTGCTTAAGTACGTCACCGTATTACGTCAAATTAGAATTTATTCATTGACGAAAAAAACACTATACCCAAAAAAAGAAGGTAACCACTTCTTGGCCAAATTGCGTGAGTATTACTGATCTTGGTGAGCAGAACGCGGGAACTGCGGACGTACAGGCCTAGACAACGCACGTGGGCAGCAAGCAGAACCTGGTGGAGGGAGAATCCGGGCATGAACAAAATTATTAAGTTAAGTGTTGCGAGAACTAGGTGAACATTAAAAGTTTTTTTTACTTCTGTACTATTGGATTTTGTTTTTGTTTTTTTTTCCAAGTCACTGGATGATCCAGTGGTGGATAATTTTTGGTCGGTGTTCTTTTCAGCTCGGATATGGCGGAGAGCTCTGCGAACGCGTCGGAGTTGAACCGGATCAATGGACAAATCTGCGGGACCGTGATTGTTTTTTTTGAAAAATACTAAAATTAAGCAAAACAAAATTCACTATATTTCTTTGGATTGTGTAACGTCACTGGTCGTAAAGTTACTTGTAAAACAAAAACAAATTAGTTATTTGCGTTAATTTTTTTCTTGTATGTGTAAAGTAAAAATAGAATTCAATAAATCATATTAATGTTCACGCAATCACAGTGTGTGAAGTGTGTGTAATTTTTGATATCGCTGATCGAGGAGATCGATGCATTGTGGAATAGTGGGTGTGCATGTTGTGATTTTTACCCAAAAGTGATCGCAGTTCCCTTTTGGACCTCGGCAAAATAACATCCACCCCCTCAGGACTGAATCTAGCCGGACGAAGCTGCGAGCTGAGGCTAAAGGAAACAAATCTGTTTACGGACAACCGTAACAAGCTCTCGATACAAACATGGTTACTGTTGCAAAATATTTAAACATTTTCTTAAATTATTTAAGAACTTACAAATAAGACAAGAGGATAGCCCACAAAATTATCAATATTCATAATTTTGTTGGCTAGCCCCTACGGATGTTTGTAGATATAAGTGACCTTGTCGAGTACTATTGGTCTCCGGTTCACAGGCGTCATTTGTTATCAAAGACTGCGCAAAACGGTTAGGCACAAAAAAAAACCAAGACCACCATTACCATTGAAGGAATCGGTTCAATAATAGCGGGAACTATGCGAGGTGCAACTAAACTGATTTCATCCAGATTTCATTACGAACTAACGATATTGATAAATGCGCTCATATTATCAAAGATGACATCACCAATGCCACTATCAAAAATCAACCCAAATGATTGGGACAAGCTACAATATTTGAAATTAGCCGATCCAATATTTTACAAATCAACTTGTATCGATATTTTAATCGGTTCCGACTATTCGACATTTTGACTGAAGAAAAAATTCCGTGCGGTCCAGGAAAACCAACAGCGCAAAACATCATACCGAAGGTCATTGCTGGAAATCCCAACCCAGAAGTTACAACCGGTTCACTTCAACTAAGTTTATGTGCAGAACTAGACATAAATCAGACGCTGCAAAAGTTTTGGGATACTGAAGAATTGCCACTAATCAATCATTTAACCGAAGATAAAAAATAATGTGAAGCCCATTGTGCTGAAACTTACAAACGTACCAAAGAAGGCAGATTTATAATTCAATTGCCTTTTAAATTATCCTGGCAACCGATGAGAGACACCAGATGTATGGCTATCAGGCGGCTTTTTGTGATGGAAATCGAATTTATAAAATTCCCAAAGCTCAAAGAAGGATATACTACATTTATGCGCAAATATATCGAATTGGGTCACATGGAACGCATCCAACATTACCAGTAAAAAATCCCAATGCATCCCATTTTATATGCCAGATCACGCGGTTTTTCAAGAGTCAAGCACAACTACCAAACTTAGAGTGGTGTTTGATTCGTCGGCTAAGTCATCAACAAAGATTTCACTAAACGATAACTTAATGGTAGAACCTACTGTCCAAGATAGTTTATTTGCCATATTACTTCGATTTAGAAAACATAAGGTTGTATTTACGAATGACATAGAAAAGATGTACGGTCAGGTACAAAAATACTGAAACAGGACCTGTATATTGACGACTTGATGTCAGAAGCGAATAGCGAAAAGGAAGGGGAAAAAATGGGCATCAAGCTATCTATCGCTGCTTGAATCTACTCCATTGAGTAGCCAAGAAGTTTCACCAATTGACATATCTGAGGGGATTCGTTCCATCAAACTATTAGGTTTAGAATAATGTCCGAGGGAAGATTATTTCCATTTTAAGGTGTCAGTCAATCCAAAACCAAACGCGAAATGCTGTCTGAGGCGTTTAAGATCATCGACCTACTCGGTTGGCTATCACCCATTATGGTAAAATTCTTATTCCAATCGTTGTGGCTTTTAAATTTACATTAGAGTGATTCTTTACCCGACAATATTTTAGAAAATCGGCATGAACCATAGACAAAGTATCTATTCCAAGATGGTTAGCCACTGAAAGTACCGGTTTCCAATTGCATGGGTTTTGTGATGCGTCGGAGTGGGTTTATGCTGCTGTCATTTATTACCGTACTGAAAGTGCAAATGGCATCAGTCAAACGAACTTAGTTTGTGCCAAAACCAGGGTCACACCAATCAAACATACTTCAATTCCAAGGTTGGAATTGTGTGGAGCACTTTTGCTAACCCGATTAATAAGGGCAGTCACCGAGTCACTGTAAACTGACAACGTACAAATCTTTAATTCGTGTGATTCAACAAACGTATAACGGTGGCTTTCATCTAATCCGAGATGTTGGAAAAGTTACGTAGCCAATCGCACGGCAGAAACCCTAGAATTAACATCAAGAAATAATTGGCGTTATGTACCAACGAGAGACAACCCGGCTGATTGCGCCTCACGAGGCTTGTTGCTATTGCCATGTTGCCTTTGGTGGAAAGACCCATCATGGCTGTTACATGATTTTGTTCCGCAATAATCTTCAAACTAGCGAAGAAAAACCTATTGTAACGAGCGACTTTCGTGCTCGTTCCCCTGGGATCAAAAATCTTTATATGTTGTCCACGCCGGTTTTGTTTTTTTTTATATTTAATTTATTTTGTACGTTAGTGTTATTGTATACCTACTCATTTCACCGGCCTGGTAATGCCAACGAATGGTATTGGACCTTTATTAAAAACTTAAAAACATGTTTCCAAGGACCAAGAACTGATGATTACAATCGATACCAAATGGAAACTCTCAAACAAAAACACCGCGAAAGTTTTTATGATTATTATCATGAAGTTATATCAATGACTCTTAAACTTGAAACTCCTCTCGATGAACCAGAAATTATTAGAATCATTCGCCGGAATATAAAAGCAGGTCTGCAAGACAAGTTAGCTGATGTCAGTATTGACAATTTCGACGAACTATTCAGGAAATGTATTGCATATGAGGATACATGGAACCGAACTGGGTTTTATTACCCAAAACACCCTCCCAATCCACGTCCAATGGTTCATTATCACAACTTCTCGCGAGATACTGATGAGAATCGTCGTCCTGACTGGTCTATTACTTGTTCTGGTTGTGGTTCCAAAGGCTATCGCCGAGAGCAGTGTTTGAAATGTAATCGACTTTCGGAAAACTGGAGAGTGGGGGCGAGACACCCACATTTGTCAAACCCCCAGCGATCAAACAACAATCTCGTGTAAGCTACTACGAACACCGATCCCGAACTAGCTAAACGACCAATGTAAATAGTTACCTTACTCCATCCAATATTTCACCACTTTATTTAGCATTACAAAAAAAAATACCTATCGCCTCAGGCAGGCAAATCGCATAAGATATTACTGAAAAGTACATAAAGTTAATAAAAAGAAAATCACTGCGAGACAAAGGCTGCAAACAACTTCTGACTAATCCATTCATTAAATTTCATTCATTTCCATCTGCTGTAAAGACAGCAAATGGCCAAAAGGAATGTATACTAGGATATCTAAAGCACACGATCACAATCGCTGGTATATCAAATGTATTTACATTTTATCTTGCTCCTAATTTATCTCATGAAATGTACCTAGTGATTGATTTCATTCAGGCATTTGAAATTCCATTACACGTACACAACGAAACAACTTCGATAAGCTCCGTAAAACATGAAGATGAACTATCTAATGACGTGCCAAATGCCAAACACCATTTATCTGAGATACAACAAGAAATTCTAAACAATACAATCAAACAATTTCCGTCATCTGCTAGTGCATCGCTCGGGCATACTCAATTTTTGACTCATACCCTAGATGTGGGAATTGTGAAACCCATAAAGTAACGGCATTATGCAGTTTCACCTGCTGTGCAAGCGCAACTTTATATGGAGTTGGACCGCATGTTAGTGTTAGGCGTGAAGAGAGCTGCAGCTCATAGAGCTCCCCTGTTTTGTTGGTGCGCAAGTCAAATGGCAAAGTAAGGCTGTGCCTTGATGTATGAAATAGTCAACCACGGTTAAGGATGCTTACTCCTTGCCAATCTTTGATCGATTGCTGCGCCGTCTTAATGATATTAGATTCATTTCGAGTATATAGATCTGAAGGACGCTTTCTGGCAAATCCCTCTCGATGAAGGGTCAAGGGATAAGACGGCCTTCTCCGTGCCTGGTCGACCACTGTATCAATTTACAATCTACGTAAGTAAGATGTTGTGCTATCAAATATATTTCTTGAGGAACTACCATGAAACTATGCTACATTTTTGATAATTTGATGGGCTAAAGCCATCAAAAGCCACGAATGTTTTACCCGTTGCAGCGTGTGCAAAATGTGCAATATCCATTGGGTTTGGCGAAATATGTATTAAACTTTTAAATCTAAATCCATATCCTCTATACAAAAAATAAATGTTTGATCATTTAGGTTCGATCGTTGTTATACAATTTAGTGGAATAACGTCACTCAAATACTTAAAAAAATAAAAATGCAAAAATTTTAAACAGACAAATTTTCCTGAAAAATATATTAATATTTTTGACTTATTTTTCATACATATATGTAAAAAATTCAATTAATAAAACTATCGAGAACAAGTATTTACCGTAAGCAATAAAAATAATAATAAATGTCGCCATCAGAGATGCAAGAAAATTCAATTTCAAGAATATGATGTAAACTTTTGCCCACCCACTTATATAATCTACACTCACAAATTATCAAACCCAAATGGTTTTATGGTTTTATCGGTTTTTTGTTGCAAACTACATAAAAAATTTATTCCACTCGGTACACACAAATTTGATGAACATCCTCATTCTTCATGTACAAGGAGATAATTTGTTTTTTTTTACCAAGGTAAATTATTTTCACAAGTACATTTTCCAAACTTTCATTTCATGCTGTTAATCATATTTTAATTAAATTTTTTTTTTAACATCAACATAATATAACAACAACTTTGGTACATATAAACCGATAAATATGTGAAAATAATAATTTAAAAATTTTCCAGGTTTTAAAACAAGAGCTTGATAAATGAAATTAATAATTATAAGAAAATACCTGATACGTCTATAAACGAAGTCGATTTTTGTGTACATTCGAAAATTTAATTATCCGCAGCGTTACAAAGGTTAATCTACCTTAAATGATCTGATATCTGCGCGTTATATATACTCGTGTACAATTAATCCGCAAAAAATATAAAAAATAAAAAATGTTAAAATTGAAATAGAAAATGTTGGAGGTGCGGAAAATTTGATATACCTACTTAAGAATGTAATGAAATATTGGAAAATTTACGTGCACATAGACGAAGTATAAATTTATAAATTTTTAACCCTTTATATTTTCCTATATATCGAAAAACTTTATCATTTCATCACATTTTCTTGTTGTTGAGGAAACATTTTTTTGTGCTGGGATGAGTTTCAGTATATTATGGAAATCAGGAACATTTTTTCTTTTTGTTAGTATCATGGGATGTCTAATATTTATTTACTCTCGGTAAAAAATTTATTTTTGTTGCTAGCTACTATGTTGAGTTAGTTTATTGAAAATGAATGGCTGAATGATTTATGAAAATTGGTGTATTAGTATATGGGGATTTTTCCAAATATATACACATATATATTATAATTTAGCCGAGAAAATTTATTGTTATGTCTAATTGCTGTGCGTGTATTTTTTTTTTTTTTTGTATATGGGTTGACCTAGTAAAAGGGTTGGTATGTATTGCTAAAATTTAATTAAAATTATTATCCAAAACATTGAAAAAGTAAGCTACGAGTGAATTTTGATTTATTATCATGTAGCTGAAAAACATATTTATAATTAATCGAATGAATAATTAATGAAAAATTAAAAATAATTTTACATTGTATATTATCTTTCTTGTTGATTTTACAGATCCACACTAGCCCGTACTGTGTCAACAGTCCGACTCCATTGCATTTAATCCCGAAGACGACAAATCTTTCTTGAGGGAGTCATTGTCGCATACAGCAACATCTTCGCTTAAATTGCCGTTCTATGAAATGGATGTCATTTTGTCTTAGCAGCAAAAATTCAATACGATTAGAAATAATTGAACGATTTAAGTCAAATTTCATACAATTTATGTACTCAACAGGATCTATTTTCAAAGGTATCATTGAGCCCCTGCAATTTATTCTCCTCTTCATCGGACTTTAGTTTCACCAATTGCTGTTAATTGTGGTTTTAATCCTTTTAATTTATTTGTACATATTTCGAATTTTTGTTAGGAGATTTACGAGAGGTGATGTGAGTTTTAACAGGTGGTGAAACTGAACCGGTAGATTCCTGTGCTAAAATTTTTTAGTAGTCTTAATTGTTCTGTCATAGAACCGGTTATTTTACGGGTAGCACAATCTATGGTTAATTCGGCGAAACTCAAATAAATAGGATTCATTTTGATTGTTTGAAAATGAATATAAGAATATTATTGATAAAATAAATTATCGAGTTCTAAATATTAAGCTAGAACAAATATTATAAATATAAAATTACCGATAAAGAAGTATATGTATTATATGAATAAATATTTTTTGAATGTATTACAAAAAATATAAGATAGGTACAATAAACATGTGAACGGTGATTGAAGTACTGAACTCGATTAGTAGCAGTTTCCAAGAATTTAGGAATGGCTTAAGATTTTAGAAAAAAAGATCTAATCTAATGAGTACGGATAACCAACAGAGGGTAATGAAACAACCTATGGAGTTCATTTTACCCAAACATTGCTAACACCCAGGAACACGACCGAGGTAGCTTCCAACACTTCGCTCAAACTTCTACGAAAACAAAACTAAGTGTTAAATAATAAGCCCGATGTATAAAAAGCCCGATGGATTACCATCGTATTTACATAATGCTAGTGGCGAAAAACAGGCCATTATTAGTCATGTCGTATTGCCTGTATCATACCAAGGAATGGTGCAGCTTTGTCGTTTTCATATAGCTCCAAATCTTATGCAACCGTTATAATTTGGATAGATTTTTAGGAGTTATTTGGTTATAACGCCTGCAATTGTTAATGTGTTAAATAATCCACAACTTGCATGTGTTTCAAGTAACCGTCATAAACCTTCACGTGAACACGAGCATATGCTAAATAGTATAGTTGACATGGTCCCCTGTTCCATAAACACAACTGGGTTAGGTCGAACTAGCCTTGTTTCTCATACAATTGATGTATAAGTAGCACAAATTCCATGTTAAACAACGCTTCTATCCGGTGTCACCTGTCGTACGATCAGAAATGTATCGAGAGTTGGATAGGATGTTAGACTTAGGTGTTATCGAAGAATGCCAAAGTTCATGGTCCTCCCCAATATAACCATTGTTCGTGAGAGTAATGGTAAGATGAGGCTATGTCATGACGCCAGGAAATTAAATCCGGTTACTGTCAAAGACGCTTATCCTTTACCCCTAATAGAAGGTTTATTAAGTTGTTTAGATCAAACTAGGTTAATATTATCTAGTGATCTTAAATGTGCCTTCTTCAAGAGCATTTTTCTTTTTTAAAGGAAGTCGCTAAGTTAATTAAATCAACAAACTTCACAATCTAAGTTGAGGAAAGTAAATTTATTTTAAAAGAACCAAAACACCTTGGCCATGTGATTGGTAATGGGATTATCCGAATGGACACTGATAAAGTGAAATCCTTAACTGAATATCCCATTCCAAAGACAACGCGCTTACTTCGTAGATTTCTTGGAATTTCTTAGTTTGCTTCAATTTGTTCACGCCTCATTGATTTATTAAAGAACGACCAGAAGCTATCTTAGGATGAAAACGCTCAGAAAACATTTGAAAATCTTAAAATCAAATTAACTACTGTCCCAGTATTACGTAACGCTGATTTCTCACGGCATTTTTATATTCAATGCGATGCTAGTAATTGTGGCATTGGCATAGTGTTCTTTTTCAGTGATATGATGACGTCGGAATTTCCAATCACAAACTAAACTCTGCACTGAGTACTTATTATTTAGGCCGTAATGAGTGTCGAAGTTTCGACTATATGTGGAGGAATATTTTTTCACCATAATTACAGGTCATTCAAGCCTTCGGTGGTTGATGGACTAAAACGAATTATCTCCAGAATTAGTTTTGAAGCTCTTAGTACACCTGATAGGGCTGGTGATAGTGGGGCAAGTATATCTTCTCTTTATATAGACCTTAACCATCAAGCATTCCTTGATGAAGACTATATGTTGGCAAGGTTATTGCTTTGCGTAAGGAGCGCAATCAGGAATGTAATTATAAAGAGATTAATGGATGTTTTAAAAATTTAAAATTTCTTTTGATTTTTTAATAATTTTGTGAACGTTGATGAAGTAGTGAACCTTGATATCAAGTTTTAATATAAAGCAGCAATATCTAGCTTCCTCGGGTTGGTCCACAAAAACCACTCCCCAAACCACTGCTGCCTAGTTGGATACAATATGCTGCGTGGATTACCACGTGGTTGTCTGCGGCGGATTTCCAACGAGATAGATGTATCTAGCTGTTAAATCGGTCACAGCCACTACAAAGCCACTAATACAGAATTTAAGTAAAAAATGGATACAATTTGGCCTTAGCAGCTAAGGAATAACTGTCCGATTTAGATGAAATTTCAACAGAATCTATTATTAGATATAGCCCAACTATATCCCTATTACAGATTTTGACTTTTTATTTAATTAATAATAATCTGATCTAACAAGTGTGTATATTCCCTTTTCATGGTAAACAAGGGCGCTTCCACGTTGTAACGTTTTATCTTCTCCTTGTTCTTATTTGGGAACTTATGTTGGCAGTCCAAACCTCACACTTCTTACACCATGCAATTGAACCAATAGAACCGACCTCTTATTTTGTTCAATGTTTTATTGATTCTCAAATGTTTTCCAGATTTATCATTATGGCAGGACTTCTTTAACTCGGTTTAATGGTTTCACGATTTGCTGTTTAGTATGTTGCATTCAGCCAATTTCTGAAGCCAATCTTTTCACTATTTTAAATTACTACCACTAAGCCCAATAAAACGGTTGCTCGTTCGGTCGTAATTTGTTGCCATTATGTTATTCTACCTTAAATCATATTTCTCAACAGTGGAGCCGTTCTTTGGTCCAGCACTCTTCTACGTCGACTCTGATCTAGTTAATTTGAACTCTTCACTTCTTGTCCTATATATGCAATTTTTACAATGAACAGAATACAGCTTCTAGGACATTCCATCGGTGTTGTTGTGAAGAAACCTAGTCTTATGTATGGTTTAAAAGAGGAGGCATGCAATCGAATGATCAATATTGCAATTTGTTTCTCCGATTTCTTGAATTGCTTTTGTCATTTAAGTGCAGCAACGTCTATTTGTAGAAGGGACTCATGCACCTACAGGTATTTATAGTGTTAAAAGTGTTGGTCGATTTCCACCTCCACTGATAGTTCTCTTTAGAGATGCGCAATAAATATTTTTAGGTACGAGGTTGCTAGTTGGGTCGCCCAAGTGAGACAGCTGCAGAGCTCTTCGTAGAATGTGTTTTGAGGTTCTTTCGAGTTGATTTTTTGATGTTTCAGTAATATTTGACGTAGGCTCTGAGCAACTATGTGGGTCACTCTTCTACGGCTGCTTGCTTCTTGAGTTCAGTTCGTATTCCTTCATTTGATACCATTTTGATCGCTTTTGTCCGGCAGTTTTAACGTAAAGGGTTTTAGGACAGTTGATTTTATGTTCATCAAAATGTAAGTCGTAGTACGATAATGTCATACTGTTAAACTAAACAAGTTTTTTCATTAAGGCCTCTTAGAGCATATAGCGGGGGCATTAGATAGTTTAGGAACATTACTTATAACTAAAAGGCATTTCCTTTAAGGGTATTTTTAAGCTCCCATATACTGAAGATGTTGGCGCACCTGATAGCGTATTTAATGTGTCATTAATTTGTGGCAAAAGATAACTGTAATTTTTAAAACCCATCGTTGAGCTTGCGCTATTCAACACAGAACCTCCTCCAATCATCCTTCTTTTTAACAAATACAACTGGTTTACCCTAGGAGCTTCTCGATTGCTTAGTTATGCCATTACGTTCGATGTTTTAACCAGCTATTTAAGCTCTTGTTGTTTCGCTAGTGGCATTCGTCTTGGTGCTTGTCAGGTATTGGCATCATTTCCTGTGTTGATCCGGTATATTGCACAATATCAGTTTGCCCCAAATCATCATCATTGATTGCAACGACATCGAATTAACCTATAGCAGAATATTTGTTACTGCTTTTTTGAATAATCTACGATGCAGTCGACTTCTTCAGCACTCCCAATCAGTAATCCTTCCTTGATCACACTTACTGCCGGATTCAAGTTCATTACTCTTATTAGATGTTTTGGCAGAAGTTTCACCAGAGTTTTTCCGCATAGACAGCCGTCTTTCATCATATTGGTGGGTTTCACTATTCCAACTTACATTGAGCTCCTTCAATATTAGGTTTTCCAAATCAAGAGACATCTAGTGCTCTATTTTGAAAACGGAGCAGTCCTCCGATTGTGACTGGAAAGAAATACTAGCATTTTTCATTAGTCCTGGTCCGATATCTAATGTAAAGGTGCAACAATCAAACTGTTGCAGTCCTATAGATAAGTTGGGCCATTATAAAGGTGTTGGGCCATTATAAAACAGTTTTACATTTTCCCTAGCTTACGCCTGCAAATCTGGTTGTATTTTTAGTTTTCAGATCTTTACCCATGAAAGGCGTGATAAATAACTTTCCTCAGCATTATTATTCTAGATGCCTTTCAGCCGCAATTCTCTGGTTATTATTTTCCACCGCCAAACTGCTTCATTGTTAAACTGGTTCTTAATTCTTTATAATCACTGAAAAATTAACCAAAAATCTCTACCCTTATTTTTGAAATATATTGATGGTATAGGTGGTTAAGTTATGGCTGTGGTTTCTTCGATGTTAAAGCTGACATTATAGCATTTCGTTCATAGACTTTCCTTTCACAATTGTTATAAGATGAAATCTTATCTATTCATTTCTTATGAAGTTAATGAAGTCACAGGTATTTGATTCAAGACATCGACAGGAGCTTTACAGAATGTTTGCCGCTCGAGTTTCATTACCTCTCATTATACATATTGAAGGCGTTCTCTTTCTGCTGGTATCTATATTGCAACTAAATTTAGCATAGCTCCTGAACCTGTGATTGTTCGTTTCTATAAACTGCAACTCGATCAAAATTCTGTTTGTCCATTCAATATGCTGTATCCAGACATCTCTTGTTTAGCTTCAGATTCTTTCATTTTGTCCACCAAATTTTACATTATTATTTTGCATCAGCTACGATGGCTATTTTTAATTCTTGTGTCTTTTGTATTTGTCCTGTTACATCAGTCATTATGAACTTCGTCAATTCTTGTCTATTTCTTGCCAGTGCGCTTTCTATTTAATCTAATTTCACATTTAGTTGCCATACTTGTGGTTTCATTTCATCGTTTCATCGTTAGCATCTGATTAGCTCTTCTCGTCCCCCTCAGTGGAAATATTTGTATCCTTTACTATTGATACTCGTTGCAACATGAAACCCTTTTCTGTACAGTTGCTAGTGTGAGTAAAAGTAAATTTTAAAATTTTGACTGCAAAAAAGAGAGCTTTTGACTCCAAAACCGATAAATACACAAAAAAATAAAAAACTTAGAATTTTGTCTATTCTAATCGCCGCTAGCCATAATCTGTAACCGAATGCGGATTGTTGTTGTTGTTAGAAAAACGTTTTTACTTTATATTTTGAAACTGTAGTATGACAAAATCATTATATAAAATTTAAATTAAGTTATTCCAGAGCTTTTATATAGTTAATGATTTTTGCATTTATTTGTTGTTGTCCCCATCGATTTTCCTACCCTTCGTGCAACATACATACTTCTTATCTTCGGTAAAATTGTCTTGCGGTATGTATATATGTATATGTCTTGTGGTAATATCATTGTCTGTTGCACGAATTTTCATTTAAATTTTTAAACCATTTTCCATTTTCTAGAACGAAAACAAGTTTTTCATTTCGTTTGTTTTTTTTTTTCATTCAAATTAAATTAATTTTAAATTACCTTTCGTAATTTATTTGCTTTTAATCAAATTACTATATCGCATAGTTATAGGTTAGCTGTGATTCTTTGCATTGTTTTGTTTATGTGTGTGTGTAGGTATAGTAGGTCGCGCGTATACAGAGACAATGTGTCGTCTCATTGGAATCAATCAACGTTCATTTTTATGGTATCGTATAAGATAATCGAATTGCAGATTTTTTATTCAATTATAAGTATGTGAAACCTTGTTTACCTGTTGAGTGGACATGATTTTTTTTTTGTGAGTATCGATTTTGAAAACGATGACAAAACTAATTGAATTGTCATGAGGATATAAAATGAAATTAGTAACGTGTTATCGAAATTGATTTGGTTTATATAACAAATAATTTTTGATAACGTACCACATATGTTAGACCACATGGCTATAAATTAGACAACTGGCATTATTTGAAAAGAATAAGACGAAATGTATTCTCTGTACGATAAAAAAGCCATCATTGCCGACATCAATCTTTGCATCAAGTGCTTTGCTCAGCAAGTGGCGAAGAATTTCAGAGAAGGAAGAATTTTATATTTTTAAATACGCAGTGCTACTTCAAGTATGACTCAAATGTATACTAAGTTGCTTACGAGATGGACTCAATATCAATAAGTATTCCATCGACTTCTCATGTTGAATTTTTAACGCAAGGCGTAGCATTACAATCTAATCTTAACCCGAAGCTAGCATAGTAGAAACGGTTACGGTGGTAGTATTTTAGTAAAAACTTTATTTTTAGAGTCTCAATCGACCTTCATCACTGAATGTTTTGTCAATAAATTTAGTCTCACTTGCTCTTTAGTCAATTTCCAGGTCTCAGGTATAACAAATTTGAAGGCTGAAAATCAAAAGGAATAGTAAAGTAAACCTTTCGGTTAAGGTGAAAACAAACGGAATTAACTCAATGAAAGAGGTCTAGTAGCGTCTGCACAAGTGTTATACAACTACGTTAATAAATATTTAGTGCAAATCTACTTAAACTACTCGATAAGCGGTAAGCATAAACTTACTATCGAAAGTAAGCGATGTGTCGATAGGGCAAACAACATCACGCAATACAAACATCACATCCGGCATTTTCGGAAGATTTAATCAAATAAATGCAAAAATTCAAAAAATGCGGGATATTTTGAAAGATGGTCGTTTAGAATTGTCAAAGAAACTCTCAGTGTTTCGTAATACAAACTTTGGTTGTGTAATTGGTGGAAAGTTGGAAAGTAGTTCAGACAAGAAAGTTGGAAAGTTGTACAGCTACCCTTTAAAATGGATAGTAGCTTGTTGGGTAATTCTGCTAATATGGCTTTTCATAGATTGAAAAGATATGAAATGAAATTTTGGAATTGAAAAAGCAGTATATCGAGTTCATGAGAGAGTTTGAGTCAATGGGACATATGAAGCTTTGTACTAGAGTAGATGATGGTTCGGGATATATCATACCTCATTTGGCTGCATTACGTTGTCCTGGTAGGTCCACAACTAAATTTCAAGTTGTTTTCGATGCTTCAGCAAGGTTTTCTTCTCAGTAGATATTTTTAACATGAAAAATTTTAGGTCGGTGGTGAGACTCAAGCGCGTTGTTGCCCTACTGTTTTCGGTTTATAGACAGATCTATTAGAAAGAAGACTATTTGCACTGATGGTTTAGAGGTTTATAAGTTGCAGGCCGCATTACTGTCAGTCATTCAGATAGTTAAATATAAAAATGAGTTAGAAATGTGGATAAACAATAAAAAGTAGCCAGAAAATAGTAAATTTATTAGGTTTTCGGCATCTGTCGATTGAGAAGAGATGCTTAGAGTAGGAGAAAGGCTAAAGTACAAAAATTTAGATTACAATCAGAACCATCAGTTTTTTTACCAAAAGATCATAGCCTGACAACTAGATAGTTAATGGTAGGGATGCAGTTAAGCGAGTTATTAAAAACTGTGTCTCCTGTTTCAAGTTTAGATCGTTTGAATTCTGCTAGACCGCTTAATATAGTTGGAGTTGACATTTGTGGTCCTTTTCTAGTCAAATATAAGGGACAGCGAAGAGAATCGCAAAACAAAGTTTATATTTGCATTTTATTTTGCTACATCAGTAACCGTCCATTTATAATTGGTTGAGGGCGCCATGACCAAATTTTTCATCGAATGTTTAAAATGTTTTTTTTCAAGACGAGGACGAAGCGCAATAATTTATAGTGATCATGTCGGAAATTTGGTGATTTGATCGCCTCACTTTGGTGGCCTCTGGAAAGGATGAGTATCTATCAGGGTCCAAATCTTAGATCCAGACATGACAACGGGTCTGATCAATACCTTCAACAACTTCAGCTTGTCGGCATTTACAAGGTATTTTGACTTTAGCAGTGGACGTAAGGCATACAAAGTACGGTTGCCAGCGAGAAATATCTCCTCCCACACAATTACCATGAATGACCGGGGATCCAAGGTATCGGAAATTTGTCACTCCTTCAAATGTGTGGTCACCACTTCTAAAATCCATTGCATTTTGGAAGAGATATATAAACAATGAGATGAAAATTCAAGTGAAAACATCATAAATAAAATAAAGACTTTATTAGCGCCTATTCAGGTTCTCTTTGATGCTTACTCTCACTGTACATTTTATTGTACATAAAATAACCTGTAAACAGAGAAGTTAGTTTTATACATAATTCTCTTCTTTAGATTTACATGCCATTCATATTTTATTTTTATTTTTCGTATATGTATGTACACGTAACAAAGCATTCTTCAATCTCTTTTAAAAAGTCTGCATGTTCCTGCCGTACGCAGATCTCATATTTAAAGTATAACCTATTATTAGAATGTTAAAAATGTATATTAAAAAATTTAATTTTATTTTAATGATTTTAAATAACTCACACTACCTTAACGTCATATAAATTTGGGCATATAACACTAGTAGGTTCTCTTTTTTCAACTTGTCTATTTTCCAAATATAAAAACAAACAGTTGAAACAGTTACTGTTTTGTTATTTATTTACAATGTATTCATAACCGTAAACAAAAGTGACATAATCTCACAAATACATTTAACAGGATATATTTTCCTCTTTTTTTTAAAGATTATGTATAAGTACAGTTGAGCACCCTATAAAGGAATTGAAGACGGCTTTAATCAAAAATGAAAGAATTAGAATTTTCAACGATATTATAAATGTGTGCACACATTGATCGCACTTTACTGATATTTTTCATTTGATAATTAATAAATAAAGTCAATACAGTGATTTTTCTTGCAAGTAGAAATTTACAAAAAACGGTGAATTTGCGTGAATAAAATTTTACAAAAATATGAAAAAAAAAAATGGTTTCTTGTGCAGTCTTCGGCTGTAATGCATCAAGGAGACAAGTGAAATCATGAAATTCAAGTGCTAATGATCAATCTGTTGGTGTGAGTATTTTTGGGAAAACATCCATATTATTTGATGTTTGTGATCCGGCTGCAACTGTCCAACTAAACATCTCTATAGACGATGGTGGTCGGATTTTCTCAAAATTATTTGGGAAGATTTCACCTGGATCTCTGCGTAATCATCAGAGTCCACGGTTGCTCCTCGGGAGGAAGAATACCTGGAAGTGGTGTTGGAGGTACCAACACTGTAAAACCTGCTGATACTGACACCAAAAACACAATGCTTGAGGAAATTGAGCGAGATCCGTCTACTTCTGCAAATTACTCGATGCATTGAAATAGTATTGAAAAAAAAAATAAGTTTCACCTCTACCATATTATACACATACAAACTGTGCAACCGAGAGACTTCAACGCAAGATTGATTTCTGCACACAGCTGATGCTAGTGAAAAAAGAAGCAAATCCATAATTCTTCAAAAATATTATGTGGAGTGATGATAACGCTGAAAAGGGATCGATTTTTTAGCATGTACAGTTGGTATCATTTGAATCTGTATTTAAGGCAAGAAAACAGATCCCAGTACTAGTGCAAATTAAGTAATTGGACTGGCATATTAAACAGAATTGAACTGACCGGGGATTTATCTGATTATCTGTCAAATTTATTGGAAGAGGTCCCGAAGAAGTAAGATAATCCTATTGGCACCAGAATCATGGGTGCCCTGCATACTATGTAGTAAACACCCGTTTACTACATCCTGCCAAATCAGTTCTGTTACAGCCAAAGAAACCACAAGAGGGTAAAAAATCCAAAGAAGGTTGGGAATCAAAATGTTTCGAACTGTGGAATAAAACTTCAGTGCGATTCGAATGAAGCAAAAGAAAAACTGTAAAAAATTACTATAGATAAATTAGGAACTCAATATGAGATTAAATTACCTGCAGAGCTCAAGCCTAGAATGTAGATATTAGGAATGTCGGAACAACTAGAAAGTTATAAAATATCAGCGTGGAAGCAACTAAATTTATTTTTGGCTAATAGCGAAATAAAATTAGTAACAACCTATCGAAGAAGACATACACATAAAGTAGATACCATCATTGAAGTTGATGCCACTTCTTATAAGAAAATAATGGAAGCTGAAAAACTAAATATAAATTTTGATAGATGCCATGTAGTAGAGTCAATTGGCTTAACAAGATGTTACAAATGTAATGGTTATTCACATCATGGTGATAAGTGTACTACTAAGCTAATATGCTCAAAATGTACTGGAGAGCACAAATATATTGAATGTAACAGCACAGAAACCAAATGTAGCAACTGCGTTGAAACAAATAAGAAGCTCAATCTAAATATTGATGTAAATCATGCTACATGGAATAGTAATTGCACGGTATATCAACGTAATCCAGTTATAAACCAGCATTAGTATTACTTAGTGAAACCAGAACAACTGAAGAAATTTACGATTCTGGATTTCATATTGATAATTATAAATTTATACGCTGCGATTTGGATAGTCGATATACAGGTTGCTATATATATTAATGAAAACATAAACTTCAAAATAATATCAAACTGTAAAAAGGATCACACTTGGTTTTTAGCAATAGAAATCATAAAAGGATATCATACGATTGGGATATTTGGAGTAGTACACAGATCATTTCAAACAACGAGAGCAGTCTTCTTAAATAAATTTGACGAATGTCAAATCCAATGAATATGACAGTGTAAAATTTAAGAATTTGATAAGAGATCAAAGACTTAAAAAATATAGTAGAGGTACAGCAACAAGGGAAAGTTTAAAAGATTTAGTAATAACTAGGTCAAAAAATGTGCAATGCGAAATAGTTAAAGAGTAGCAAATTAGTGACCATTGTATGTAGCGTTAATTTAAATTACGGGAAGACAAAGCCAACAGAAAATTGAGAACCGATAGAAATAAGTTCGCTGAAAAATTACTCTCCAGAATCACTTAACTATCCTTTAAATCAAGAATTATATTTTTCAAATCACTTGTTGCACCGCATATTGATTATTGTTCATCAGTGTTATTTTTAATGAATCAATCACAACTATATCGTCTCCAAAAAATACAGAACAAATTTATGCGAGGTATTTTAAAAGCAGAAAATAGGACCCATATATGTGAAATGCTTGAAGAATTGGGATGGAAGTCTATAAACCAAAAAATACATTACAATGTCTTAAAATTGATGTTTTGCCTTGAAAACGGTGATCTACCAAAATACCTAGACTCAATGTTAAATTCTAATAGAAAAGTCCATAACTAATACCAGAAATACTCATAATAGATTACCAATGTACAGTAAATTTTTTTCACAGCGATCATTATAGGGTATAATGGCGTAAAATTGTATAATTCGCTCAGCAATTTCTATACATTGGGGGAATTACGTAAATTAAAATGTAATCACTCTTTACGACTTTTGAGTGTATTCATAAAAGAAAACATTAGTATTTAGTAAATAATATATATTAAGAAAATAATTAAGCTCTATTTAATTATTTCAAAAATAATTTGATATAAAAACGTCAATATTGATAAATAAATAAATCAATAAAATATATATATATATATATATATATATATATATATATATATATATATATATATATATATATATATATTTTTTTTATTTTATTTTTTTTTTAAATAAATTGACTTTATTTATTTTATTTTATTACAATCTAGTCTCCTGGACTAATGAGCAATTGGTTTCTGACTTAATTTACTAAGATAATTATATCTATGACTCCACCCATTGGCGTTTCACAGTTTCTGGTAAATTGTTGGTTATACCACATCGGTATTGTGGATGTAAATCAGCAAGCCGCTGTTTGCATTAATAATTAAACCAGTTTAAAGGGTTTAGTTCTTTTCAATCTGCGTATAATATTGGTGTTGGTTAACAGCTGAATTGCCTCTATATTCACATGTTGCTGGAGTCTTTCTTCGTGTTCCCTTGCATTTTTTTTAATTTTATTTGAAACGGGATCCACTTTAGGTCTCTATGTAGATCACTATTCCTGACGTACCATGGTGCATCGACGATATTCCTTAGTACCCTGTTCTGAAACCTTTGAATGATATTGACGTTCTGGGTTTTGTACAACCCCAGAGATCAATACCATAAGTCCATGTTGGTTTCAGTATTTGCTTATAAAGTATCAGCTTATTGTAAGATGATAGAGAAGAGTCTCTGCCTATCAGCCAATGCTTTTTTTATATTTGAGTTTTAGTTCTTCATTTTTCTTTTTGACGTGGACCTTCCATCTAAGTTTAGCATCCAGGGTCATGCCTAGATACTTAGCTGTGTTCGCATACGGTATTAGTTCTCGATTTATTGAAACAGGTATATGTCCAACTCGTTTGTTGGTAAAATTTATGTGAACTGATTTAGTTTCATTTAGCTTAATTCGCCATCTTTTAGTCCATTTATATACTTCGGAGATAGCTGATTGTAATTTTTGTGTTGATTCTTCGTTGCTTTTTCCAACAGCTAGGATCGCAGTGTCATCAGCAAAAGTCGCCACTGTGTTGTTTTCTAATTCAGGTAGATCATACGTGTATAATAAATATAAAATCGGTCCTAATACACTGCCCTGCGGTACACTTGCTTTTATTTCTTTTAATTCAGAATAAGTTTTAGCAAATTTAATTCTAAAGAATCTATCTTTCAAGTATGATTCCAGTATTTTAGCGAATTGCATTGGTAAGAGGTTTCTTAACTCATGATTAAGTTTTTCATGCCAAACCTTGTCCAAAGCTTGCGCCACGTCTAAAAATATCGTGGAGCAGACGTTTTTCTCTTCAAGTGCTTTCTCAATTACATTGATTACTCTGTGTACTTGTTGTATAGTTGAGTGTTGACGACGAAATCCGAACTGATGATTTGGGATTAAGTTATTCCTTTCGATTATCGAATTTAACCTTTTAATCAGTATTTTCTCAAAGAGTTTAGACATAACTGGCAACAACGAAATTGGTCTATAAGATGAAGTTTCGTATGGCGGTTTACCAGGTTTTGATATCATTATTACTTCTGCAATTTTCCACAAACTGGGCACAAATTTGATTCTAAATGCTTCATTGATAATATAAGTAAGCTTAACTAGGGCCTTCCTTGGTAGTTCTTTTAAAATTTCTGTAGTAATAAGATCATAACCAGGAGCTTTTTTCGAATTCATATTGAATTTTATCTCATGCATGACTTCTTTTGGTGAAGTCAATAAAATTTCTTCACTTTCTTTTTCAGATTTCACCGTTATTATTTGAGATTCTAAAGTTTGATCATAATGTGGTTGGAATATTTTTTCGAGGGGCTCCGCAAAACATTGAACTTTATCTTTATTATTTTTTCGCTTAATGTCAAAAGTATAGGAGAATGGTCCGAGTTTAGGTCTCGAGTTTCGTCTACTTGTATATAGTTCATTGATATATTTTTGATTATAAAAAAATCAATTAATATTTATCAATTAATATTGATATTTTGTTTTGATCTGTAGGCCAGTAGGTTGGTTTTCCAGTTGACAAGGTTTCACTACCGCATTTTCTGACAGTTTTAAGCAGTTCTTTACCTTTAGTCGTTGTTAGCCTAGAACCCCAATGGACATTTTTTGCATTAAAATCTCCTCCAATTATGTATCTTTTTCCTAGTTTACTGAAGAATTCGAGATAATCTTTTTCTTTTAGCGCGTATTTCGGAGGGCAGTAAACACTAACAACACTAACATAATTATTTTTTGTTTTGACGTTAACAACAGTTGCTTGTATTTCAACTGTTTCATATTTCAGCTCTTCGTAATGGTGGATATTATTTCTAATTATAACAACGCTACCTCCTTTAGCAGTGTTTTCTGGGTGATTGGTTTTATATACTAGATAATTTTTAAATTTAATATTTGATTGTCTAGTAAAGTGAGTTTCCGTGATAAGACATATGTCGATTTTTTCTATTTCCAAGACCACTAGCTCCCTTAGCTCTATACTCTAGTGTGTGTAATCGCTCATCAAACGTATTAAGTTTACTTAATATCAATTTCAGAGTTTGACTAATATCCTCACTTTGGGTAGTTTCTCTTTGATTTACTTTACTCCTTAATACTTGAGCGTAAGTCAAATTGCTCATTTCTTCCCGAGAAATTTCCGATACTTTTCGTCGTATTACTTCGGGCTTGTTTTTTCGAATGGTTGGTTTTCTACTTAAATTTGAATTTTTTTCATTCATTCTTTTAAACTTGATGCTTTGCAATTCAATAGCAACACTGCATCCTCTATAGTTAGCGGGATGATTTTCTCCACAGTGAACGCATTTGGCCTGCCCATTTTTTGGTAGTACGCAATCTCTTGTATGATGTTTTCCAGTACATTTGACACATCTTGGTTCCTTATTGCAGTACTTTTGTGTATGTCCATACGCTTGGCATTGATGACATTGTGGTATAAGCTTAGACCTTCATAAAGGCTGTATAATCACTTTGCATCCTAAGATGTACTTAATTTGATATATTTGTTCGATTATCTCATCGACATCGAAGGTCAACATAAACATATTAAAAGGTGTTTTATCCCGTTTTTTTAATTGAATTGATGCATCAACAGCTTTAAATCCCTGCGCTTTTAAGTCATCAATTATCGTGTCTACTTTACATGTGTAATGAAGGTTTTTAGCCATCACTCTGATTGGTCTTGTTTATCTTCAAACGTGTGCCAATAGTGCTTTCCTTCATTAAGCATTTTTGTTACTTGTCGGTAACTTTCACTATCTTTCAAGTTTATTTTGATGTTATTTCCATTCATCACCTTTGCGTTAAACTGATCTGTTGCAGTTATTTTTTTTATTTTTTCATATATATATATATATATATATATATATATATATATATATATATATATATATATATATATATATATATATATATATATATATATATATATATATATATATATAATATTTATGATTGGTGTTTAAAAAACTTGGATATGGTAGCTTTCAGTTTTGATTACGCTTGTTAAGGTTTAGTTTAAATCAAATTGATTTACTTTTATTTTATTATTTTTTAAAACATTTCAACATCTTAAATATAACTTAAAATTATTATATTTTTATTGTAATTTTCAAAGAATATTATAGTGTTACCTATTAACACTACATAAAATTTATTCTAAGAAAAATATTCGTGCATGTTAAAATAGTTTTAATAATTAATTTCGAAGAACACCTAACAGAAACGAACGTTGTACGATATAAAAATATTTAATTTGTTTACGATACTCTAAAAAACTTCAAAAGATTTTGAAAACTAGCAAATAATTTTAAATATAAGATTTTGTATCTATTGTTGTAATACTAAGATTTTTTAAACCTATTAAAAGCTTAAATATTTTGCACACTTTGTAAGTTGTTATGTGTAATAGTGTAAAGTAATTACATCATTGTAATAGAGTTTCTAAAGTATTTTATGAAACGATGCAAATAATTTGTAAAGTAAGTCCTTGCAGTTAGGATTTTCACTAGAATTCCATTATAAACCAAACGGTGCATAGCTTTCACTAGTTTCCATAAAACTATATTCTAAAGATTTGAAAAAGCAGCCACCAACTCAGTTATTGGTTTCCTCACAAACATAAACACATTATGGATTCAACTTTGAAACGCATACATACGCTTCTCAAACATCATTACCTTGGCGTAAAAATCCGCCTCGGTTAAGAAGTTGGCCTTTGCAAATTTACGAATTTGATTGTGTATTCAATACAATACAAAATAGTCACCCAATTATGATGAATGGTATCTTAATCAAAAGCTCTGGTCATCAGTCTAAATACTGTATTAAAATATATGTTCATTTTAACCAATAATTTCTCAAGATCACGCTCACGTACCATTTTATTTAAAAGCTAATAACAACAAATTGGTTGATACAAGTTTCATACAAAGGACATTTTTGATCCTAATCAATCAATTCAATAATATTTAATAACGTAAAGTGTTTATGAATTGCTTATCGGTGGGTGTGGTATTGCTTCAACAATAACATAAGTTGGGTAAGATCTTGATTAAAAACCTACTCCACTTAAATTATTTATTATTCATGAACTAATTATTTGGACACGGTTTTTGTTAACTTAATAACCCAAAATGAGTCATTAGTCGAATTTCTAGTTTTCATCGACCCAACAATTTTTTTATGACAAACATGTGTCGATCTTTACGCGGCATTTATTTTTGACTTTATTTACGATTTACAAAGAATCACCCTAGGAGAGGACCCAATTAAGGAAAATAAAAGTTTAAATTAAATATGGTACTGTTAAGCTGCCTTACAAATATCTCCCAATGATTTAAGATATCATACTTTAGAAATTTCCATTATAATCCAAACCATTAAAAATATAGTTTTTCATTGCTAACCGCATCTGCCAACAAATGAAAAAAAAAAATAAAATATTGAGCACACGGAACATTTTCACCTTAAAGCTATTTATTCGGTACCAAAATAGTAGCATTCGATCTAATACAATAAAAAATACATTTTCCACTTTTTCACAATTTCCTCTTAAAATAATAACAATCTATTTTTTGTTCGCGTTTTTCTCGTTTTATTTTCTTCCAAAAGCAACATGAATCAAAATAACAATAACAATTGATAGAATTTTTCCAATTTTCTTTTATACAAAACTAAATAACAACAACACCAAAAAAAATTGAAAATATTTCTCTTTTCTTGTCGTCTACTTTTAATTTAAAAATAATATACGTAACGATGTTCATCCAAACCTAGGTGAGTTTTATTTTTCGTTTTCCATTTTTCTCGTTGAAGAAACAGTTTTTTTTCTAGTTTGGTACACAAGTATCTTGGCAATTTAAGTTATTGGATAATATCGATTGTAAGATCTTAAGTTTTTGTCTAAAATGCATTTTTTTTGACTACTCTATCGCTTTCAAGTTCTTATATTCGGTTTTGATCGATTTCACTTTTCGAAAATTTTTCTTATCTTAAGTACAATAAATAATACGACCAAAAGACTTTTACAATTTTATTGTATTTATCTGCAGGTAATTTTTGATGCACATGTTATTTTTGTCAAATAATTGCAAATAGTAAAAGAAAAATCTAGATGCGAGATTATTGAATAAAAAAATTGTTGACCTCGATACCAAACAAAAGCTTCTCTTAATCTGGTCAGAAATTTTTTTCGACTAGGACCTGGGATTTTTATTAAGATAGTTTGGGTGGGTTAAGAGCCTAAACTACCATTTAAAACTATAAAATCGGGCCTAAACCCACGAGCAACGAGGTACTAGCCATTTGAGGTTGAACCAAAACAAAAAAAATTCACTTCACATAGCATCCAAAACCAAGGGGAACGTGGCATACCACTTTGGTCACATCATACTCGATCTCAAGAGCGATTCCTCTTCCACCAACCAAACCACTGACATCAGATCCTGCAAAGGTGGTACTTTACCAGTCTCAGAAAGAGGTACAAATGACGAGGAGGCAGCTGAGAGCAACACCGCTCCAGAGAATCCTGTTCGTACATCTTCTTCGTTGGGAGAACGATCAGTGGATCTCTCTGTGACTTTGGCACCTGTAAAAACAGA
Organism: Tipula confusa; assembly: GCA_963556175.1. NCBI lineage: Eukaryota > Metazoa > Arthropoda > Insecta > Diptera > Tipulidae > Tipula > Tipula confusa. The sequence continues at coordinate 183,843,935 of OY744476.1, forward strand.
TAAGGTGCCCCACACAAAAGGCTGTCCAAGGAAGACAAGCTAAGTGGGCGGCACCAACTTTAAGAATCGAGCCTAGGGGCACTAGAAATTTTACTGGGAATCGTGGCAATAACCGGCACTATCCCGCGAAGCAGTCGGCTGGTAAGAAGCCGTCACGTAAGCAGGCAGAAGCGGGGAGCTCTCTACTATAATAAGTAAGTATGGCTGGTACTATTAGGGTACTACAACTAAACCTGCGGATACCTTCTGTTAAAAAGTTCTGAATACTTTCTGAAACCCCGATCAGCAACCTAATGTTAACGGTCTTCCAATTCAATAGTTCATCACTAAGGATTTGGTTGCAGTAATCCTGGAAGTACCGACTGGCAGTGGAGTGCAGGATATAATGAGTGGAATGAATATAGGCAAGCCCTAACAAATTACAATACGGAATTAAGGCGTTCCAAACGCCTTACGTGGAAGAATAACTGTGATAATATGGAGGATATATACCTACAGCTGCTCAACTCCCTAAAGTTCTAGCTAAAAATTATCAGGATCAGTCCAACGAGATTGGGCTTCTTTTGAAGCCATATGGTAATTATATATCGGGTCGCCCGCCATATGAACCATGCTTCAAGTGCACTTGAAAGTTACGACACAAATACAATTACTAACTCCATATTTGGTATATCGGTGCAAATGTAGGTTGGGTAAATTTTAACCGGTAGGCTTTTTACTCCGAAAAAAGAAAAATGGTACATTAACTCCTTTCAGCCGTTCAAGGCTCTAGTTGCGGGTGAAATCTCCCTAGCCCTCCTCCAAGGGGTTTGAACTTGATTACTTCTGCTCTGGTAGCCTTATTTAAAACTAGCTTCAATTTGGGTCACATACTTCAGGCTTGGTGCCACGTCAATGTGGGTTTTATTTCAAAGCTTGGCAATCGGCCAAGTTAACTCCTTAAGTCCCTTAGACGTATCAATCTTCCATCGTTTAATCTAAAAACTATGAGAATACTGATAGAACTTCATATCATAGACTTGTTAATTGTAACCAGACTTCTAAAACCTAATCAATTCGCCTACAGAAAACAGAAATCCACAGCCGGGGCGTTGCATTTACTTCTTACTAAGATTAAAGTGGACTACCGCTCGAAAGAAACTGAAATGCACCCTTTTTGATATTGAAGGATTATTTTGACAATTTAGAGGTATTGACGATCCGACTAACCTCTAGATTAGTTCCATGTTGGTTAGTAGGAAGGTTACTTATAAACTAGGTAATGAGTCACGGTCACGGCAGTAAGGGGAACCCGCAAGGCGGTGTCCTGTCACCTTTGCTGTAGTCACTCTTGATCGACGAATTACTTGATGAGCGACCCCGGCATGAATGTACAATGTATGTAGGATGGCATTGCTTATTATTTCGAATTGGTGTACCAAAGAGCGCCTTTCGATAAACCCTAGAAAAACAATCCTGGCGACTTTTACCAAAAGTCGAACCAAGGTTCAATTAGTCTAAATGATATTCTATTGGGTACTACTATTACTCTCATATTAAACTAACTACCTAACGCATGGTCAGAGCTATCTGAGCATGTCGGCGTATGTTCGGCAGGGCTTGAGGCCTTAACTTAAAAGTGATATTCTGGATGTACATCATGATAGTGAGGCCAATTATAACCTATGGGGCCGTAGTATGGTGGCCCAAGCTACAGCAAAGATGTATTATGAACAAACTTATCTCATTGCAGAGGCTAGCATGTCTCGAAATTAAAAGCGCTATGCGCTCCTGTCCTACAGCGGCAATGAAAGCACTCATTGGACTCACTCAACTTTATATCTACGTCAAAAAATCAGCAGCTATTTGTGCAGTTATATTAAATCTAGCGAACCAATATAGTCATGAAGATAATCATATGGGTGACTTTCAGACTTAGATATGTTCTTTAGAGTTTCGAATGTGATGCCCAAAGAACTCTGCTTTTGTAGAAATTGCAGGGTACCCATCCTTGATGGAACAGACTGGGATACTGGTGGATCTTCAATGGAGCCAAGCAGTCTAGCCTGCTTCACAAATGGATCAAAAATGAATAGTGGAGTTGGCATTGGTGTACATGGATCCAACTACAAAATATTGAAATCATTGAAACTTAGATCTTAACTATTATGACTTAACTTAAAGGTGCCTCTATCTCAATTTTCTCCTATAACCCAGCAGCATTGAAATCACTGGCTTCTAACAACGGTATCAATAGAAACGAAAAAGGGCAGGCTCATCGACTACACTCATTGACCCTGAGCCTTTCTGTGGCATCCCGTGGTCCTCTGCAGCCTACACAATTAGTAAATGGGAAGAAATACAGTTTAAGCCCTACAAGCAGCATTTCCGCCTTTATTAGGAAGGTGTAAGAAGTTTTTGACCTAATAAATCCCAAGAGCACAAAATATCTTTTAGGTTGCATCTTTTAGATTGCTGGCCCTTTGGAAAAAAAGCAGGATAATAAAAATAAGGTTATTTTATTTTTTGGCTAGGACTAAAAATTTTTCGGATAATTAACATCGCCTAAACTGCATCATCAAAAATTAAAATTGAATCTAATTCTACTTGCAACGGAGGAGCAGCCACTTGAAGACTAAAACAAAACACAATTTCACTATAAACAGTATGGGGAATGGTTATTTTTATTTTTTTGGACTAGGACCTAGGACTACAAAATTATCGATTGATATTTCGAATACTTCAAATCGCCTAAACTACAGCAATATGAAGTTTGGCCAAATAAAAAAAAATTATCGTAATCCAAAATTTGGCTTTTTTCGACTAGGATTTCGGATTTTTTGGTGGATAGTTCAGGTTAGTAAAATCGCCAATACTAACAGTATTTTAACATCTCTTTTCTGATTAATGGAGGATTTTTTCTTGAGGCCTCTACCTTGCCAAAAAAGTTCACTAAATGGCTGCTATTTTTTTAACAAGTTCGATCGTTAGAAAATCAAAATTTAAATTTCTATTTTAGAAATAACAATTGATCTCCAAAATAAATTACCAAAGCTACTTTAACTTAAGCTGTTATTTTATATTTTGGCCAAACATATAACAAAAGCATTCATATTCACATAACTTTAACATGTAACCATAACCCCATGAAGGTTAAACATTTTCTAGGGCAAAAAGAAAAATTCTGTTTTTTTTCTTAAATTACAAAAAAAAATCTCCATTCTACTTTTAAAATCCAATACACACCTTTCATCCCTGATATACACAAAGAGTATAAAAGACTTTTTGTTCTTTGTCGTCTTACATAATTTTGTAACCTTTTCTTAAAAAAAAAAAATAAAAAAAAAAAAAAAACTAATAGAAAATCTTTTATTTTGGTACAAACGAGTATAATACATAATGAACTTGAAACTTGGTTATGGAAAATGAAAAGAAAACTTAGCACAAAAATAAAAAATATTTTGATAAATATTTAAAATGCTTTTAAAATTAATATATTTGATGTTGTTGTTATTGTTATTTATTTGGAGCTTTTAACTTATTTATTTTCAATTTTTTTTTTGTGACTGTACATTAACGAAATTTTGGATTCAAAGTGTATATATAAAGAAATAGGATCTCTGCTCTATATAGTGATCTCATACAGTATAAGATGTGCTTTATTTATTTTATTCTACTTTAAAGCTTAAAATATAATTGTATATATATACATATATATATATATATAACGACGATATAATATATTGATTAGAATTGAAGTTCAATATTCTCGAGGTTATCCTCTCGTCATATTACCACGATTATTTTTCTTGCACACGTATCGACTACATGTATATCAATTTAACCATCGAACACATAATCATATATGACTTAACAGAATTTCGTGAGTGTATACATGTATATATAGAGCTTTTGTGCGATACGTATTGAAGTGGAATATATTATAATCGAAATGTTTGTGTAATGAATAGAAAATTAATGAAAATAAAATTTAAATTGATTTTTATTTCTTTTATCTGTAATCAAATTTATCATCGAATGAGTGAGGTTGCGACCAAGGTTATTGGCGAATCGTCAAAAATGTTATAAGGGGTACAACTAACGCCTGAAAGAATCACTGAAAAAAATACTACAAGTAAATAATAGAAAATTATATGGAAGGGTGTGTCAACCGAACGATAGTGCTTGACAGAATTTGTCTAGACATTCGAAAAACACTCAAGGGAATGAATATTTTGTGTTGATCAGATTTCTTTAGTGTAATTGAATTTTTGATTTTTATATTACTCCAGTTGATTCTTATTCTTACATGTTGGTAACGGTAACGAACTGTGTATAATAAAATTTATGCTTTAAAAGAAATGAGCTAAATAAATTCGTTTCAATTGGTTTCGTTTTACAAACGTCGTTCTAATCAAGTTTTTCGTTTAGTAGTTCAACAGAACTTGATAATGACTGAAATATAGAAAACACCGGACTGCACCATACCACTAGACCTAGGACTATTGCATTTAGCGACCAGTATGGAAACTTTGGTGTAAACTTCGATGCAGTATTCAATAAGTGATAGGATCATTTTTCTTGTGTATTTAAAAAATGTCAAATACAGACTGCGGAGGTGTCAGAGGGGTGGGTTTCCTTTTTCGAAAAATTCAAATATTTCGAGGGATTATTGTTTGGAACTAGCCTTTCGGCCTTATTTAATAAGTAGAGCAAAGAGAAGTTTTGCTCCTGTAACAAACTCTTGTAAGTTATACTTTAGAATATGAAGTACACATGTTGCTGTCGCTCTAACTAAAGTCCTCACAACTGCGTTAAAATCTAAAAGCTCGAAATGCGTTTTGGCAGTTTTAATGAAAAATGAAAGAAATGAAAAGGATAAACTTCCAGTAGAGAGATTCCTATATGCTGAGTGCAGAGAATGGCTATAGAAAATGGATTAAATAAACAACGAGTAGCTGCCAATTTCAGTGTGCTCCTAATAGACAGTGCTTTGAACTAGTTTAAGACCAAGAGAACAAATAAGGATTGTCAACAAGCTTTGTTGACAATCCTTATTTTGTGTCGCAAGCAAAAATCGAACCATTTTTGAACTTCTGCTACTCCATCCATAGTATTGCTCTTTCCCTGATTAAACCACTAACCGATATAGAGAAATTATAAACTTTAAGTAGAAACATGAGGGCGGGCTTGCAGGATAAATTAGCTGGCCAACAATTGGTGTAAATGTTGGTGTTATGGCTAAATCAGAAATCGTCAATCCCCATCATTTGCTTCATCGCCCTGCATTACCACGAGTCCGAACTCTCAGTCGATGTTATACGACCCCCTTCAGGCACTAGTTATGTCACAGCTGTGTGTATCCGCTGTAACATTCGCGTATTCTGTTATTGCGTCATAATATTGCTCAAAAGTTTACGCATGGAACATACGAAATGGTTGGAGCTCAACTTTTTCAAGCGATGCCCGAACAACAATTTAGACTGAATGTCGTATAAGGTTTGGTTATCTGCTCCACAAACCTGAATCGAACTAAAATTATCCAATGTATGGAAGCGTACCAAATGTTAATTTTCAAACCGTTCATTTAACAATTCATTTAATAATGTATAGGACGTTATGTTAATTATCCTGGAATTTATCCCGATATCATCGTCATCATGAACCTTAGTTCAGATTATTCCAAAAATCGACAATTTGAAGAATACATATTGTTGGGACGATCCAGTGGTGATTTTTGAGATCCAATCGAAACTTGTTGGACCCGCAAAATATCGGATGGACGGCAGTCAAGAAGTATTCATTACATGGCAAGACTTCCCATGCAATACGAATATTGTAGATATCCATATAAAATGGTTGATACCAAGCGTAAATTTCACCAAACTCCTGAGGAGTATTACTAAAAATGTTGTTTCTGAGACAAAAAGCTGAACTCTTAGATGATTGTATAATTAGATATACGATAAATCGAATCAGTTACGACGATTTGAAGAAGTTGAATTGTTGAATCCATTATTTCAACGAATATTGCACTCAGCAACAAAACCATATATTCCTCCGTCGGAAACTCAAGCGTTTACACCGCTATCAAAACCACAATCTTGGAAATTACCCATACCGTCAAATTATGAGAAGCATAATGTCGACATAAAGAAATGCAGATCCTAAATCGTTGATTTACTATGACTGTTTCAACCCGGGACAGAAGAAGAGAACGCTGCATGATTTGCCTCGGGACGACACATCAAACCGCTGCATGTCTAGAAAAACGAGGAACTACCGAATCAAGAACTTTTGTCAAACCAAAAATCATTAAAATTAATGAGAACTCGTTACGAACCATCGTTGATTGGATTTCTAAAGAAATCAAAATAAATGGTAAAAGTACTTCGTCATTTGTTGACCCTGGTAGCAAATCGTATTTTGGTCCGTAAGTCATTCGCCGAAGCCTTAAAACCGAAGTTTGATTATTTCATTGTGCTAATTTGTTTTACTGGTGGTCAATACGTATGTGGAGAATTTATCGCCGCAACCGTTGAAGTAGCTAACAATGACAATTTTTCAGATGTTCTAATCATTGAGGACGAATTTATCTCTAAAAATATATTGGCCTTGTCATTTTATGTAGAGAAGGAAATTTCTTGTAATCGAAGGTGACCGCTGTACGATCGAAATTTGAATATGGGAAATATTAATTTAAGTCACTGCTGTCATGTGCTGTCGTGTTTGTCCGGAAACAAATATTTTAGTATATTGGATATGAAGATACAAGAAGTACACTGCTTTCGTAATTACGAATATGCTGAATAAACTCGTTTCGAAGATAGATCCTGGAAAAGTGATTGTATATCTATATGAAAAGCATACAACCGAAGTTCGACGATTTTTGGGGCTCACCAGACTTTTCCTAAAATTTATTAAAACTTATTTGGTAATTCGAAGCCGGATTACCAACATTGATTCTGTTCGGATTTCCATATTATGGAAATCCGAAGAGAATCAATTTTCAAATGTTAATTTCGTTAACGCCAATTTAACTTTCGAACTGTGTAGCAGATTATATATTCTTGGTGAGCGGTTTAGCCTAGTTACTGACTGTACTGCTATCGCACAATTGAAAGAAAAAACCTAGATGATACCGAGAATTATCAGATGGTGGATGCGATTACTCGAATACGAAGTCTCAAAAACATTTAAAATGGGAATTTCGACAAAAAAATTATCGATTATCCCATAAGGAAAGAGAATAGCTAATATTTGTAGTATGCCAAAGGCAGTTCAATTCCAAGTAGTACAACATTTTCACGGCAATATGTGGCACTTTGGGACCAAGAAAACGATTGAACGACTAAAGTCATACATTACCTACGTAGAATGCTTTCACTTGAAGTAAAAAAAAAACAAAAATCTAATGGTCACCTATATTTCGGAATGATGAAACCGATACCGTTTCGGTTGATACATATCGACCAGCTCGGGCCAATTGTGACGAGTAAGCATGGAAACACTTGGGCAAACGGATAAGTGGAGGGAGCGAACAATAACATATTTTCATTTATTTGTACTTCAGTTCAGAATGCAAATGATTAGGATGAAAAGCTGAAAAATGTACAATGGACTATCAATTTTCCATATGTTTGACCATAAGATTAAATTTTGGTCAAAATATGTTTGGTCAAAGATTGTAGACATCAAAAGGATGCAAGTTAAATCCTGGAATTTAGATCCATCTATTTGTCCGATAGAATGAAACTTTGGTGCAGTTCATCGTCTAAATTGGATAGTACAGAAGATGGGGTTTAATCTGACGTCGTCGTGGATCAAGGACGATCCATCATCAAATATGACCGTACAGGCACGAACTTTGAACTAACAAATACTGTAGTAGCCGATGCAAAACAAGATGAAATGTTGTAGCCGATAAAAAGCAAGAGGGAAGAAAAAAAATCGAGAACAAGGAGTAGCGATGTTTGAACCGCCAGCGGATTAACAAGGATCATTAAATAAATTGTATTGTATCGAGTACTATAGTTTTAAGTATTGATTAATTCTAATAATCACTACCTCAAAACGCCAATTTGACAAGTGTGTGACTGTAGGCGACACGTGAACGTAGATCCGGAAAGTAACTGTTTCTTTATGATTTTAAATATTTTGAGCTGACACAGCACTTTTGCTGTTTGTTCAACCATTGAAAAAACTTTCTAACCCAATGTTTGTTAGGGCCGTTATGCTGTTGGACACTGTTTTAAAGATTGCGTAGTGCTAGATAAGCATAAGTTTTGTTTTGGTTGCGGAAAATCCAACATACCAAAATCTTAGTGTTATCACTGTAGGGATAATCGGCAGAGAAACGCCTCGGAACATACCATCCAGACTACTTCAGGAAGAAGTGCCTACGAATACGGATGCGGAATTTTAATAAGCTATTTTAATGAGAAGTCCAAAGCAGTAATAAGAGAAACCAACACAAAATCACAGGTCCACTTGAAAGCAGAACGAAAGTTTCTGTATTTGGAAATAATGCTGAAAAATTCTTATATATCAATGATATTAAAATAAAAAGCTTTCCCTCAAATTTACAGACTGATAGTTGCGAGAAGTAAGGAGAAACATGGCATATCGTTGCAAAAATTCCCTACCGCGATAATACAAAACCCCTACTCATCCACATAGAATCTGGATTAAGTCAACCATTGTACTTCGATATTGATTTTTGCAAAAAAGATGGTTCTCATCACGGTAGGTACCGTGATCTGAATCGAATTCTATCTATTAGCATCGTTGAGGAAAGTCCAAGTTCTTGGTCATCTCTACCAACAAACGTACACAAAGCCAACGGAAAGATTCGACTCTGCTTGGATGTACGAATAAGGTTATAATTTAGTGATAGAGAATGATGCTTATACTTTGCCTCTGATCGACGGATTTCCAATTTAATTAGATCAGCAGCTCCGTCAATTTAAAAGAAGCTTTTTGGCCATTATTCTTAGATCAAGAGTTAAGGAGTAAAACAATTTGTACCGTCCCGCAATGCCCACTCTATTAATTTATCGTCATGCCGTTTTGGTTGTGTAACGCAGGCCAAACGATATATCGGCTTATGCATGAGGTGATTCATTACCAATTGCATAACCAGGTATTTGTGTATCTGAATGATCTTTTCATAGACTCAGCTACTTTTGAGTACCATATATCTTATTACATGTAGAAGTAGCGAGATTGTTGCGGGTTGCAAATCTCACTATAAATATAGGTAAAAGTAAGTTTATATTTAAAGAAATGAAATAACGTGGTTACATAATTGGTGATGGATGCCTTAGAGTGGATCAGTCTAAAAATCAGGCAGTATAGCTGCATATCCCGCGCCTTGAACAAGTAATGTAAAGTGGTCTCAACAATCATAAGATGCAATTGATTAACTAAAACGATAGCTTAAATGTCGTCAAAATGGAACAAAAAACAGATAAATTGATGGGCAAGGATATCCAGGGCATTTGGCTAGGTGGGCCGTAAAACTATACGGTCACACCATTTTAGTATAGAGTGTAGGAAAGGTACCGTCATAACATTGTTATGACGCTATCGAGAGTAAACATTGAGGTAAGTAAGATGTTAAACCACTACACATCGACTTGGATTTTCTAAATATCGAAGTCAGCAACGGTAATGTAAATAGAAAAACGGCAATCCCTTCACATTTATAGAGACCTGAAAATTGATGATTCCAGAAAGTCTTACCGAAAATTTTATAAAGCAGGCAGATGACTCCATAGACTATGGTTTGATCTCACAGTTGATACTTTTTAAGGATATTTCCACTAAGAACCATGTAAGCGGAGAAAATCGTTTTTGAATGTATTCGATTGAATGGCAGAATAAAGTCTACCATATAATTACTGCTGAGCTTCCCGAGAAAAAATCAATAATTATTTAAGTGGCAGAAACATATGATTTACGATCCATGTGGATTACATAACCCACATTCGCCATGCATGAAAGTATCCATGTTAATGTTCCAATAAACAATAACTGGTGCCGATGGTTATCCGCTATACAGATGATGAAAACCGCAGATGATTCAGTTAAATCAATTAAATTTGTGTGTCAATATGTGAATAAAAGTAGAGAAGTAAGAGTTTTCGAATTACCGAATCTCTATATAGCCCTATCAATGAATACGAACTATTTTAAAAAGGACTTCTTATAAGCAGTGATGCAGTTATATAACAGTATGGCAAATTCTATGTTTCATCATTCATTAAAGCTTTCGAGCAGCTTGTCGTGTATCTCAGTGTTTATTTGAAAAAATACCAACCATAGTCTTCTACACGGAAGTTAATGCATCTCAGAGAGTGGAAGATCTACCAAACACAACATTGACCACTTTTTTAATTATGTTCATCTGAAGAATTTGAAGAATTCAACGACTTACGCACAACACAGAACTGGATCATGCAAGAAGCGGAAATGATGAACTTTTTTTTTTGGATGCACCAGGAGGCACAGAAAAACATTTCTTTTCAATTTCAAATTCACCAAAATTCGAATCTATGGCAATCTTCGTTACAAACATTAATACTGTAGATTCGCACGGCGTTGTGGGACAAAAAATATTTCTGTGAGGCCAAATAACAATAGTACAGAAATGTACAACTGTTGTAAATTTGTAATCAAATAGGACCTTAAATATGCAAAATTTATTAGTATAAAATAAATTAATGGAACTTTACCAGTAATGTATATTATTTTTTTAGCCAGGTTAAAATAATGCCACATAATATATTTCATTTCCAAATAACGTTATAATATACATTAAGAACTTCTGTCTTCATAAATATTCATTTCTCTTAGTATCAAAAACAGCAATGAAACCATTTGTGTTACCCACAAATCACTTTTTATAATTCTCGTCAACCAAAAACCATAATTCCTCAAATTGACAACAACAACAACCAATATTTTAATGATGTACATATTTTATTTTTATTTAAATCGAAAGCTTTCCCGTAATTGATTTAATATGTTTATTGAAAAAATAAAAAAAATTATAAAAAATAGTTTGGTAATTAAAATAAATTACACCGTTGTATAATGGAAAACATTAAAACAAAAAAAAATTGAAAAAAAAAATGTGGAAAATTAAGTGATAATTTACCTGTGTTTAGTACACAAATAAATTGATAAATTTAAGCTTTTCATAAAAATAAAAATAATGTCTATTGCCTGTTTGTGATTGGTGTAGTTCATTATTTAGATTGATGTGAGAGAAAATAATAATAATATGATGATGATAAAACAAACGAAAAAGGTAAAAGGCTTTATTGGTAGAAAAATTAAATAAATTTTCATCATTTTGGTGTGATTTTTGGTGGATCCTTGAATAAAGCTTTTAAAATTTTTAAATTTTTTATTGATACTGTTTTGGTGGTAATATTAATTTTGATGAGGTAATAAATTTGAAAAAGTTTAAATTAAATAAATGATTTTACAGATGGCTTTTGTTTTATGCTCTTATGCACACAGTATGTGGCATAATTTATAATCGTTTCTATTAACGAAAAATTATCAGTGAGAAAAACGTTTTTGATTTATTTTATTTTTAATGTTTGGTATGCAAATAATGTTGGCAAATAATTACCTCATAATAATCAGGTAACACAACATGTACCTGACTTCTCTGAAATTATTAGTAACGTTGAAGTTATCACAATGAAGGTCATGAAATTTTAAGAAATCAAGAAAACAACTGCAAATTATTGTTCGAGATCACCCGTAATGAAATGTAAAAGTCGTCACAACATATTTAAAGGTATGATAAGTTCCTATACTGTGCTTTTCACTTAGTTAGTTCGGTAAACTCAAGCATATAAAAATAAATAACTACTGCCCTCCAACTAAAATTATTTATAAACGTTGAATAATTCACAGTAATCGTTACTTTTTACAAATGTTCAATAACCAATAAACCTAAACTGTTGGAATACGTGGAAAAGCAAAACACAAGAAAAGAAGAAAAATCAAATTCATTCAATTATTAATATTTGTTTTCGACAAGACGAAAGTATTAAGTGAAAAAAGTAACGCAACACACCGAAAAATACAACATTTAGAAATTTATGAACTATTAAATAAATCTCGTGTACATTCAAATTGTGTGTACAAATACAGTCCATTCAGATAACTCGACTGAGACAATTTTGGTCAATATGTTGAAAAGTGGCCAATCTAGAGAAAGATTCGTAAGGGAGGAGACGTGGTTGTTATCAAATTTCAATCATTAGAGAACAATTTCTCGAAAAATCAGCACTTAGAATATTCAAACAAAGGTTTCATCGCTAGGACCACCGTTTACCTGAACCCCTGTGTCTTACCCCTTTACCTAACCCCCTTTGCATAACCTTCTATGGCTAACCTTCTTTGCCTGAACTCCTTTGACTAACTCCTTTGATAAACACCCTTTGCTAAATCCTTTTTGCTAAACCCCTTTGCTTATCCCTCTTTGCTAAACCCTATTAGCTTAATTTCCTTCGCCTAACCAATTTTTATCCCTCTTTATCTAGCCCCCGTTGCTTTACCTCCTTGGCTAACCCCCTTTGCTTAGCCTCCTTTGACTTCCTTCCTTTGCCTAACTCCCTATGCAAAACTATTTTTGCCAAACCCTCTTTGCTAAACCCCCTTTGCTTAACCCGTTTCCTTTGCCAAACCCGCTTTTCTAAACCGCCTTTGCCTTACCCTATTTGCTTAACTCCATTGCTAAACCTTCTTTGCCTAACGATGGTATCCCTCCAATGAAATGAAGTAAAACCCCTTTTGCCTAATCCATTTGATTAACCCCCTTTGCCTAACCACTTTTGATTAACCTCTTTTGCCTAACTTCCTTTGCCTAACCCCTTTTGAATAACACCCTTTGCTAAACCCCTTTTGCTAAAACTCCTTTGTTTAATTTTCTTTGGCTTACCCTCTTTTGCTAAACCCTCTTGCCTAAACTCCTTATCTAACTCCCATTGTCTAAAACTCCTGTTTCTTACCCCCTTTGGCTTTACCTTTTACTTAACCCCTCTTGCTTAACTTTCTTGCTTAACCCCTCCACTTTGTCTTACCCCTTTGCCTAACCCTATTTGCCTTACCCCCTTGCTAACCTCTTTTGCCTAACCTCCTTTGGCAAAGTCCTATTTCTAACCCAATTTGTCTAACTCGCGTTGCTTAACCATTTTGTCTTGACCCTTTGCTTAACTTCCTTTGCCTAGCCCTCTATACCTACCTCCTTCTGCAAAACCTTCTCCGCCTAACCCCCTTTTTCTTACACCATTTCACTTAACGAAATGGGATAAAGCCCCCTTTGCCTTATCTCCTTTGCTAAACCATTTTGTCTAGCCCCATTTGCCTAACTCCCCTTTTCCTAGTCCACTTAGCCCTACCCTCTTTGCCTTACCACATTTGCCTTACCCCCTTTGCTTAATCTTTTGGCCTAACACCCTTTGACTAACCCCATTTGCTAAAGCCTCTTTGCTAAATCTTCTTTCCTTAACCTCCTTTAGACAACCCTCTTTGCTATACCCTCTTATTTCAAGTTCCTTTGCTTTTAACCCCTAACTTTTTTTAACCCCCTTTGGCTAATCCCTTTTGGCTAAACCTCTTTGCCTAACCTCCTTTGCTTAACCCCCTTTCCTTAACTCCCTTTGCCTAACCCCCGTTGCCGAACCGCCTTTGCCTAATCTCTTTTGCTTAACTCTTTTTGCTTGACCCCTTTTGCCTAACCCTTTTGCCTAATCTTTTTTACCTCTATCTTTATTAGTCGAAATAGAAGGAATTCCTTCACAGGTGTATTCATACAGCTTATGAAAGAGGATTGTAAATTAGGTCATATGGTGGAAGTTCAAGATGTTTATAATCTCAACGACTTACCATATCACGGAATCTCAAAGACAGTTTTCACCGTTTCTGGTTGGTTCTTTTATCAGTTTACGGTTATGCCGTTCGAATATTGTAATATTCCATAAATGATGTGTACACTTATGAATCGGGTGATACCGCACTAACTTCACGAACAAGTGTTTGTATATCCTAATGATCTCCTCATTACATCCGAAGATTTCAATGTGGTTGCTTCACTCTTTTAAAAAGCAGACAAGAAAAGGTTAAGACAATTTCATATTTTCCAATCTCCAACACCTTAAAAATACTTAGGTTCTTGAATTTGTTGGGGAAATTAAAAAGTTGTATTCCTTTCTATGTTACTTTGACAGCATCTATTTCGGATCTTTCAAAAATATGAGTTATGGAAGCGTACTATTTCAGCAGAGTGGTGATAGTAGTGAGCACCCTATTGCATATATAATGCAGAAGCTGAGCTCGACACAGCGGAACTACTCCATAACAGAATTATAATTCCATGCCGTTGTGCTAAGCGTTAAAAAGTTTCGGACATATTTGGAAGGGTCAGTTGACTTACAAGGGCCAATACAATTCAGCCTCCACATTGGGTGCCGTTGGATCATTGTTGCATCGAATTAAACTGGTATATGACAAGTATAATGCAGTAAAAGAAAAATTGCAAAAGATTGTGACTGCATTGCGGTCGATCGAGAGAGCTTTATGAGGATGAGTACGGAAATTAGAGAATACTATCTTGAATATGGTTCACGAACTAAAACGATTGGAGGATAACGCTGCCAATGTATCTTTCCAAATTTCGTCAATGCAAGAAGCTTCGCCGACAAGTTCCCCATCAATTGGAATACGATTACTGGAACTGAAATTACCACCGTTCAATGGTGCCGAGTGTAAGTGGTTGTCATTCAGTCCTTTCCGTCGATCTGGTCCACAGTAAAAACATCGAGGCATCAGTTAAATAGGCCTATCTTATTTCACACATTCGGTTAAGGTTGGCTTTAAGACTCATCGAGAGTTTACCAGTTACTGCTGAGAACTATCAAGTGGCTTGGGAAACACTGTTAACCGCTATAACAACGAGATCTCAATTCAAAAAATACAAATGCGTGAGTTGTATGGTGTCAAGGGGCCTTAAGAAAATTCACCAAAATCACTTCAATTGTTCATAGATCAAGCATTAAAACATTACAATGCCTTTAAGTCCCTCAAAATCAGGGTCGACGAATAGGGTTTATTGCTACTTCATCAATTGTTGCAAAAACTAGACCAGAAATCGCACGTGAAAGTCATACAAAATTCAAAAACACACTGCGTTGCTTTGCTTCAATGACTTTATAACCATACTTCGAAGCCGAGTTCAAGTGCTTCACGCACTGCAATCTACAGGGTCGCATACAACGTCACATCAATCCTTATGTCAAGGAACTCATAGCATACTTCAATGGCCATACTTTACAAGCGACAAAATATCAGCAATGACGTGTTTCTAATTCGTGCGGGATAATCGATTCTGGACTAATTGTCAAGGCCCAAAATATACTGTGTGCAATTGTAGACACCTGCATTGTAAAGTTTATTCATTAAAACACAACGTATTCTTTACTTCAAATCTTTCAAACCTACTTCGCCAAATGCTACCAGTTCAACTATAGCAAAACGACTTCAACCATCTGCTCAGGTTACAAATACTAGTTCAGAATTGCATACTATGTCCAGGACTCTGAGATCCAATTACTGTATTCCTTCAAAATTATTAGACGACTGTTCTGATCAGCGCAGTCCTAGTCAATGCCATAACTCCGTCAGTTAATTATCTTATGTATCGCGCCTTGTTAAATAGTGGTTCCCATATGAATTTTATCACTAATGAAGCGTGTTCCATTCTAAAAATCAGAAAACAGCCAACATTTAAGACAATTACAGATATCAGTGGTAAGGAGTCAACCATAAAATACAAAAGTTATCTGACCATATCATCACGGGTGTCAAGCTGTAGCGTGGAATTAAAATTTTATGTTATTTCGAAAATAACCAACGCCCGGCTTCCGGTACTTTCCAGTTTCAAATAAACAACGGTTTCTGCTGAAATCGGACTAACTGATCCAGCGTTTAATGTGCCCGATCGTATTGACTTGTTGCTAGGAGCCGACATTTACCACCAGCTATTCAAAGGTGATTCGATCAATTTTGAAGAGCTTCCACCGTTCTATAGAACGAACGTGGTTGAAGTCGGAATTTCAATATGTCGTATATGGAAAAGCCGAATGTGACAGGGTTGAGGTTACGCGTCATCAGTCACAAGTCATATTGTGTAGTATTTCAACGCTTGAGCGCAGGTAAAACAATTCTGGGAGTTGGAAACTATTTCAGTCAAATCCATCTATTCGTTGGAAGAAACACTATGTGAACAACACTACTGCAACAATACGAAAAGATTACCAGGTGGACGATATTCAATATCTCTGCCTACTAAGCCGAATATCTCTGAATTAGGAAAGTCGCATATATCACCATGCGTCGGCAATTCCTGTCATTAGAAAAACGTCTTCGTATAGTAAAGAGACCACATTATAACAAATATATAAAATTCATGGCAGACCATATTGCTCTAGGTCATATGTTAGCAGCTCTGAACGGCAATGAATTACCAACATATTACCTGTCACATCATTCTGTGCTAAAAAACACTATAGCACAATACCACTAAGCTTCGAGTGATTAACGGATCGTCAAAAATTTTTTCTCAATTATAACTCAATGACTTTCTTATGGCCGGCCAAAAATCCAGCAAGATCTATTTATTATAATTTTTCAATTTTGAATGCATAATTATAAGTTTTGTGGTGACATTACTAAAATGTATTCCTAGATCATGGTTCATGAGCATCAAACAGAGCCGCAGAGGATCTGGTGGTGAGATAAGATCACGGATGAAATTCAATCATTCAAGTTATGTCTGGTAATGTTTGTTTTTAGTACTAAAGTGTTTCAGCAACTGCTCTATTTCTAGCTGCAACCGCCAATGATTCCTACGAATGACGTTCTATTTGATACATAACTCCGTTTCTAAATGAGAAAGGATTGGTGAAGGTTGATGGTCATCTCGGTAACCAATTTCATACGACACTAGACATCCAATCGTGTTGGCCAGAAATTATTCGCTAAGCAAACTAATTGTGAGTCATAGACCCAACAAATTACAGGAGGGCGACGTATTTGCAGAACCATCGTAAATCAATGAGTCAGATGCTTCCACGCGCGTCCATACACAACGAATTAAATCATGGGTGATCTACCGACAGATCGTGTGACACAATCACCCCGTCCCATTTTGATCATAGGGATTCACTTTGGTGGTCCATTTGTCGTCAAACAAGCTGTCCGGTCAAAGGTAATGGTAAAATGTTATATTTATCTATTCATATGCTTCACGACCAAGGCAGTTCAACCATGGAGGTGGTTATGAATTTTTCGCCAGAGTCATTCATTGCTTGTCTTCGCCAATTCGTTGCTTGGCGAGGAATATGCTCGAAAATATATTCAGACAATGCAACCAACTTTATTGGAGCTCGGTCTGAACTTATTGATTTCAAATTATTCAGCGAAATCTTCAGATTTCGGGAATTGATAGCAAATGGAGTACTTAGCTGAATTACAACGTCGATAAAAATGGCAAACGGGCCAATATAAATATCCCATCGGGTCATTAGTCCTTCTCCATGACGATAATTGTGGCCATCTTTGAAATGGAGTTTAAGGCGAATAATCGAGACGCATCTCGGTAAAAACGGCATAGTGCTAGTCGCCACCATATAGACTTTGCAATCCATCCTAAAGAGAGCAGTAAATCGAATCAGCATACTGCCCACTGATAAAGATCAAAAGCGCACAAAAACGGCATTCACTGTATTGAATTTAACATCTACTAATTTGTTAGTATTTATATGAGAAATTTTATGAAATAGTTTTTTCAAAAGTATTATTTACGCATTACAATCATGTAATTATCCATGGTGTGCATCCCTGTATTTTATGTATTAGTTTTATATACTTTTTTTTATAAAATTATCATTTATTAAATTTCTGTAATTACTAAAATATTCATGCGGTTCTGTATATTCCATATATGTTAACGAAAACTTTTGGTGCAATCCAAAATCAAGTTCAAATTGATATTTCATCTGCCGCCAAAGATGAAATGTATATTGCTGCTATGGGAGCTAAAATTATTGCAATTGCAAAACATAATAAAGATATCAATGGGGTTCCGTTATTGACTACTTCAGCGTATGCTTGATTTTCAAAACGAACATATGGGAGTAGCAGCATTCATCTTTATCAGGTGTCGCATCAATTGTTGCACACGATACGAGGAAGGTTATATGGAGCAAAGTTCCGAACAAATATTGTTCAGTGTGTTCAAAGCACTCACCAGAAATGATACCTGAACATGGTTGCAATGCAAACTATAGAGGTTACTCAACTGGTGTGGAAGGTTTTAAAGAAATTGAGAAGTTATATGATGTCCGTTACAATCAGATAATAGCTGATGGCGATAGCAACGTTTACAAAAAAATTCTTGATGCTAGAATTATAAAAACACCCACATTGAAAAAATCGAATGTTGAAATCATTTACTACGTAATTTTCGTAAACAGATGAGAGAGCTTGTAGTAAATACTACGTCTTCTGCCAGAAATCGTTAATCCTCGATTTAATCGAAATATGCCTATCCTATAAAAAAAATTAAACCAAAAAAAAAAAGCAAAAACTAATAAAAACATATTTTTTTAAAAATGTGCTTGAAATATTAACCATTCATTATGCAGTAATTTAAAACACTAAAACAGAAACATAATTATTATTGGCAAACCATACCGCAATTGGTGCAACTCAAAAATTGAAACATACGCATAACATAAGCTCAACCAAGTTTGTTGTTTTGAAATGGAGCTTCCATGTAAATAGTTCAAAGCTATACCATGTAGTGCTTGTTTTGTGTTCGAACCACTCTGAGCTTTTCATGAAGTGTTGAATATCCCGACATGACTCTAATTGAGCTTCGTCAGGTTATTTAGGAGTTGTGCTGCTTCCAATTTCATCCTATTATCTACAAAATGAGGAAATAAGGCTGCAATACGACCGGTTTTTTGAGGGACCGTCTAAATTTCAAAGAATTTGTCCCATCTGAAAATAGTGCCCCTCTCTGTCCTTTTTATGTCTTTCTATAAAATATTTTTAAAAATTATTTTTTCTTAAATCTTGATTGAGATGACTCCCAACTTTTCTATAGGGAACTTTTAATAAAAACAAGAGTTTTGAATGAAATTATAGCATTATGACTAGTTCACAAGATAAATCACAATTCCGGATAAAGGACAATTATTTTAAAGCACAATGATCCTGTAAATCATAAAACAAATTTAGACCTAATTTAGACCTAATTCCAAGTAAACATTTTACCGAATTAAACACAAATTTAGCACTAAAGGAAGTTTAGTTTTCGCCTACCACATTGTCAATCATAAAATCAATCAGTTAAAGCCGATTTACATTCAACAAATTTTTCATCTTGAAGAAAGCGAGATACTAGATTGAAAAATTATGCAAGCCAAACCGAGAAAAAATTTCTTCTTGTAAAAATAAAACGGTGAAACCCGAAAACTAAACCCAAAAACAGTTATAAAAAAGATGATCTTGATTTTTACAAGATGAAAAGTTTTATCTTTTTGTAGCAAAACCAAAACCAACACGAATGGATTACAAGCCTGATTATTGCCTCGAGTACGCAGATACTCTCTCACATTTGTCCATCTAAACTTGATTGTGGTGGTGTGAAAATAGCATAGATATTGTTTGTTTTTTTTTTAACTAAAATTGTATAGTGTACCGAATACCAATACTTTCAAATATAGATGAAAATTAAAATGAAAAAATATTGGTGACAATCGGGCTTGTATACTATAGGAAGTTTTGAGCAAAACCAAAACCAACACAAATGTATATACAAGCCATTAACTTGCGATACTTATGCCAAAAAGTGACTACTATACCTATGTATTAGTGTTGTGACGTAGTATAATTTGTATATACTTTTATTATATGCTTTGATGTAAATAAAAAATGAATACGAATGATGGAACAACATTATGTTGCGCTCTTTATGACAAAGCAAAAAACAAATTTATTATTTAACGAGAGAGAGAGAAGTATTGTTATTATTATTTACTTCATTATATACTATACTATATACTATGAATTTAGAGCAGAATGGACAGTGCAAAATATAATTTTTGTTTCGTTTTTTTTTTGTAGAAATGTTATGTACTTTGAATTTAGAGGAGTATAGACAATGAGAAATATAATTTTTTGTTGCGATTTTTACTGTAGTCAAATTTACTAACCCATAGCCAAATAGTAGTCATAATATGTTTTACTTAGCCAAGCTTCATGGCTTGTATAATATACAATAGTGTTGGTTTTGAGTGTACCCAAAACCCTCTTTACTACAAGCCGTATTGTTTGCATACTCATGCTATACAAAAATATATACTTTGATTGTATTGTAAGTAGAAAATCGTGTCGGGATATGATAGCGAATATTGTGTAAAAGAAATAAACAATAAAATCAAATAATGCGCATGCGTTTACAATTTTTTTATTGATTTTATATGGAGTTTTGATAGTTACTAATACATCTAAAGTATATATTTTCACTAATACATTTTAAAAATACATGACAATATTTGTCAACGAAATTTATAAGACGGCTTGTAGTAAAGAGGGTTTTGAGTGTACCGATTACCAATACTTTCAAATATAGATGGACAATAAAATGAAAAAAAAATTGGTGACAATTGGGCTTGTATAATAAAGACGGTTTTGAAAACATATAAAAAGACAATACGTGTATAAAATTAGTTTAATATATGTACTATGTTTTGGGTACTCACACAAATAAAAACTAAATATTATTGCAATTTTGGTTTTTATTTCAATTTTACTAAATTGTTTTCAAGATCAACTTCTTCTTCAAAATTTGTTGAATGTAATGAATTCTAAAATAAATATATCTTTATTTACGCTTGGTTATTTTATAACTTATATGTGCCTTTCAAAAATAAATTGTCCTTCCCAGTCCCTCTTTGGGTAAGAAAATATTCAAAAAGTCCTCTATTGGACGAGTTTTTATATGGTAGCCTTATTAATAACCATAGTCCAGGGAAGAGGTGACAAATTATTTTTATAAATATATTTTCAATAGTGACACAATAGTATTGGTTTTGATGAAAACAAAAATGAGAAAACAAAAAATGAGAAAACAAAATGGAACTATGTATGTATAATTGTGTATGTATTGTAGAATTATAGATGATATAAAGATAATGAGAATGGCACTAAGTAGAATGAGCTATTTTGTCTATTAATTGAATTGATTATGCAATTTTTCTCCTTTACTCAAATCATGTATCATGAATAATAAGATTATCTCAGGAAGCAATTTTAGATTTGCTTTTCGTATTTTGTTATAGTTTTTGGTGTACTTTATATAATTAGTAAATACTAAATATCAAAATGTATATATGTAGTAAAAGGCGTTTAACTACAGCTACAACACTATAGCTATATTTTATTGGGAATGTTATAATAGCAATAACATGCATTTCGTTCCGTTTGGATTAATTTAAATCTTACTTTTTGTCGGATTTATATTAAAATAAGGAGAAATTCTTCATTTTAATTCTTATTCCAGTGCCCAAAAATATACGCTATATATTTAGATTGTCTATAGTTACGTTTTGAAGTAAATTTTTAGATTTTACCATTTGTAACTGTTTTTGTAAATAATGTATTTCTAGCCTAGCTATAATGATCCAACCGGAAAACCCAATATGTTCCTGTGTAATTAAAAGTTTATTTCGAAAGTTTATTTTTAATATTTAACTAAGGTTGCGTTGCTACACGGAGAGAAATTTTTTTGTTTAAATTAATCCATATATAAGAATAAATTGTACTTTTGCAGTTCAGTTTAATTTATTCTGTTTTATGATCAATGGATACTTTCCTCTTTATTATTATTCCTTTTATGAATAAAAACAACTCTTAAACTTTTAAAATGTAAAATTATTAATTAATCTTTAAAAGAATAAAATGCAAAATAGCAAGAAAATGTAGTTCTCAAAATATTCAAATTAGGTAAGAAAATTGTAGAGGGACTACTCGATCTCTCGGTAAGATACTCGTTAAAAATTGCAAATACTATACTTTGAACTTTCCAATAATCTAGGATTATTTATAAATTGGTGGTTTTTACATAATAACGTTTATATTTAGCTGTACATTTTTTGTTTTGGTGTAACGTCGTTACCAAACAAAGTAAATCGAAAAGTATTTAGATAAGTTTTTAAATTTATTGCACCTAAAACTTACGCAGCTACTAAGGATAGATTTGTGTAATTAGATTTGACTTTAATAGTTACTTAGTGCATTCATTTATAATTATATATCTACAATAGAAAATGTTTGGTAAGTTTTGAAAGGTAATTTATGAACCTCTGTAGTCTTGATTATAGTCTCCACATCTATATATCTATTATGCATTGATGCACCTCGATTAGATAGTTTTTAAATAAATCAGTTATTTTAAAAATGTCTCCTCAAGTTTAACTTTAAATTTTTTTTCAAATATTTATTTAATCATTTGCACGATTAGTATTAACACTAGTTTTTAAATTTCATTTGAAAAATCATTTATCAAATAAGTTTTATAGTTTGAGCGCATCCAAATTATATGTTTAATACTATCGTCAAATCTATCCCCTAGTCTAAATTTTCGTCATATTATAAATATCGTTAAATTCGAACGTTTACATATAAAACATCGATGCAATATCGTCACAAACCAAATGTATACATGTAATGAACAAATTAAGCAGTTATTAGGAAGATATTAATTCTGATTACGATTGAAAAATACATTCGGCTAATTTTGTATCAACATTTCATTGATTTAGCTTTTTTTTCGAGTTATTACTGAAAGTGTATGTAATTATGCATCATACATTACATTAAATTATAATACTAATCCTAATTAAGCATACATTAATAATCATTCCTATTAAAAATAAATTAAGCAGTCTATAGGAAATATTATTCTGACTAAGAATAAACAAAAAAATTCATCTTTCCGATTATTAATAAAATAAACAATGGTTATGAAGATAGTATTCCGATTAAGAATAAATGTATAAAATTATTACTATTGCGAATAAATTAAACAGTTAACTTAACTAATAATTATATAAATTGTTATTCAGTCATCATTTACTTTTTTAGTTGTGAACTGTGTGGTATACAAAATAAAATCATAAAAATACAAAAATAAAATAAAATATAAGCTAAATATTAAATATAAAACATTTATATAAAATATAACTTATTATACTTATATATAATTTTTATTTTTTTATTGGTGAGCAACGCTACCTAAACATACTAACTGTGTGCTTAATTTTTTTAATTACATATTATCATATTACATTTACACAACTTTTTAAAATTTTAATTTTGTTTTCGGTTTTTCAAAATATTGTTCTTAAAGTGTAAATGGTGAAGTATTTTGTCCTTATCTTTTATTTTTAAGTTGTACATAGCGATTTTTGCATATTAGAGAATGAATTTTGACATAGATGATAATATTTCCAAAAATCTATTTAGAAATGTTATTTTATTGATTAATATAACGAATCACAAAATGATTCTCTCTGATCTCTATTCAGTTTTTCTATACAAGATTTTTTAAAAACATACATACATTTAAAACAATTGTTTAGAAGTTATAAAATCATATGTTCTACGTTTTTTAAGAATCTTTCGCTAGAAAATTCTTCTACATGTTGCTGCTAGAGCAATATTTCTGATACTAATATTAGACAGAATATTGGTAATGCCATTAGTTCCAGCTCTAATAATTCTCACGGAAGTTAAGTTTTTGTAAGTATAATTGTAAATAATATTTCAAATAATTAAATAATACTTTTTTTAATTCAAATTTGTAGAATATGGATGTATTTTTGGTATCTAACATTAGATACATTTTTTTAGAAAACTTAAAAAAAAAAGAAAGTTTCACCGCGGAGGAAAGAGAAATGTTAGCATCGTCTATTGGTAAAGCTCATCTAGAAAACAGAGCTTCCATGACAGTAATTTAGGAAAAAATTGACAGTAAAATTTGAGAAACATTTAAACGCGAATTTAAAGTAATTCGTATTTAATATTTCTGATTTATAGTTTATTTTTAAACTATTTTGATCGTATTTTAGAAATATTATTTCGAAAAGGACTACATACTCGCGGCAAATTATACACAAAATACAGAGCGTTATCAAAAGCTTAAAAAAAGTGGCATATTTACTGATGCAATAAGGAATAAATCGAAACTATTAAGTAGTTTGAAAATAAACGGTTTAAACATGGATTTATAATACATTTATAATTATAATTTTGTATAGATGAACATTTGGATAAAAAAGATACAACGTCAGAAAATAATATCGAACTCTTTCAAAACGATATCGACTGGCTGTATTATCACAATTCACCATGGACTACTGTAGAAGATATAAGTCGAAAAGCACATTTGCTCTAAGGGCCAATGAATTTGGAAGAAAATGCAATTCCCTTGAAAAAATATTAGATAAATGGCCACTTTCCCATCACGGTGATGCAGCCAGATTAGTAAGTTACATTATTTCAATAAATTTACTTTAAGTTAGAAAGATATGATGAAAAATTTAAATTTATAATAATTTTAGATTGAAATCGACTTCGAAATGAAATTTCTTCATGCGAGTAATATTTTTTTATGCGATTTAAAAAATTGAACAGCATCTTAAAAATATAATTATAAAACATACCAAGTACGGATCTGGAAAGGAAATATTTCAAAAATTATCAACAAATAAAGGTATTTTCATAAAATGTTCAATACAAGCACTCAGTTAAGAACTCAAAAACGAACAACTTAAAAAATAAAATAATGATTGCCACTAATATTAAACCTCAGGTTTTCTGACAGTGAATTTGGCAGTTTTTTATAAACATATTACTTACAATATTAATATTACCAATACAGAATATTTAAATGTAAAGAGTTATGGAAATAATATAAATTGTAAATTAGTAAATAATTTTTTAGAAAATTTTCACGAAGTGTCGTTACCAATTGTAGCTGATCTTTAAAAAATATAACCATTAAGTTATTAGATCAGTAATTTACTAATTTATTTGAAATAATCAAACCAATTAATGAAACGAATAAAGAATGCTTATGCTGTGTGCCTTAATCGACATTTCAAACTAAACTTTTCAAATTGTTTAAGCTTTCGCTATCCTCATAGGTGGTAGCTGAAAAGTATATTTTCGATGTAACTTTTCTTTTCATAAAAAAATATAAAATAACTATAATACTTTTAAACTATAAATAAATTATAATAGTTTTTAGTTTAGTTTCAAGTTAATGGACAATAAGGAACTTTTGTGATAGCACCATCTACACAGTATTAAAAAATAGATTTGAAACTTGTAGTAAGTATTTTGTTAATATTCATACCGAATATTTATTTCTTAAAATTTTAAAAGAAAGATTTTTTGACTAGAGCCTATTAAATTTAAAATTGATAAATTAACAAGGAGCCTTATAAAAAGAGGCAAACCTACTTTAGGTAAGAAAATATAGAAGGTATATTAGTGCCTATAAAGCAATAAATAATTAATTTTTTTAGTAACGGGTTGACTATATTCAATAGTGCTTATTAAAAGCACTATTGAATATACAAATAAATTGAATACTTATAGAATACTTAGAAGACCGTTTTGGCCAACATTTACAAGCTCATTTTGTTAAAGAAAAACTGTAAATATTATTTAATAATTTCAAAATATTGTTTTGAAAAACCTTCAAAGATGTTAAAATTTAAAAAAAAATACTGTTTTATGATAAGACATATATAAATAAAAAAAAATATGTATACAGAAAACCAATTTAAATAATCAATTGATTCACTAACAATTGATTCACTTTTTAATAAAATGTTGCTTGATTTTAGTTATAATATTAATTTCAGTTTTAAGAAGAAAATTACTCAGTTGGTATTTATTCCTTATAATGAACAAATTAATCGTTTTTATTGAAAATTTTATTCCAATTTTTTTAATTTGTCTATTCCTTATATTGATTAATTTTATTCCTTACAATTGAATAGTTTATTCTTATTTTAAAATAAAACTATTCCTCTTAACTTATTCCTTATCATTAAATAATGATTAACTTATTCCTTATCATTAAATAATTTATTCCTAATTTTTTAATTTAACTATTCTTTTTAATATTCAATTTAATCCTTATTATTGTTAAATTTATTCCTAATGTTTAGTATAATTATTCCTAATTTTTAATATAATTATTCCTTATATTGAATATTTTATTCCTAAACAAATTTTAATTAATCCGATTGATGAATAAATTCATAAAAAAAATAGTTTAATTATTCGTTTTAAGAATAAAACTGAACTAAATTAAGAATGTTTTATACATATAATAGGAATAATATTAACTTTTTTCGTTAAGAATTTATTATTCCTAATTATGTTATATTATTATTTAGTTAAGTTGGGCTAAATTGTGAACTTCATTTTGGAATAATAGATTCCTGATAGGATAAATATATTCTTTGATTTCTCTCCGTGTACTTCCAAATTTTTTTACTGGCCTTGTTTAGTATCTTACAAAGAAAATGTTGAATAGTCAATGATTTTTGAATTTAAATAATTTAAGCAAAGCTATTAAACGACACGAAACACTAAACTCGTAAACTTACACAGTACACCATGAAGACATAAAAACATTATATAATGAGAAAATTTGATCTCAAATCGCCTATGAGAAATCTGCTGAACTTCTTTACTCGAAAATTTTTTTATAATGTGTAAACTATTTTTATTTATTTATTTATGAATTAAAATATTTTTACAAAATAACAAAACATGGCACGAAACTTATGACTTGCAGTTTATTATTCTGAAATAATTTTGCGTCCATTGTTTTTGAGTATTCGTATCGAACTTACGCAACTTCTCTAAGTTTGGGATACTATTAAAAGAATATTTGGAGAAAAAACGAAACTTGCTCGAGATTTGCATATAATCTTTTAAGTATAAAAAAAACAATCTACAAGAAAATGTCCAGACAAGTGCTTATCGAACCTGCACAACTTACCCTTATTTTAGTAAAGAACGCTCTTCAGGAGACCATGCAATATAACAAAGATGTCGTACAACTAGAATCTGCAAGGGAAAAGTAAAGTCGGAGACCTGTAATGACTTCAAAAAGAACTATGATAGCCGAAGCAAAAGAACTTGGCAAATGATGCATTGAAATAAAAGCTATGTCACCCGCTCAATAGAGTAAGATGATCTAGTTTAGTAGACGCCATATTATGCTTATAACTGGAGATAAAAGAAAACAAATATTGTAATTATTCTTCTAGTAAGCATGTTTTTCAGCTGTTTCTTGAATAATTTTTTTTTCCAACGGAAAGGGATTTTTAAATCTTGGATACCATAAACAGAGTATTTTAAATATCGTCGATATAATTATATGACGTCTGCCCCACAAGAAGTACAGTATAAGTATAAATAAAAAGAAATATACACAAAACCTTTATAATAAGAAAGGCTTGAATAATATACAAATATATTATAAAAATTAAATTATAAAATAAATAAAATAAAAAAATGCTAAAGTTTTAAATTAAAAAAATTTAATTTATTATTTCAATTTGTAAACTATAAATAAAACGATATCAACCAAAACCAATTGGTCTAGCCAAACACCCAACCACCCTAAAACGTATAAAAAAAATTCTACAAATTTCCAAAATAATTGTATAATTCATAATATTTTAAAGTAACTTATTTTTAATTTACTTACCCAATCGAACATTAATCATCGCCATGTCAAAGTTCACAAACCAATAAAAAATTAAATCATAACGAAAATTAAAAGCTTTTCCCCCAAAATGGGATGAAAAATCAAAAAATATTAAAACGAAGTAATTATTTTTTATAATTATATTTTCATTTGTTTTTTTGTTGTTTCTTTATTTTTCTTAAGAAATTAATAAGACAATTAATTAATTTATTTTATTTATTTTTTATACACTTTTCTCTATATTTAGAATTTACTGTTTTATTCTTAAATCATTTTTTTTATTATTATTTTACAATTAATTTATTATATATTTATTTTTTTATTTTCTTAAATATACGATTTTTATATAAAATCACTGTCCAAAAAGCATTATTTACTTTTTACAAAGTTTTTTGTTTTGTTTTTTTTTTTTTAAGATTTGTAAAAAGTTTTTTTGTTAGTTTACTAAATTTAAACATTTATTTTTATTATTTTTGAAAGTTTTAATTTTTATTTATTTTTTTTAAGTTTTTTTTAAAAGTTTTTTAAACACAATTTCACAAAATATAATATGTATATATATATTATAATTTAAATATAAAAATAAAAACCGAAATAAAAAAAAATTTAATTAATTTTTAATTATTATAATTAAATTTATATTATTAAAAATAGTGTGTGTGTGTATGTTTGTTTTGGGCATTTCTTTAATTATTTATATTTTTTTGTTTAATTTAATTTAATTTATTTATAAATATAATTTCATTTATCTGTTGTTATGGGTTTTTTGTGCTTTTATAATAAATATTTATTTTTTTTTTAAATAATAAAATATTATTCTTTAAATTTTTTTATTTATGTATATATAGATTTATTTAAATTTTTTTGTTTTGTTATTTTTTTTTTATCAAATTTATATATTTACTGATTTAATTTACTTTAATAATAATAATAATAGTATTATTGATGGGTTTAAATTAATAGAATTTTTATGATTGCTATAAAAACTATTTGTAAAAAAAAGTATTTTGAATTAATTAGAATTTTATTCGTATAAGCAGCATTCGATGAACTATAATGTGTTACACTAAGATCACGTATTTCTGTATCTGTAATTAAAATACAAATAAGAAATTTTATGATTTTTAATCAGATTATTTAATTATAATTGAATTATGATTTTTAATTATGAAATGTTGAAATTTTACGTGCTTATATAATTATTTATTTTTTTATTTTTAACATGATTGAAAATATGAAAATATGACGGAACACTATATTCACTAGAAATTATTATGAATATTAAATAAGATGGTTATGGCGCGCTAGAAATAAATCATTATCTTCCCCAAAAATGCACTTCCATTTTAAAACTTTCTGGTTCAAATGTATCCTTTTTAAAACTTAATCTTGCAATCCTTAAATGCGTGGTAATTTCACTTAAAATTTTTGAAATGAGCCGCCTTTTCACATATTAGTAGTCTTTACATCTACAAAATTAACAAAATTTATAAAATTGTAATGGCAAATCTACTTTGATGCTTTCCTATTAAAGGCAATTTTTAATAAATTTTTTTTTTAACAGGTGCTTCCATTATATGGTGTATGCAGTATTAGCTTTCAAGTTATATTGGATGTCTTCATTCCAATTCTTCGAATAAGTTCACCTCTTTTTAATCAATAAATCTTCTTTATTTCTGCCAAATACATTTTTTTCACATCAGGCTTGTAGTTTGGCATTTATTTTGTTATTAATGATTCTAAAGTACTATCAACTAAATGTTTGGTACAATTTCTGGTGATCTTTTCTATAATTTACTTGTTCAAAAACTGCACTAGTGATATGTATATATATGGTATTTATAGATTGTTGGCATTAATGCCTATACCCCATCTATATGACAATAACTGTTTGAATATGTGTTCATAAATTCTCAATCTCTTTAATATAATATTGTAAACCTATGCAAGGGTATAAAGAAAAATGTTGGCCCGATCAATCAGATCACATGGCCACAACCAGCTTCTCCTAAAAATGATACCGTACTACCACTTCAACGGAGAAACATGGCATACAACATTAAACATCGGAATACTCCATATATGTCAACCAGAACTTGGGCAATTCACCGCCATTAGGATTGAACTATCCCAAATCACCAGTACCAATAGATGTTGATCCGTCAATTCAAACGCGGCAAGTAAACTATATCAACCGACCTCATGATACTCCAACAGTGAAACGCAAACCTTCTTATCTTCATGAACAGCGGAAACAACAACGAATCAATAATTTAGAAACCCAAATTAAAGAAGACTATTATAACCAATTGGCATATGACAATACCAAGAATGAAATATCCAATGATGAACAAAATTTAGGGGATAACTCTGAGGTAAATTGTATAACGGAAGCCTTTCTAGCGTACCATATCTAGAATACCGTTTTAAAAATGGAAATATACTTAAGTTCCTCATCGACACCGGAGCCGATAAAAACTTTATCAAAACCGAGCTAGCAGTTAACGCCAGACAAACCAAAAATAAATTCTAAATCAGATCAGCGGAGGGTGACATCAAAATCAGTCACAAAATTAGTGGACCATTCTTCAAAAGCATTGGCATTAAAAATATCATCGATTTTTTTGCTCTAGGTTGGGGCACTTATTGATCGAAAATATAACGAACTGATCATCAGATCCCAATATACACATCCTGTTATGGGAAAAATCATCATGCCCCCTCGATCATTCACCTCGAAATTTACAATTCTGTTTGGGCCCTTCAATAACCTCGAGGTCATTGAAACGGAAGTTCACGCTGAAATAAAAACTACCACAGAAAAACCAATATACACTAAATCATATCCCTATATCCAAACAGTATAAGACAAAGAAATGGCCGAATAATTCATAGGAGTTTCAGACTGATACACATGATCAACTTAACTCACTATGAGGATATCATTGATCGAGTTACACCCACGATCACACACATTCATCAAGACAACATCCTTCAACCACAATTAATCCATCAAATACGAACTATAAGACAGTTGATTTCGGAATTGAAAGGTTACTCGTGGAAAGCAAGGTCGATCAACTGAATTGATAGTGCCTGGAAATGTATAGCTGGATCACCGGATGCTACTGATTGGGACCAGATTATGAAGAGTTAAAATGAGATAATCTGCAACAATAATCAGCAATACAAAATCAAAAATTTATCAAGTACGGTTCAATCGACTCCCTTATCCTAAAAACTGATATACGGGGCGTTGCGTGATCGATTAGTGTGTGGCCTCAAAAGGTATATAGATTAGTGTGTGGACTCAGAAAAGTGTAGTGACAATGGAGTTAATGGAGTCGGAGTTAAAAATTATACAACCACAAAGTACATTGGTGTCTAAAATTAAGTCGCGCCAAAGCAGGAGATCATCAAAGCAACAACAATCAAGTAATAGTCAAGTGACTAAAAGCGACGAAGGAAACAAAAAATGTTTTCGTTGTGGAAGGTATCATAACCCTCAATATTGTCCGGCTCATTACTGAAAGTGTTACGAGTGTGATTTAAGGGTCATACTCCCAAAATGCGTAGGAACCGAAATAGCGGAAAAGTTAGTAGTATAAAGACACAAGAAGATGACAAAAGTGATGTATCAGGAAATGAAGACAGCGACAATGATGATATGGGTAATAATTATAGAGTTACGTCAATAAGGTCAATAAAATAATTAAACGAAACAAATGAGTCTTGTAAAGGCAGGTTACAAACGTCACCGGAGTTCAATTATTAAATCAAAAGGAGGAAGTAAAATTCTGCGAATTTCCTGAATCAAACAATGGATTTATTAGAGGAATTCCTGGAAGTGGGAAACATCAACACAGTCAGAAACTTGAAATCATCAGCATTGGATCCTATTTTAGTAACAACTAATATTAATGAATATATTAATTAAATTAGAAGTTGACACAGGGTCAGTCTTTACCATTTTCTCATATAAATTTTATAAATTTAATTTTTCAGGTGTGTCGTTGAGTCCTTGTGAGGTAAGGTTGCAGTTAGTGAACGATGAATTATTGGAAGTCGTCGGTTAACCAGTCATTATCAAACTTCATGGGTTTGTATACAGTTTAAGTACTATAATCGTCAAGTCGGATCACTCCTTCACACCGTTGCTTGGAAGATATTGGATGGAACTGCTAATTCTATGGTACCGTGCGTGAGTGAATTTTAAAATTAGATAATTCGAAATTGCTTATTCAAAACGCGAATATTTTGGTAAATCCAATTGACGTCGTTTCTTATCAGTCAGTCGAATTCTGAATTAATTAAATATCTTCGAAATAAAATTAAAAATGTATTTCATTCGGAACATAATAGTATTGATTTTCGTGGAGATTAAAGTAAAAAAAATGCAGTTCCAAAATTTTCAAAATTTTATGCATTAGAAAAAAAGTTGCAGAAGAAATTAAACGTCTTGTTAAACCAAAGCTCTTTAGTCCTGTAAAGTTTAGTTGTTGAGAAAGTCCAATTGTGTGTGTTTCTAAAGCTAATGGGAGCTTGCAAATATGCTGCGATTATAAGGTCACTGTCAACAAAGTATTGGATACAGATCAACATCCCTTGCCAAAAATGGAAAACATTTTTGCAAAACTCGCCGAGTGTGAAATATTTTGTGTGTTAGCTCTCACTAGCGCATACCAGCAGGTAGAAGTTTCATCTAAGCCCAGAAAATTTCTCACTATTAATACTCCACTTAGGATTATTCGAAATGAATAGGCTTCCTTATGGAATTGCATCGGCATCGGCAATTTTTCAATCTATTACATACGAAATACTGAAATATATTTCTGGGGTGTCTTGTTATTTAGATGACGTCTTAATAAAGAAAAAATGAAATAGACTGTGGAGTAAAATTAGAAAACGTGCTTAGTAAATTTCAGGAGTTCAATGTAATTCAGTCAAATATTAAAAAGCTATTAAACGTTTCCACAAGTATTTATATGGGAATGAATTTAGCCATTGAACATTTTGTTTGAACCTGAAAGAAGTCTCCTCATTCTTGCAAGTCACCGACTTCAAAGATGGGCGATTTTTCTTTCAGATTATAAATTTAATATGGGTGATGCCAATGCGCTTTCGCGCCTTCCTCTTCAATAAACATCCGCCATAGAGGGTGAATAAAATGTTTGTGTCAACAATTTGTCACGTTTGTCATATCCACTCAATTTTAACGATGTCGCGATTGCTACCTGGAGGATCCCGTATTATCTCAAGTTTACAAATATTGTTCGGAAGGTTGGCCAAATTTGGTAAAAGATATTTAATTGAACCTATATTTCTTGTTACGAAATAAAATCGAGATAGACGGTAGTTGTTTAATGCAAGGCTATAGGATAGTCGTGCCGCAAGAATTGCAACATAAACTACTCTCTCTTCTACATTAGAGTCACTCTGGAATTGTAAGTATCAGATACTTATTGTAATTTCCCATAACAGGATCATCATCATCAGATTGCAGCCAGCAAAAAACTTTAAGATCAAATGTGCCATCATTTTATTTTAAAATTACTTTTTTATTTTATAGTTAAGTGATTCAAGAGATTGATTCCAAGAATGTAAGCCGGTATAACCAAGTTAGTGTTGAAAAATCAACCGAAATATGTGTCATGATTCGAAAGTAGTACGTGACCTGGGAGCTGCTTTAAAAGTAACATCAACAGACTAAGAGCTGGCAACTGACAAATGCATTTGAAATCTATTCGAAAAATGTTGTCATATTTCCATTTTGCTGGTCATAACTTGTATGCAAAATCTGCTCAATTATATTTACAGGAAATGAATTGGGAGTGAGCCAAGCTGCCCGATGAAAAGTACAAACACTTGTCAGAGAAAAACGTTTCGATAAGAAGAAAATGTGTGCAATAGAGCAGTATTTGGACGGACATGTGCATAGAACAAGCGACATATGGCACGATTCTAAAAATGTAACGTAATTATGTTATAAAACATTATGACAGAAACACAACGGTAGTGTTTGATGGTTATCCGGACTACGCCACCACAAAAACAAAGAATAAAAAAGAATAGCCATTGCCAAAATTTCAGCAAACATCGAAGTAGAGAGCAATATGGCGTGCACAATTTCTCAAAGCGAATCCCTCACAAGCACACATAATAAATCTAAATTCATCAGCAAACTGAAGCACCACCTTCAATGTTTGAACATATCAACACATCATGCGGAAGATGACGTAGATACTTCTATTGCAAATATAAGCTGTAAGCTTTGCAAATCGTGGAGATCAGGTGGTGGTTGCTGCAGAAGACTCAGACATTCTCATGCTGCTTGTGTTTTTATGTTCATTAGCACGTCAAATTATTTGACTTCTTTGCCTCAAATCGATGATATAGCAGCAAAGAAGACATGACTTTCTTCATTAAGTGACTTGCTTCCACTTCTTCATATTTTTACCGAATGCGATACAACCTCAGCATTGTACAGGAAAGGAAAACTAAAACCATTCAAGCTTTTGCAGACTAATGCAGAACTAAGGACCAAAGTGCAAGTGTTCTTGCAAACGAATGCCACGAAGGAAAATATTGCAGCATGCAGAGAGCGTTTAATATGTGGACTATATAACATCATCAAAGAGAATGTAAGCGGTCAGGAATGCTGTGCTCAGCAATGTGTGGAATCTAATAGGGTATATCATGCAACAACATTTCAAGTGAAGAAGATCTCAATGATAATTATAGTTAAAGTTAATAGTTTGAAGTATGTAATAAAATATTGACAATAATTTTTTAATTTTTTTATCATTTAACTCTAAAAATTTACTTATTTGTAACATTTAACTCAAATTTAACCAATTTAACGGCCATAAACTAAAAAATAATTTTACACAATACTGTGCACTATTAAATTTCCGTCATTTGAGCCATTTTTCGAGTCTGTGCTGTGTACCTATTAGTCTAGCTTTTAGTTTGCCACTGTATTTAGAGCTGATCACCAAACTGTTGAACAGGTTTAACTGTAGAGGAGTACAGCCAATGTACGATTCGAGGGTGTAGTCTGCATCCTTTCTCAATGGCATTCTTACAAGAGTATAGCGCTACTGTAGCCCTTTACCTTTTCCCTAAAAGGTACTTTTCCAATTACGGAGTAAGCTAACAAAATTTAAATAATAGAAAAGAATGCCCATCAAAAAACCAAAAATACTAAATTCTCTGCAATAATAAGAAGTATATCTCTTCCACCGCTGGACTTACCAAAATTATTGGTAAAATTAGTTGAAAAACATAAATAAACAAAAAATGGTACCGCCAAAATTCCCGCCTAGATCTCCGCTTACAGAAACAGACAAATGGCTTAAAAACCAGGCACGTTTGGTAGCACTAGATCAATCATGAAAGATTATTACTTGAAAAATGTTGAGACTATGTGTCTCAACATTTAAGATGACCTCATCAGCCTTAGTGTTTGATTTTTGCTCTTGGACCCATGAAGCTTAAAGTGAATTTGGATTTCCAAGCAAATGATAACCGTTTGTGTAATAAAAGTGGACTTATCATAACCAACCAAAATCTATTAGAATCTATTGTGATCCATACCGGAGCAAGACGTCTGAATTGTAAATAGTGACTGTAATGCTAGAGACGTAAGACCTTGTAAAAGAGACCTCAGGCCATTCCAGCTGTAAGATAGTATCATAGACAATGAGTAACAATGGATCACTGCAAAACTACGACAACATGACAAGTTGTTTCAACTATCATTTTAAGAAACTAAGCTCTCTTTTGCACATAACGCACAAATTACATTTTTACTGAAAAAAATTTCAGACAGCTATCAAGAAGAATTTTATCCAGACAAAAAAGCTTCAAGTACAGCTTGTCAATTATTTATCAATTATAGGAACTAGAGAGATGTCCATAGAAGACCTTTCATACAAGAAATTTATTCTGACAATGCAGAGACTGAAACTCCATTCTCCTGAGATTAATTGCATGAATTTTAAGCTGTTGGA
This sequence comes from Tipula confusa, assembly GCA_963556175.1. Taxonomy (NCBI): domain Eukaryota; kingdom Metazoa; phylum Arthropoda; class Insecta; order Diptera; family Tipulidae; genus Tipula; species Tipula confusa. The sequence continues at coordinate 183,879,815 of OY744476.1, forward strand.
TTCAACTTAATTCGATTAGTGTGTCACTCCATATCGATCAAACTCAAATGAAAGTTTTGGCTGAATATGATTCTTTCACAAAAACTGTACCAAAAATCTGTCTGCTTACACACAATAGTTTAACCAATACTTAACAACCCACAACGATAACCAGGTACAACGGAAGTATAATACACATACTTAGTAATATTTTGATTGCAAGGGTGTCGCCTTAAAACTAAACACTTTTTTTTTTTTAACGTTTTTAAAGACCCTGTACGGAAAGAACAGTAATAAGAGTTAAAAAAACTGAGCAATTGGCGCAGTGGTTAAAGTTGCATTGTTTGGGTCGGGAGGTACCGGGTTCGAATCCCAACGAGGAAGGGTTGTAAAATGTAATTTTCAGTACTTTATTTCGATCGGTGATGTCGAAGAAAAGAACTATGATCTCCTGTTGGAGTGCAGAGTCCATGGGCCAAACCATCATCCAGGTCAGTGCAGGCTGGCTGGAGCAATGCAATATGCAAATAGATTTAAAAGCGAACTTGTATTCGTCCGTCCTCAAGTTCTAGTTTTTCGACAAGGCCTTTGGATTTTTAGGTGTATAGTTTGGATGAGTAAATCGCCTAAATTGCAATGTAGAACTATAAAAACGGGCCTTACTCCAATAGTAACGAGCTGCAGTAATTTAAATTTGAGCTAATTGACCCAAATTTCATAAATGACATTGAAAAAAATTAAAATTTGAATTTTTTTGACTAGGACCTCAAATTTTTAGCTGGATAGATTGGTAAGTAAAATCAAAGAAACTGGAATATAAACCGATAAAATTCCATTAGCAATTCAATTTAAAGAGGAAAAATATAGCAACTGGGAACAATCACGGAAGTTATAATCACGCATCAGATAAACTATCATTTATAATACTTTCAAGAGTCCCTAGCATGATTTAATAATAGAAGAGACCCTATTCAAAAATATGCATTTGACTTTTCTTGTAAAAACAATTAGGTTCTAACCATAATATTAACTCAATAGTATAAAAAGCACACATCATAACCATAAAAAATGGAAAAAGGTTTACCCTTGATCCCTTAATTTTAATATAAAGCTCAGCAACGGTGAAATCATTTAATTCATATAATAATAAAGCTCATTTGTAATCAATTTATTTAACCCTTGAATTTTTTTTGCCATATATACCTATTCTAATCCGATATATGTATATGATACCAAACATAAGATTTAAGTTCATAATACAAGATTTTTTATTTTTTTTAAGTCATATAACCCATTTGTATATATGAATGTATGTTGTAACAATACACATACAATTGAAAAAATACGCCACCCAAAAACCGTTTTTTGTATGTTAAAATCATTTGTATGTTACACACTAACTGTCACCAAAATTCTATTCTAATGCTTGATACATAATAAACATAAAGCTTATGTATTATACATATATAGAGGAAGCTTTTATTTTTTAATATTATAATTTTCTATCATCCAAAACGATTTCGAAATGAAAATATTTGACACGTTTTCATGAAAATCTTTTGCCTTTTCTACTTTATTGTTTGCTTATTCTTGTATATACGAACGATGGAATATACCTTAATATCAATTCAAGACACATTATAAAAAAAAACGAAAAAGTTTTCTACATAAAATTTTCGTTCTCTTTCACATTCGCTTTAAAGTTCACACATACTCATATACCGAAAGATACACTCATATGATGTAGAAAATATAAAGCTTCATATGAAAATCAATATCACATCCCATTCTTATATAGTCGGCGTATAAAAGTGTACTAAATATAATCACACAATTGTGTATTATAGCTTTATGTGTACCGAGTAATATATACACGAAATAGAAGAGCTTTTTTAAAGAGAAATTTTCTACTCACTACCTAATATAATATATGACAGAGTGTTTGTTGAAAATATATAAAAAAATTTAAATTTATGCAAAACTTACCTGTATTTGATGTTGTGAATATCAATTTTTCGGAAAAATCACTCCATCCATAACGATTTCTGTATGTACATAGAAAAAAACAGAAAATAAAAGAAAATTAAATTTTTTTATGGAAAATTTATACAAGAAAATTTTACTCTTAGATAGAGGTCAATCTGCTAGAACGCTTTAAAGTTTTTTTTTTTCAACACATAGTACACATATATTTTTGTCTTATTAATCAAATAGTATTCAAGATTATAACCAATATAAAAAAATAAAAAAATCTAGACAAAAAAAAGCTTTCAAATATAAACAACTGAAAATGGAACCAAATTTTTCTTTTTGTTGGTTTAATGTGTAAAAAACTCGTTTCCTTTATTGAGATTGATGTTTGCTGTGGAATTAATGGTATTCATATTTTTTTTTTTGTACTGCCTGTGTCGTTATTAGGTTTTCTCCGTTATACTGGCAATAAAAGCTTTTTTTTAGTTCAAAGCAGACGAAAGAATTGATTTAGACTGAGGACATATTATATATTACAACACGGGTTTACGTTTCAATTTCGAGATGCAAACAAAAAAAAATGTTTTAATCGGATTGACAATAATTTAATGTTGAGCTTTGGTTTGATTACCATAAATTTGATTTGTTAAAGGGTAAGGCCCGTTGCACATTTCAGATAAGCTAAGCTAAGCGATGTGAAATATGTTATCGCTAGTAGATTGTATATCACTTGCTTAAATGAGTAATCTTTGGTCCTTGTTCATCCCAGTTTATTCCAGTTATACAAGCTTTCTGCATCATAATATTTGCCATGATTAGTGACAGCCATCCTCTAGGATCGACTATCTGTGATGAATCAGATAGCAGTGAGCGTTTTGTGGGCTGGTTGTTAGTAAACTGCAAGTGGGCTAAGTCAAATTCAAAACAATCTGGGGGTTGTATAAAACTCCCCAGATTTTAATGCACTCGTTTAGTTTGATTTAAATGTTTCCGTCAGTTCATTTCTCGTGATTTTGTAATTGACAGTGTTGATGCTCAGTTTCTTAATAGAAATCCACCTTGAGCTGCAAGTTCCTTCCTTTAGTTCATGTAGCGCTGTTAGTGCCTCCTCGATAGTATCTGCACCTGTGAGCAGGTCACCTACGTATATGTCTGTCATAATAATATTTGCTGCGGTGAGATGTGTATACCAATTCTTTTTTAGGCTAGTTGTAATAAAGATCTTACTGCTAAGTAAGTTGTAATAAAGATCTTAGAGCTGTCTGTAGTAGTTCTATATGATACTGTGTTTAATAATTATATAAGACTTCATTGGCTGAGTGGGATCACTTCTTCATAATATTCGTTGGTAGTCTCGATCTTTTTTATTAAAACCCATTTTTGACATTTTTTTATGTCTGCGGTCATCACAATTTTGTGTTGTCTCTAACATAGCACTTTATTGGAAAGTTCTTCCTGTAGTTTGGGACCTGTCATTATGATATCAATTAAAGAAACTCCACTTGTTGTTTTGGAGGATGCATCAAGCACTACTTGAAACTTGGTTGTTGTGCTGTCTTTGATCACACCATGATGAGGTATGTAATATACGTTTCCAGCTCAATCGTCACCACGCCTTCCGTGGATTGACTCAATGTATTTTAAATCGATGAAATCCTGCATGAATTTATGATAAAGTTGTTTGTAATCAGAATCTTTCATAAATTTTCTAGTGGTTTGTAATAACCTTGCAACGGCCTTTTTCCGCGATCCTCCTAATTTGACGTGAAATTTGCGATATAAATCGGTTATGATGATACTGTCCAATTGTTAATTAATAAGATACGTCTGCGGATCATTTTGCAATGGTGTTTTTACCTCGTAGTGTCCATTTCTTAAACGTCTGTGAGTGTTTCGAAAGTGCTCCTCACATTTGGTTTCTGGTTTAGTTTGTGTTCGCGGTGTATGTAGTTCCTCCTGTTCCCAGATTCCTTTTAGCTGTTCATCTATCTCTGTTGATGAATTGTGTGGGCTAAAATTAATTATTTTGCTCTTGCCCGTTGTTACTATTTTGCCTATTATTATCCAGCTGAATTCTATCAGTTGTGCCACTGGCTCGTTTTTGAGTCTCTTCAGCAATTGTGGTTTTACAATTTGATTGTAGTAGTCTGTCCCTAACAATATGTCAATGGGTGCTGGAACGTTGTAGTTTGGATCTGCAAGCAGTAACTAGTTCAGATGTTTCTATTATTCGGCTTGAAAAGTTGCTTCTGAAAGATTTTTGGTTATCTTGTTCAATGCTAGCGCCTTAAATTTAATGGAAAAGGTAGATGATATCTTGGTTGTAAAAGAATATTGACAACAGTATTAACCTTTCCAACCATTTGACCATATACACCATGAATCTTTGCACTGATTCTGCGTTCTGATAAATGCAGTCTCTGTTTGGCTTCTGTTGTAATAATGGAGGTCTGCGAACCGGTATCGTGGAGTATTCTTAGGAGCTCTTTTCTTCCATTATATCCAGTTGTTTTAACTAAAGCGGTTGCTAGCAGGGTAGATTGATGATCGTTAGTTGCGCAGGTTCCTTGTGCTGCAGTATGTTGTTTAGTGTGCAACGTGCAATTTGAAGTATGTCATTTTTATTGTATCTGATAGCTGGTTGTTTCCGTGGATGAGCTCGGTAAAGATGTTGTTGAAAGCGCTCCACTGTTTGTAATCTTCATGAAATGTTCGTATTTCGACTTTGGGTTGTTCAATTGTTGTTTGTCTGATCGAGGTTGTTGGTTCGACCTGTCTAGCTTGTAGTCGAACTATCATGGAGTCTACCTTATCCTTAAGTACCTCGTAGTAGTTTTCACGGAAGTAATTCGATGTCTACTCATCTTCGTCTGTTTCGATGAGGATCGTTATATGTAGTAAATAAAACTCTTCCATCTCGTCGGTCAATTGATTCATTTTTACTTGAAAGTATGCATTCTGGCTCTTGTTGGTATCCAGTACTTAATTGCGGCTAGCTTTTTATTCATTTGCTGCATCATAACATCTTGTTTTTTAAACCACCTTTTGTTGTTACTATTTTCCAAATTAGGCGCTTGAGGTGGGCTGCTAATACTGTATGATGGCGGCTGCGCGGTTTGGTCACTCTTTGTTTCCACTTCTGGTCGTTCATTCGGCATTCTCAATGAACCGTTGTTTAATCGGCCCGCATTTCATTTAGCATTTGCATATATATGTTAACCACTTGTTTTCTGACTGTAAAATAAGGATGCTGCGTTTCTAAAGGCGGGCTTTGCTTGTATTATTTTGGTTGCAGTGTACTCTACTTTGCTATTTACGGTTTTACTTTTGGTTTATGTTCGGGTTCACGTTTGTTACTCGCACTTGCTACCTCTAGGGTTGCCGTCTATTCTGGCATAGATGTTTGCTTCACACTTTATAGTAGAATTTGTATCATGTCTTATCTGATGACTTATGTGAATACGTTATAGTTGCAACCGGTAATTTTTAACGGAACCTTTAATTTTTCTGACTTAAAAAACCCGGTTTGTCAAATCTAGTGCTACCTGGTGCTAGGTCAAACAGTTTAAACCCAAAATCGATTTATTAGTTAAACTGACAACAATAAACTGGTGTTCGACCAGTTTACGCTCAAATTTGACAGAAAACTGGCTTCTTTTACTGCTACAGCCCCTCAAGTAGTCGTTTTTAACTTAAAGTGAATCCTGCTCTCAATTACTTTCTCCTTAAGTATCTTAAAAGAACGTATAATAGTTGTTGAAGCTCCAGTGTCTACATAACGTAATTGTACAATAAGTCTAACCATTCAATAACCCATTAACAATTAGATTGTTACAGTTTTTCCCAAGCTGGGCTAATAAAATAGTGTTCTTAGAACCTTTTCTCGATTTTACCAACTTTCGACCCACAAAGCTGGTGGAACTTAGTTTTCCTGTTTCTCAGAAAAAAAAACATTCAAACTGTCTCCCTCGACTTCTCGCTTGTACGTCCATCTATCGCATTTGCTCTGTTTTCTTTTCTTGGTTTGCAGGCTGTGTCATTGGTCAGGGACTCCTTACAATCCCTCAAAAAGTGTCCAGGTGGTTGGCACTTAAAGCAAAGCGAGTGAGAAACTTGAACTTGGTAATGTCTTCCACGTCTAGCTTTTTTAATTCGATTGGATAGGTTAATAAACTTGATCTGGCTTCATATTCCAAGTACGCTGCTAATACTCATTTTATGAATTTCCTTTAAAATGCATCCACCGTCATTCACCTAAAACATCCATGAGAGCTTAGTTCAACATTATATAGTCCTATTATGTAGCTGGCGTAGCTCCTGATTATGAGACAATAATCTTTCGCAGCTTATTTCTGTTGTTTATATTAGTTTGCAAGACATCCACTGCTTTTCCCCGCAAAAAACAGGGGAAAGCAAAATGGTGGGATCCATTATGTATCAAGGTCTTTTCAAATTGCACTTCGAAATACTCACACGGTGTCTCGCGATTTACATTGACGGGAAAATGGTGGGCTCCATTATGTATCAAGGTCTTTTAAAATTGCACTTCGTAATACTCACACGGTGTCTCGCCATCGAAAAGCGAAGGTTCAAGGAGCGCCTTTCTGGTCAAACTTCGATTGCGTTAAACTGGCTCTTTAATGGTTGCATTTTCACTTTTATATCCGTCATGATTTTTTGCATTTTTCGGTCTGGACCAGGTCTAGTTTAGCGCCTTGCTTGTCTAATAACTTTATTCCACCAAATGAATGTCTAATTGAGCACGTAATTAAGAGCTTTGTTCCATTAACAGCGAATTAGGAGAACCACCATGTCCAAAGGTACCATCAATTGTTCAAAAATTGGTAACTGACTTGGATCAACTATTTATGTTTTAGCAACTGAAATAGTTTCACTTGTCTCGGCTTCTTTTTTTCCTGACACTGGCTTACGTTCTCCTGATATAATGACGTTTTCTTTGGGCTAAACTTCTAGTAGTTCTAGTCTGGCTGGTATTTATGGTTCTAATGATGTCGAATCTCCGTCTTCTCTCGCATATAATTAACATCTCATCTAAAATCATTATCCTATGTATTTAGAAAAGCCCAAACTGTTTGGCATGCGGTGTGAATAATGACGAACATATTTTATCATTTAAAGGTTATTCCTACTAAATTTAATACTTAATAGATTTTTTTTTTGGTCTGAAAGGATATTTCAAGGTTTCTTGAAAATATGCATGTTTTTTTTTAGTTTAGTCAATGTAAATCCACTTTACCTCAAAAGAGAATGAATAGTATTGATACATTTTACTATTGGGTGTTAATTTTGATATTGTTTTGTATGCCATCGTTCAGCCAAGTTTGAGTACTGATACCGTCCACGAAATAGACGACGTCTTTTAATTGAATAAACTACTTTACTGTTTTTGAGGTCTATCGTTATGTCTATCGTTTAGAAGTATTAAGACAATAGTTTTATATTAAGTTACCATGCCATTACGGATGTTAAGTCTATAATACGTTTATTTTTATTACAGAACCTAATTTACCTAAATAATTAATTCACTTTACTAATACCTATATTACGAATAATAAATCGATTAAATAAAACACTTTAAATAAATTTTCGGTTTAATTATGATACGATAATTGTGTTTGTAAGCCCCTGTGGTCGGAAGGCAATCACATCACCTAATAAGGTTATTGCAATGGTACAATGGCAATTATTGTATGTGTCTGGTATCACGCAGGAAAATGTACCAGATTTTATATGGTAGAAATTAAATTTTAAAATGATTGGTATGAAAAATGTGCCTGCTTACTGTCAAGCAATCGCGAAAATAAATCCTTAAAGAAGCGCATTTCAAAGTACACGGATCATATTCCACGTTGCTTCCTTAAAAAAGTCATCAGACTGCACCATATCTTCGGGTTTAGATCTTTGTCTAATCATTGTTGAAATGAATTTTCCAATAAACACTAGAAGAAGAACCTCTGTTTAACAAAAGCCAAAGTTATTTCTTTTTTTCTAGCTGTTTCTAAACAATACTCTTAAAGAGCAGAGCACCTATCAAAACCGATTTTGCCAGATTGTTGATCTAGCACGGGGCAACAATGGCCCATAAAACCTAATTATGATTATTTTTAATTGTCTTTAAAGTGTAATACAAATATTATTTATTTACTCAGCCTAATAAATCAATATTTATCTTTGGTATGGTACATAATTATAATTATTATATCGATATATAAATTTTAAATCAGTCTATATTTCGAATTTACCTTCATATATATGGTTCTAATTTAATCTAAAATAATATTTTCATTTTGATATTTTACTCGAGATATGATAGCAATACATAAATATGTAAATACGTATATATCGCTGTATGAATATACTTTCGTTTTGAGTTTTGTGAATCCACTTGTGGCTTTAAATCTCGTAGTTTCAAACCAAGAAGGACTAATGCTTTTGAAATGGAGACGGTAGTATACAAGTTTCTTCAAAATATTTGATTTAAGGCTACCCTATATATTACAATAATATAGGAGTTATCAAAAACGATCATTAAACTCATTTTTCTATCAAACACTGTGTGCCTTAATCGACTTTTAAAAACTAAACTTTTCAAATTTTTCCAGCTTCCGCTATTGCTTCATAGGTGGTAGCTGAAAAGTACATTTTACAGGTAACTTTTCGGTGACTTTTCAAAAATAGTATAAAATAACTAAAATACTTTTAGGTTTAGGTTAGCTTCAAGTTGAGGAACAGTAAGTGGATTTTCTAGTAATTCCATCTATCTAGATATAGCATGAACTAACTCGTTATAATTTACTTTAGTTCGTTCAGTGTATTAAGGCACACAGCTGGTAATTTGGGGTAAATGAAAGGTGTGATCATTTCAATTTGGTGACTTATTAAAGAACACTAATATCATTAAAGACAAATAATGAACAAACAATATGAGTAGCTATGACTGAAATATAGAAAGCCTAAAAAAACTGCGTTCCGATGCTAAGGGCAGTATAACAAAATTATTAAACTATGTAATTGAATTGAATAATGTTAGTACTATTGATATCGAATAGTTAGAAACGAGGCAAAAGCGAGCCCAAGCAATTTTCGATACATTTATGAATATTGAAGAGGAAATAATCCGGAGTGACCTGTTTGGCAGTTCGTGGACAATTACCTAAAACTCTTTCAGGACTTAGCTCTCATGGATCAGAAAAAGGAATGATTTTGAGAAGATGTTGGATTAGGCAGGTAATGATGCAATAAACCTATCTCACAATGGGTTGATGTTAGGCTACCTAAACTAAATATACCTATTTGTCTATTGACTATTTGACATCTGCTCAAAAGTTTCAGTATTTGAAGAGTTCCTGAAGGATGATGCAGATCGGTTTGTACGCAACAAAAATGCGACCGAAACTATTTATAACGAAGCACTTCAAAAACAGATTAAAAGGTACGATAAAAAGTGTCATACCAGTACACAGCATATTGAAGCATTTTTAATGCAGCCTTCAATTAGCAGTTTAATAGCAATACATATACGATCGCTACTTAATAATTCGGATAAAGCACTGCGTTGCTTCAAATGTCAAAAGACAAAGGTGGAACAACAAGATCCTTGGCTTATCTATATTCTTTTGGATAAGCCCAATTCAGAGATACTAGCTTTATGATCACAACAACATATTGAAGATACATTTTTCCCGGCGTAATAAGAGTTTTTGATTTTTTTGGAAAATTGCACGGGCTTTTTGAAGTTGTTGCAATCATAATCAACCAAAAGGGCAATAAAAATCAAATGCATTCGCAACAACGGTCAGTGATAATATTGCGACGTTATCATATCATCTCCCTTATGTAAAAGTAGCAACCATAAGCTTTTCAATTACAAGAAATATATGGCATATTGACGGTATCTCAACGTAAGGAAATTTACAAGGATGAAAAACGATGCAGCAGTTGTTTCAATTGCAACACTATGGTTGCCAAGCTAGAGCAAGATATCGCCATTATCGATGCAAGCATCATACTTCACTGCTTGTGTGAATGGGGAAGCGAATACCAGTCCACCATCGAAAAGCATGGAAATCAAGCCAATCCTAACAACTTCTTCAGGCATTTACAACACTACAAGTTTTATTTCCCACAGCGATGGTAAAGCTAAGATGCAGCAACGGGCATGAAATAGATTGTAGATTGTTATTAGATTCTTCGTCACAAGAATCATTTATTACGGAAGAATGTGTTCAGAAGCTATGATTGCATAGAACAGACAGTCGGATGCTGATGAGGGGTCTCGTAGATGCAAAATTTGGGAATTCAAGAAGAGAAGTGCATATTCCTGAGCGACCAATTGCTAATCCATAACCACAATTGGAAATTGAAGCGTACATGAGGCCTAAAATAGCTTCAATCATTCCAGCTGATGATTTTGATATCTTTGACTGTGATCAACTAAACGGGTTGATATTAGCAGATCCCAAATTCAATTGTAGAGGATCAGTTATTATTTTACTTGGCACTGAAGTCTACTGGAAGTAAAAGATTACAATTAAATAATCGTTTAATTGCAATGTACACATCATTCGGTTGGGTCCTAGCAGGAAGATTTAAAATGCAACAGAAACGTTCAATAGCATGTTTCAATGTTCTACTAGACATTGACGCATTTCTACGATTCTTTTGGGTAGTCGAGCCGGTTCCAACAAAACTGCAGTTGTCTAAGGATGAGGAAAAATGTGAGGAACTATTTTTTACTACAACGACAAAAAGCTCAGATCGAAAATTTGTCGTACAACTACCATTCTCAGAGTCCCTAGCTGAAATTGGGTCATTTAATATGAAGAAATGGCCATCGAATGATGAAAAAATTCAACGACACACACTGCGTGGTAGAAAATATATTAAAATTTCCACAGCACCTAGCATCAACTAAATTAATGGCCTTGGAATGGAGTCCCTAAACTGTTGAATTTTGTTTGCAACCAAAAGTCAAATATCTCATACCAGGAGATCGATGCTATCAAAATCGAGCAAAATATTTGACCCACTACGCTGGCTTTCCCTTACGATTCTGATTCAAAGAACTTGGTTACAAGCTCTTAAAGGGGACAATGAATTACCAGTGTCAACGCGAAAAATTTGGGAAATTTACGTCAAAACTTAAAAGCTTGCGGTATATACGGATACCATGATGGCTTCGGTCTCATAAGCGAGTTAAGTGGCATGGGCTAGTCAATTTGCATATGCTGCAGCTATGTATAATGTTGTATACCAACAATTAGTGCATACATTAAATAAACATACCTTGACTGGAGCTAAAAGGTGCTTTCTTACTCAAAAAGCTAATATTGGTAGTTCAAAATGCTCTGAAGTTAACTATTGGGAGAAAGACTTTAAAGACCCAAACAAAAATATTTCTTGATTGGCTCTTATCCCATCTCCGAAGGTGGCCAGCAAAATAAACAATGGTTGATTGGTCCTCAATGGCTGGTCAAATCTAAGGGATAGAGGTCACCACAACTTACATCATATGGCATATATAAAGAAGCAAAGATCGAAACACCAGCATTTATAGCAGTAATGAATTGAGCCATTCAAGATATCATCGAAAAATTATCCAGCTTCTTTGAAATGGCAAAGCTATTAGCATTAGTACTAAGGTTTCACGTAATTGTCAGGTGAAAAAGATTTAATAAATCACTTCCAGATATCGACGAAGCATGTTGGAGCTCACTTTGAGCAAGTATACCTTAGTGTATAAATTGCCAACAGTTAGGACACACACAAAGAACTCATATAGTAGACAAGCCAAAGGTGTCAAACATGCAGAAAACCATCAAACAAATCAATGTCTAAAACTACGAAATAATATGCCAACTTGTGCATTGCGAGTACAAGAAGGTCATCTGGCTTGTTACCAAGTTTGCCAGGTATATCAGAAAAAGCTAAATTCTAAGCTACCGAAAGAAGTGTCAGTAGTTCAGGGCTTACAGCAAAAGCCAAACAAAGAATGCGATACTGTTAGGGAGGGGGTCTCTGTTACGCCCAGTTGACAAAAACCACAAATAACAATGAAAATCAAGAAATCAAAATCAGGCAGAAACCTGTGATTAATAAGCCAATTATTAGTAATATAATAGAAGATGCTCACCGAATTTCAGGCTGAAATTAGACTAAATTTTAGCCAACCTACTAACAGAGTGGAAAACCTGGAAGATAATTCCAAGCTACCAAACAAAACGCCAAAAATAAAAAGTAATTGAATGTTACGTTCCTGCGTATAATATAGCCTGGAACGCTAACGGGCTTATTGCAAGAACCAAAGACCATGATGTTTTTCTAAGAACCAACAATATAGAAGTAGTTTTAATATCAGAGACACATTTTACAGAGAGAAACTTTATTAATATTATGGGATATAAAGCCGATTGAATCCCAGTAGTCGTGCTCGAGGAGGGACAGAAATCTCCAACAAGAGAACAAGATTTCCAACAAGAGAAAATTAAAGAGCCATTTATGAAAGCTTAACCATAATAACGATGAACCATGGTGGTGCTGAACTAACTTTAGGGGCGATCTACTGCCCACCAAGACATAATATAGTAAGAAATTAGTATATTAGCATTTTGAATAAACTTGGACAGAGATTTATTATAGGAGGTGACTACAACGTGAAACAAACAGCACGGAGATCACGACTCGTAGCACCAGGAAAAGGAAAAGAGATATCATTCATCGTGTAAGCCAACCTAATGGCCTACAGACATCAACAAAGTTCATGATTTAATAGATTTTTATATCTCGAAAGGAATAGCATCGAATTACATTGAATTTGGAGGTATTGAAGACCATACTTCAGATCACGCACCGGTCTTAATGAATCTAAGTACAGTAGATATTACAAAAAAAAAGAAACTTAATCTCACTAACAAATATATGGATTGGGAATTATTTAGAGAACATATGAACCACCTGATTGAGTTAAAAGTTTGTTTTCAAACTAAGCAAGAACTCGTCATACAAGCTGGATATTTTATTAACTCTATGCGCGAAGCAGTCAATGAAGCCACACCCGTATTAGAGGAGAAATATATACAAGAAATCAATTTCTGAACCCACTGGAGATTCGGACTATATGGAATAGAAACCAGAAATATTATCGACAAAAAAGAATTTAATCGAGTAATTATAATAAAGTTAGCCGATTAATTAAAGAACAGAAAGAGGCTTGTACTGAAAAAAACTGTCTGAAAAGTCTGAGTCCAGGAAAGGAACACAAATGGAGAATAGGTTCGCCGTAATGATGAAAAAATGAACTGTTCGCACAACATCTGGCATCAGTATTTCAACCACACTATATTCATTCTAGGAGTGATCCCAGTCTATAGATCTCCATTAAATATTAGTAGTGTGACCCGACTAAAAGTCGCACCAGAAATAGATACGAATCTGAATCCCAAAAAGTCACCTGGAATATCAAAGAGAGCTTTTATTATGTTAACTTATACATATAATGCCTGCTTTCGACTTCCTAGCATTTCCTGGTGTCACCAAATAAATAGCCTTTTCAGAAAAAGTTCGAATACAGGTTCACGTTCAAAAATCATCTCCACATTTTTTCATCCAGTCTGTACTGGCACGGAAGATATTTGGGCCCACCGATTATTTCCTAAAACAGTTGATCATTTTTTGTTCATCCACATCAGTGATTGCAATCGCAAGTGATGGCATATCTCTTTAAATCTCTCGCCCACTTGGATTCGAACCCGGAACTTCGGTGTTTGGGTTCGATGGTATATCCAAAAACCGCAGCTTTAACTACTACACCAAGTGCTCGGAAATTTTTTATGTTAACAGTCTATATAGGATAATATTTAAAGATGCAGGCTTGTGTATTTTAATTAAAAATATATATATTTTCCTAAACGCAAAAAAATGAATTTTATAATGGCATATCATTCATTATTTACAAGCAAATCATCTCATTAACCACGTTTACACTCAGATAAGCACAAACGGTGCTTTTCATTTATTTCATTATAGAATAAACGTTACTTGTCACAAGGACTGATAAAGTATACCAAACAGGTAACAATCGAATTGAATCGAAACATCAAACATTCCTCAACTTAAATAAATTCAATGGAACTATAACATTTATTCGTGTTCGACACAACGAGTAATTGGAAATAATTGGATCCGTCTATAAAAGGTTTATTGAATATCATTTATCATACATACAAAAAAGTATATTCCGACGTTACAATGTATAGAACTTGTATGGTACTATATATCTGCACAGAAATAGTTTAGTACAGAACAAAATGTTTTGTTTCCGTTTGTTCAGACTTAGCCTTTGTGTGTCGTGTAATAATGGTATTTTCCATAATCATTTTTCATATTTTCTTCATATTTTTTTTTCGTCTATAAATCTAGAGTGAGAACTAGGTGGATACAATATTTTCTTGACGATAATATTATGTACTCGTATTATGTACATACGATATGCTTACACACCATTCTTCCGCTTCATTATTACGATACGAAATTTTATTTTTGTGCTTTTAGGGATACATATTTTATGTAACAATGTTTTATATACACATTATGGAGTATATATTCATCGTTGTTTATGATTTATTGCAAATTTTGATTTTTTTTTTTCGGGTTTTTTCTCAAATATGCAAACCCAAACTATGCAGATGATGGAAGTGTATAATAATATATGTTCGTTGGAACCATGTTTTTGATGTTTAGAAAATTTATTTCATTGTATATAGTATGTGCGGTTTGTCCTACATATAAAGCGTCCGGACTCGGTATGATTTTAGCGGGTAGACAACAGATTCGTATCAACGTTGTTGAATTTTGTTTGATTTTATATATGATGAAAACTACAAAATTTTTATAAATTTTTGATTTTGTTGATGTTACGATTTTTAATACCAAAAAATTCTTGTATCATGTAATATTTGTCTAACAACAATGGAATAAATCAAGTAAAATGAAAAATGGATAAAGATCAAAAAAGTGAAATAAGTTTTCATATTTCAATGTTGTTGTTGTTGCTGTTTTTGCTTTTTTTCATTTTATACATTTTTCATGAAAGCTGTAAGCTCAACTTTTTGTATTTTTTTTTTTTTTAAATGGAGTTGTTGTTTTTTGATACTTTGATATAACAAATCTACTAAAATCTGGAATGTAATCATAAAGTTTCAAATTAGGGTTTTGTTTACTTTTTTTTTTGTGTTGCGAAAGTTTTAAAATTATGATTTAGTGACTGTATGGTCTAATTTTTTTTTATTACGTTACAATTTTGCAAAAAGATACATTTGTCAGTCACACGAAAAAATGTATATATTTCATTATTAGAAAGACTTCAAACTAGAATAATAAATTTGTTCATTATAGATACTGAAAAATGTTGTTCCATATATACGTTGTTCCACGAAATATCAGTGAAATGATAGTGAAGAGAACAAGAAGCATAAAAAGGTTAGACTTCTCATCAAATCAAATTTTATAAAAAATGTCCATCTATGGTTATCAAACAACTGCAGTTTGTGATAAATCAATTTCAAAGCTTTTCACTCATATTCTTTGTTTTTTATGGCTATAGTCCAGACTAGTGGTCTAGTGTAAGGAATTGGGCAGCTTTATTTCATATAAATAATAATATATATTCATATGCTAGCAGTTATAAAAGACCCCGAGAGATCCAAATGAAATAGCCGATGCTTATCGAAACTGTCATCCGCTTAATAGTGTCTCACTAATTTTTACTCGGAATCTTCATGACGACCAAAGGTATGTATAACGCACCAATAAATTTTGAGGTTGTTGCATTAGTTTTTGTGTAAGACCGTGAATGAATTTTTTAATTATAAAGTATTAGCATAAACTCCCTCTTACTATGGTATTTCCTCTTGTTTTTACCAAGGGTTAATTTGGATGGACCACCGATATACATTACAATAGTGCACATGCGCTACTAAGGTAGAAAATAAAACTATGACCCTCCAATTTTATTCATATATAAAATTGGAGTATGTCGAACTGTTTTTAATCCGCTTCATTAGGTGGTAAACTATATTAAACAATATTTGGTGTTTGCCTATGCTCGAATTGAATCTAACCAGTTAAATTTTATACGGCACAATCAAAAAGCCTTCGTTTTGAAAACAGAATGACTCTACAGAATCTACAGTAGAATTTTGGATTACATAAAAAGCAATGGTCTTGAAAATAATAAGAGAGTTGGTAATATTTATATTATACCATCTTCGTTTATCGGTGGTCTAAGGTTCATTTCCAAATTATGCCAAGACAATATGCTATTTTTAGGGAGTTTGTCGTCCAAACTTCTTTATTAATTTTACGTGAAACCTTAATCTTTCAAAAATTCTTCAGATCGTTCAAATCTAGAGAGCGCCCGCCTTTTAATTCAATAGAACTTTACCCCCAAATGTGATCAAATATTCCTGGTGATAATTGTTTTTTTTTTTAGTTCCAAGCAATGCATATTTCAGCTTAAAATATAACGCACATATTAACGCCAAACTGTGCTCTATAAATATATAATTAAATAACATGATTTCGCAGGAGTTGAGGTTCAAAATTTCTCCTTAAATAATTACTCAAATGAGGTTGACCTAAAAAGTGGACAGTCGTTTACTTTCAAGAAAAAAATATGGAAAGTGCTTTACGAAGACAATCTGCCGCGTACATCACTTTGACGGCCTTTTTTGAGCTTAAAATCAAATACACCGACGCTCATCAATTTTTTTATAAAGCAACTTCCCGAATTATGATGATGACGTATTGGTAATAAAACGGTTATTGCAATTGATTTGTAAGTTAAATCAATTTTGTTTAAATCTAATTTATATTAAGTTTAAAGATTTGTGTCAAATAAAGTGTATATAAATTAAATATTCGGCGATTATATGATGCATTTGTCATAAAACGGTCAATTCAATCGATTTGAAATGTTTGCGTTAAAATTTAATTTATATTAAAATTAAAATTTTGTGTCAAATAAAGTGTACATAAATTAGATTTTTGGCGATTTAATGACGCATTTGTCATAAAACGGTTATTTCAATTGATTTGTAATGTTAAATCAATTTAGTTAAAATCTAATTTAAATTAATTTTAATGTTTTGTGCCAAATAAAGTGTACATTAATTAAATTTTCTAATGGCTAAGAGCAATCAGTTCTTTAATAGATTTTGTTTTTAGGGAACATTTGCATATTACAGATGAATGGTGGCACACTCGAGTTTCTTATAAGAAATAGTGCAGAGTAGTTCAGTAAAATTGTGATTGTCTCATTCCAGCAGTAGTTTGAATAGTGGCTACCGGAAAACCAGCCCAATTCTGTCATTACTGACATACTTTTCCTTTCCATACCCCACAAATA
Organism: Tipula confusa; assembly: GCA_963556175.1. Lineage (NCBI taxonomy): Eukaryota > Metazoa > Arthropoda > Insecta > Diptera > Tipulidae > Tipula > Tipula confusa. The sequence goes on from OY744476.1 coordinate 183,897,189, forward strand.
TTTACTAACTATTGGCCGCCAAGATGTCTTTAACCGGGTCGATCTCAATAATTTAACTAATATCCGACCTTATCCTTTCAAGTATATGTAAAAATGGATGAACGATGAACCCGGCGCTTTCCGGAATATCTTGCTTAATACTAGGCTGTACATTCTAAATCAATCAATCAATCTAAATGCGAAAAGACAATAATACTGAGAATAAGACAATATTTGTTCAAAATAAATCAGTGAGAGAAAATAATTACACGATTTATCGAAGTTGATCGGAGAAAAAATAAATTTATCGATTTTTAATAATAATTATAGAAATTTAAATCCGATAGAGAAAGAAACCCCTCCAATGATGGCTGATTTGGTTTTGGAGCAATTATGCGCACAATTAAATGCTAATACCCAACAACTACCCTTCTATAAGCAGGTCTAATACGACGAAATACTCGCAAATTTAATTTAAAAAAAACAGAGACCTACTGCACCCCCAAATAAAAATGTTCAGCAGATGCAATTGGATTTATTTAGGATTCCAGATCCGATGAAATCCATTCCATTTTTTAATCGAAATAAAATAAATTATCGTCATGGCTAAAAACGGCCAAAAACACACTTATTATGTTCCAAAACAACAGATTAAAATATACCTTCAAGCGGTCAAGAACAAAATTGAGAACAAAGCGAAAGATATACTCTGTTTTGCCGGAGGTCCAGAAAATTTCTTGGATATTAGACAAATATTATTCGAAACTTTGAGTAGGCGAAAAACTAGAACTCCCGTACTACAAGTTCCAACCTTGGGGTAATAAATAAGAAAAAGTTCATCTGTGCATATTTTTTTCAAAACGAATAAAATATATTTAAAAATATTAAATCGCTAGCCAGACAGAATCCGGTTTACAACGACTCTTGACCACTAGTTTTTAACAGAAAACGGACTTTAACCGTAGCTCTGTAAATTCATAAAATAAAAACAAAGTTGGCCCTCCATGAAGTCGTCATTAATCACGAAACGCTATCACATCAAAGAAATTTCCGAGAATAACTCAGATCTGAATCCAGAAAATAAAAATTTTTGGGAGGAAAGCCATTCTAATTCAAAAAGTTAAATTCCCTTGATAACAGTAGACTACTTGATAAATTGGAAAGACCAAAAGCATTTGCATCTAGACCACTAAATGACACCAAAATCAGGTATGCTGCAAATTAATACGACGCGCTTGCAATCATTTGGTCAGTAAAGAAATATCAGCCTTATGTTTACGGTAACAAGTTTACCTTGATGACTGATCATACGCCCCTTATTTTCATTAAAACTTCTGGAAAAAACTAAAAATTTCTTAAATTGCGTTTGGAATTAGAAAATTCTGATTAAATTGGGATTTACAAGGAAGGTACATCTAACGTTGTAGCTACGTCCTAAGAAAACTTCCAAGATTAGAAACTAAAGCAGGTCAAAAACAGGAAATCAATTTACACAGTCTAGATACACAAACAGCTAATTTAAATAATGTCTTAATGCAGAATAACGCATCAAATAGTATCTTAAACTAAGAGACGGTTTACATTCAGACATTACCTTGAATGATTACTATATTCATTGGAATTCAGGTGGAAGACCACCTAGCACCAGAAACTATTTTTGACTGTATGCTGGATTCCGCGAAAACAAGGGAGTGGTATGTAGTATGTCTGAAAATTATTAAATTATGAAGAAACTATAATTCACTCAGAGAAGATGTGGCTGGAATTCATATAACTAAAAATGATGGCAGCTTAGGGTTAGGGGTTAGGGTTTAAGCGATTACGTTCCAACACTCTTGCTAGATGTGACGGTCTACTGTAAATTTTTAAAAGATTCCTTAATCCACCAAATGGACCAATGAATCCATTTCATTGATTTTCAATCAATGAAAACTGGTATTAAATTGTCAAATCTGACAGCATATAATGAAGTCAACCAAACAATGAATATTATGTAAAAAGTAACATAATATTATAACATAAGTAACTGAAGGAAAGAAAAAAGTTTAATTGTAAAAGAGAACGTGACAATTACAACTCAAAACAAACCCAAAATGTTGAGTTAAGATCTGCTTTAAAAACCACGAAATTGTATGATGCAGAAAAATTCCGCGTTCTGTGCCTAAAATAATCTAATCATCCAAAAATCATCTCAAATTTAAAAGATACCGAGCAATTGGCGCAGTGGTTAAAGCTGCGGTGTTTGGGACGGGAGGTACCGGGTTCAAATCCCAACGGGGGAGGGTTGCAAAAGGGATTTTTCATCACTTGATTACGATCGGTGATGACGATGAACACAACTATGACCCCCCGTTGGAGTGCAGAATTCATGGGCCGAACCATCGTCTATGCCAGTACAGGCTAGCTGGAGCAATGCAGTGTGCAGATGGATATTTGAAACGCGAACCTGTATTCGCGCGTCCTCGATTTGGCTAGTAATGGCGTAAAGTAGGACGTTAATTAACCGCGAAAGAGTTGGGTGAGCTTGGCCCCAAAACAGATTGCATAGAAATAAACAAACAAACAAACAAACAAATTTAAAAGATGATATCCCCAAAAAAGGATGTTTTAACAAAAACGAAAAAGTGAACTTTTAGTTCCATGAATTTAGATATAATCCATAATTTTTTTAATATCTACTCAATAACCAACAGTAGACTATACCATACAAAATTAAATTTCCATCCTTGCCAGACTCCCTGTCACAACAGTATCTATTTCAAACGATTTATTGACATATACAATAATATCGTAATACGAAAACAAATATCAAAGCTTTTTATCAGCCTTAAACACAAAAAAAGGACGAAACTCAAGCTTATTTTAAAAGCACGTGTCTACACTAAATCATTTTCAAATTATTATGTAAAATTCAATAAATTTTGTGAAGTTTATTTTTCAACAATAAATCAAACATTAAACCCATCCCCACTCAAAAGTGATTTCAACTTTAAAAAACTTTTTGTGTGCTTTCGCTGTTCATAAAAAAAAACTTTCATTAATTGTTTATTAACAAAATATATAATCTCATCATTATATTGGGTACATTAAAAGAAAACAATAATAAAACTTTTAAGCATTCGTCTGTATTCTATATCGTACATAATATTTTAAAAGCATAAAAAACTCTCCAAAAATCACTCATACCACATGACTTCGGACGTCGGTGTAATAATCAAAATTTATTTTTTAATAAACTTTTCAATTTTATCATAAAAAGTATTTTGTTTTTTGTGAAAACTTTTTCCCAAGCCATTTCCATTGAAACAAAATCACCCTCGGGTTGGAAATGTAATTTTCATTATACAGATAACATAAACAACAAAAAAGTTTTAGGTGCATACAAAATATTATTGGAAACCTACCTTGATTGTACTTTTGCTTCGTATTGTTGATCGGGTTCGAGACCCATCATCATGTAGCTCATAATTTGTAAATATGTTGGTTGTGTTGGATAGGCGGGCAGAATTACTTCTGTCCAATCTTTATGTTTAATCGAATGATAGTTGTCCGATCCAATTTGATTACCGTACGAAAATATGTCATAGGTATGCGGGCTTCCTAAAACGTTGCCACCATTCTGGAAAAAAAATAAATATTAGATCAAAATTATGTTCAAAATTGTTTGAAAAGCTCATCAAACTTACCAATCCGTAAATTTGTTTATTCTTTTCTAGTTTACTATTTTCGACAATTTCATTGAAGAATGGCTTATATTGCAGCCGATATTCTTCAATTGGTGTATACGATTCGACCACCCACGATGCATTGTATCGATCTTTCCACTGTGATATGGGCGCCGATCGAAATGACGGTGCATTTGGCTTTCCCGACAATGCAATTGTTTTTCTCATTTTACCTAATTGATTATCGGCCGCACATGTATAATTTCCAAAATCTTGTGGATGTACTTTTCGTATAACCAACGAATGGCGAGCCCCTCTCGATTCGATTATATGTCGTTCGGTTTGATCAATTTGCATTGTATCACGATACCACATTACTTCAGGTTGTGCCTCACCATGTACAATACATACAAGTGCAGCTTCTTGACCAACGCCCGCATGTATTACTGGCCGCTCGACAGTTATTTCAGGTGGATCTGAAAAATTAAATTAAAACATTTTTTTTTGTTAGATTTCGCCTTGTACATACTTTTCAATTGTCATGTCATCCACGAACAACAACGTAAAAATATAAAAATGGAGAAAATTCAATTATGTCAAAATCGATTAGAACTTCTTTTTTTGTTGTTGTATTTGGTATTTTATATAACATACCAGAGCGAAGGTATGTGAACAAATAAAGCAAAGTGTTTTTATGTGTATTTCTATCTAACTTTTCGAGAAAGAAAATTTGTTGGTTCAAAACAACAAGTTAGATCATTTTTGACAGGTTGATAGGGATTACAATGCTTAAAATAAAAAAATATGTCTATCATATCATATATATACGAAACTGAAGTACCTGGGCTTGCTATTTATATATCTTTACTGTATAATAATGTAACTTGATTAAACAAATTTCAGCCTATGCCAACAAAACGAAAAGTTTAGGGGGTGGTATGTAAACAAAATCACCTATTCCGCCATCACAGTTTTAAAAGATATTAAAAATAGATGAAATTGAATTGTATATCTAAAGGAGCTAAGATGGACAAAAGGAAAGCAAAAAAAAAACTTTTTATACTGTCGTATTTGCCTTTTCTGTTGTGTAAGGATACCCAAAAACACAAGTAATGATGAGGGAAAGTTTCGTTTTTGTTTTTGTTTTTTAAGCAAAGGACCAAAGGACATGAAAAAAGTTTATTCATTTGGATTGAACTTATTAGTTCACGAAGAGAAAAGACATTTTTTTAGTATTTGGGCAAAAAGTTGAAAGGGTTGACGTTATATATTTTATCTTGTTCAGGTTTTGATAAATTGAATTTTGAAAAATGAATTATTTTTGACAGACAATGACTGTGCAAACATAAATCAAATGATTGGATTCTAGTGAACAGGACGTAAAGGAATAGTTTATGAGAATATAAAGTAGTTTGCAAGTTTTTTATAAACAAAACGTCACACATTGCCCTTCCTTTTGACAGCCAATGTCAGGCAGATCATGTTCGATGTCGTCACATCAGTGAAGTTTTTTTCCTTCTTTTGTTTGGATTTAATCGCGAAAATAACTCGATTTTCCCATATAAAGCTCAACTTTGCATCACTGCGATATATGTATTGAGCACAGAAGCTACAGCTGTGCGTATCGAAACTTTTGTAACCAGCCTGTAAACCTTCCTACACTAATGTGGTCATTGTCATCAGTTCAAAAATTACCTCTAGAAATATTCAAAAATAGTGACGAGAATTTAGTCTTGTGTATATATATTTTTTATTTGAGTCGTCCAGATTCAGTCAAGCGGTGTGTGATTAGTGATTAGTCCTACAATTTAAATGGTTTCAAATTTGTATGTATCGGACTTATGGGCGATGGTATTCAATATTAGGGGAGCTCTTCTTTTGGGATTATCAACAAGACTGTGTCAGTCATTTACCTTTACCACCACCATTTAATGAAAAGAAATATATGCGACACTCTACGAAAGGTTCCTGGCTTGAAAATATTTTTAATTTTTGGTTTTAAAAAAAAATATGCACATTCCGTTGTTTTAAAAAATTAAACGGCCAACCACCATCCACTCAGAAAACGATGATCAAACGTGAGTGAAGATGGCAGACCAGCTCAATCCCGAGACGCCATACATACACATCAAACTGCAACAAGGCCGAGATCATTTTCGAGGTAAAACAAATTAAAAGTGACATGAATAAATACGTTATTGTGCTTTCGGTAGGCATTATCTCCCCAAGCGAGTCACAATAGCAGGCTTTTCGTCTAGCGCCATCGGCCGAGTAGAAGCTCAAAGAAATCGTTTCAGCCACAAAAATTATGCGACACATTCATGTTCTGACGAAAATGAACTAAACGACTCGGTCATCAAACAGCTCAGGCTTAGAAGTCTCTCAGAAATCACTAAAATCGCAATCAAAGCATAATCCAATGCAATCACTTTAGAAAGGCTGCTGATACTATGTAAAAAACTGCTGATACTATGTATACACACATCAGAACAACAAACTTAATTGCGGCGGTTAGTGTTTCATCTACCTGGTCAATTTCTCATATAATACGACCACCAATAAATTCTATTAATCCATTCGAAACTCGTTTAGATCGACTTGAAACAAAAATAGATGAAATAATCAATAATCAGCGTAGTCGGTCAGAGAGTCGATCTCATTCACTCTTGGAACCTCCAAACTCATCTTCAAGTAGAAGTGTGAAACACAAACGTTAAAGTTTATGCTGGTACCACTAGCAATAAGGTAAATACGCCAAAATATGCTGTGAAATTTCAGCACGCATGCAATGCACTAGCTGATTTATACACGATAATATCTGTTATTTACAGTAGAACCGTAGGGTTTCAACGACATAACGTAGTTCCTCATATTGTCGGTGCAGGCCATCTTGCTATATCAGGACTACGTCATGACATCAGCATCTCCTGTCTTCGCAACGCTAAGCAAACATTTCAATGGCTTATAAATCAATTTTTTCCGCACTATAGACTTTATTTTTCTTTGCAAAGACGAGCTTTTGGAATCTCTTTGGAACTACACAAACTTCGCTTGGGTCAATAAGATCAAATATTAGTTCAGTTTGATGTTCATATCAAGGCAATTAAATGCATTTTGGGGGTTATATTTCTTAAATTCCTCAGCCACAAAATTTCACCTGATAGCATATTTCCATCCGATGATAACATCAATGCCATTAGAGAATTCTCAGCTCATTCATCAATCAAAACCATTCAGCGCTTTCTCAGTATGGTAAATACTACTCGCTGGTAGTGATAAATTCCAAAGCTCGCTGAAACACTAGCTTCATTCATCCATACTCACTTAACCTGGGTCAAGTGAGTATGAAAACGACCTGGGATTTTTTTCTAAAAGTCTCTCGGATGCGGAGAAGAAATATTCCGCATTTGATCGAGAATTACTTGCAATATACCAATCAATAAAAGTTTAGGCGTTTTGTCAAAGGTCGGGATTTCACCATTTATACCGATCATAAACCTCTGAATCGAACAATTTAGTCAAAAAAAGGCAATCCACACTAATTTGATAATATTAGTAAATTTTTCACTGACATTCATTATGTACAAGTTTCCGAAAATGTGGTCGCACACACACTTTTCTGATCACACGATAACAAATCACAGTATCAGTCGATTCGACTATAACACGGTAGTTCAAGCTCAAATGGCAGACTTAGAACTTCAGTATTTACTTTCTGCCGTTCTATACGAGGTAATAGTTCCTCACAGAAACTAGCAAATTTTAGGTAGCTTGGTGTCGAAATCGTTTGCCAAACCTACATATGGATTAAAATCACCCGTATCACTTCATTCGGTTAGAGCACCTTTAAAAGTTCGAAAGTCAATTTATCCTACATTGTGATGGCCAGAGTTGTAGAGAGTTTTACACTCGGACCATCTGAGTTCTTGCAGAGGCAAAACATCGAATGAGTAATTATCCTATTTACTGGATAGTATTTGGAGATCTTACAAGCTGGATATACTTTCAATGTTTCCATTTATATAACGTGGTCTATGTACATTTTTCAAAGTCGTTGTTGTGATGAAACCTTCAAGGAAATATACTGTGTCCTTTGGCTTGGGTTTAAATTATAAAGAGTTTTAGGAGGGTGGATATTAAGAAGATTTGTATCCGCCCATAACCTAGAAAACATACGACAAATTTTGCAATGATTAGTCAGAGTAATGGTGATATTTACTTGCCATATAGCTTGAAAATAATTAGCAGGTAGAATTTACGTGAAAAATCGGCCATTTATTTTCTTCTGAGACCCAATTTTAACTTGCAATATTACATTTGTAGAATCAACTTTTTACTACATTGCAAACATTTTCAACCAAATCACGTCAACTGATGTAAAAACCCGTCAATGGAAAGAATTTTGGATAGAAATTTTGGTCAGTGGAAGACCAAATCATTATCATTTTGCCTAAAACATCAATAAAGTTCTTTGATCTTGAAATAAATTAATATAAATTAGTGCTCAACTTCAACTACAAAGCATTTGGCATCGTTGGACCAATCATAATCAAGATCAGCCAAAATTAAATTGCCGCTTTTAAATATTAAGCCATTTAGGAGATGCTTAAGTAAATGGCCCTAATTTCAAGACATATTTGAATCATCCATCAAGCGGAATCAAAATTTAACCAAAACTCAAAAATTCCTGTACTACGCTGATTATTTGAAGGTTGTTGCATCAAAACTTACTAGTAACTGACGTAAGTTATTAGGAAACTTGTAAAAAATTAAAACTTCGTTACAATAAAAAAATGTATCCATCCACTGTTAATGCTGGATCTGTAACCGAGGTAAGGCAGATATCTAAGCATTCTTATCGAAGTAAGCTCATATATCGAACTAAATAAGTTAGCTTCAGAAACAAAGCAATTATTGATAGTGGGATTATTCGGTTTTATCAACAAACGATATTGTGATCCTTTAATTTTTTGCACCGAACCGGTTACGATTTTTTATCTATATTGTACTGAAGAACGTTACTTATGATGGAATTTAAATGTTTCTGGGAACGTTCTGGAAACTAAAACATTTCCTTTAAATTACATTTTGCTTAGATATTGAAAAGAATGTTTTGTCAAATATTGGGACATCAAGACCTTTATTAAACCTAAAGAATGACGTTAATCAAACAACGTTGTGGCTAGAAAATCTAGATGAAGAAAAAATTAAGCAATACCAACTTTAAACCATGACTTATGGGACTACATCCACACTGTAAGGTGTTAAATTAGAACAGCTTAAAGGCGACCTGGAAACAAAGATGTAAACAATCACGGCTAAAATAGACAACAAAGGGATGATTCAGCCAAGTATTATTACAACTGTATTAAAGGCACCAGCAACAGGCTACAAAGGAAACCTAAAACCCTCTTCTCGATCCAACTTCAAACGGTCATGAGGCATAATGGGTAGACTGCAGTTAAATAACATGATGCTCTTATCTTGCCACTACAAGGAAAAGCAGCGAATGTCTTGCAAACCATATCCACAGCAATATTGATGAAATTCGCAAGGCAGGCAAAAATGGTTACGCTTCTATGGAAGTTTAAATGAACTGACGGTCGATGCATTTACTAATGGTGTTTAATAATGGCTAGGTAAGGATATTATAGCAAAAAGGATAAAACTCAATGTGTCTAAACCAGTATAAACACTTATCAAGTGCCTGCTCACTATTTTTTAGAGGCTAATAACCTAGACACTTCATGAGGGGTTGCAAAGAACATACCAATAGTGAAGAAATGTGACAATCTAAGCATAGATAAAGCATATTACATAATAATACAGATGGAATATCAAGGAGATCTTTCGCAGACCAATGCAAGCACTGCATCAAACAAGAAAAGAAGAATTGCTCTTCAACAGTACCATGAATTCGAGTGAACGTATGAAGGAGTTGTAAATAAAGGATCGATTAAGACAGGAGCAAGAACAAGATGACTCTATTGCACAAATAAACAAATGAGTAACTGAAGGTAGTAGCCCACAGTTGCAATATATCGCACCTTAAAGTGCAATCATTAAAAGTTACTGGGTGCAATGGTCGTCATTAAGCATTAAGCATAAACGAAAGGCAGCAAATTGCCCGAAATGCACAATGAAAAATCCGAAGCACATTTGGGAATAAATAAAACCTTGGAAAAAAATATTTAGTAAAATTAGTTGTATGGAAATTATTTGCCGGCTCGTCAGACGCAACGGACATTTTTAAGAGTCAAAACATAACAGAAAATGCAGCCATTACCTAAAATATTAAGCCTAGTGAAAATTAACTTATATTTCCAAATCCACTGCAAGAAACTCGATGATCAAAAAGTGGTGACCAGTCTCCAAAGGATAAACGTAGCTTTACAGTGGAGATGAATCTTGGCAATCTTAGTATTGATTTTCTTCTTGAGCCTCTCATAAAAATATCCGTTTTAGATTTCAGCTTAACAATTAAGACCAATTAAAGTCATCATTTTCCAAAATTAAGATGATCTGATGGAATCCATACTGGAGAATTACATCATAAGCGTGATTGGTGATTTTTAATGTTAGAGCTGGCAAAAATCAGGCTGACTTATATGAAAATAAAGGTTCGTTCTTCAAATACGATCTACCGGGTCATTCAAAATACGAGATCTTATCAATCGGCTGCTAAATTTGTAGGCAGTGTTCTTAATATTCAGAGGATATTTTTCTTAAAACTATCTTTTCGAAACAATTTATCTTTTGTGTTGTTTAGAACAATACGAAAAGTCGCCTCGAAATTAAATTTCAATGGAACCGGATTACGTATACGGCACGAGCAACGTCTGTAAAAACGACTTGTTAATATTTATACTGATGTTAAGAAGTTTTGATGATGACATCAGGTATAATTAATTATAAATATTGTAGAGCTTTTTTCTTTGCTGAAACTTTTATTGCAGCAATACGATACCCCAGTCAAACAACTATTTCGCAATCTAGTAACTTTTCTGTGGTCTCCGATCAATTGTATTGGAAAACCACTTTCGGGTGGTTTTTAAAATAAAATTGCAGACATACTTTAAAATGTAGATCAAACATTTTACACGCTTCGGCGTGTTATCTGCCTATAAAACATAAAATGTTATAGGTAATAAATGTTTTTCAATTTTATGAAACTTGTTCGAAAACTTTTTCGTCCTCAAAGCTATTTGTTGAACCGAGCAAAAATAACCCATAGT
>OY744476.1:183908267-184045767 GCA_963556175.1 Tipula confusa
CGGTATGCTGAAGAAAATCAGCAGCACGACAAAATAACGCGTTGAATGCTTCTTCCAGATCTACCACAGGTGCATCACTGAATCAAAATTTAATGGCAGGACCAAATGTGCAATCAAGCTTTTTCCAAATAATTACTCGATTCCGGTAGCATCCTTATGTATTGATGGGTGACTTATAATAAATGTAAAGAGAAGTTTGGATAGACAACGAGGATACCAAAAAGCAAAAAATTCTGTGGCGCAACGAAAAAAATTAAATTTGCCCATACGCATTGAAAACTAGGTATAGCAATAAACAAAAAGGCCTCCTTCTGGAAGTCGGGCCATCAAGAAGGATATGTACGTAGACGATCTGATGACTGGCGCACAAACACTGTCTGAACTACTAAAACTGCTAAAATGACTATCTTAAGCGAGGAAGTTTTTAGTGATCCAGGCTCAAATAAGATAAAACTATTGTGTGATTATCCCGATCCGATTATAGAGTACTAGGATTGGCCTGGGATGCCGACTCTGATCACTTCATATTCCAAGCGCAGCTAAGAAAGGAGGAGATGCACAAATCGTAGAGCTACGAAATAACCTTTGCGAGATGCCTGCATTGAAATTTTACCGATGTATCACAACGTTGCCTAACATAACCATGCATGGATTTTGCAATGCGGGCAAATGAGCATAAGCTGCGGCAGTATACATAAGATGTGTACCAATTCGAAAATAGTTGTGGATTGGTTTGCTGGTTAACCAAGGCATTTGACGACATTCTTGGCGAACAGGTAGCCACACGGTGGCATTTGGTGCAGTTGGGCTAAATTTTTATGATTTCTATAAAGTACGTCCCGTGCACCGAAGAGGCGTGATCCTAGTCAAGGCATACTTATATACATTTTTGTATGTTTCAGCAAGCGCGCAATAAATATTGAGATTTGTATGAATCTCAGTCCTGAGTCGTTTTTGAGTGCACTCAGAAGATTTATCAGCAGAAGAGGTCTATGTCATACCGTATATTGCAAGAATGCAACAAACTTCATCGGAGAAAAAAAAATTCCTTCGTGAACTTTATACTTAACCAATAATAATAATTCAATCATTTATAATTTTACAAAGGATACAATTACTTGGAGATTTATTCTACCAGGAGCTACAAGTCAAGGTGGGTTATGGGAAGGTTTCGGTAATATTTTCACTCAACGAATTTTCTACGCTGACCGTGCAGAAAGGGAGTTCTAAATTCAAATTCCATCTGTCCAAATCAAAACAATAAGTTCAAATTTATTACACCTGCTCACTTGCTAATCGGCCATTCAATAGCTGGCCAATCTACTGCTTTGAATAAAAATCCTATCAAGGAATAGTGGCTAAACGTATATAGTGGCTCCTAATATTAAGTCTATTTTGATGGCCACATCACAAGACAATATCGACAAAATGCAAACAAGCGCGGACAAGATATTTGAAGTGACCACTCCTCATTCAGTTGAGGCTATACAAAATAATTTGCTTGTGACGGTAGTGAAAAACTGCAAAAACAAGTGGAATGCTTGAGATTATCAATTTCGGCACTCTCACAAAAACAACTTACACCAAAAGGGCGGAGATCATAATCCAAAAGGTCTAATTCGAATTCAGCTAGATCTGGAATAGCTCAAAGTATGAATAGAAGTCAGAAACAATTGGATAAGTTTTCGACATCTTATTTTCACTATAAATTCGATGAAAATCTCAGAAATGTCAGCAACCTTGTAATTTCAAACCAAAAGATTCAAAAAACTAGTAGAACGGCTGAGTTCGTCGACGGACAACAGTAACGTTTTATCACGTCGCTTATTTGCGAAATGTAGGAATAGTAAACTAAATTTTTTAATTGACACCGGATCCGATATATCAGTTTTGCCACTTAATAAATTCACACAAAGTTATGCTATAGATCTTCAGATATTTTGTTGACAGCTGCAAATAATTCGGTTATTCGAACATATGGTAATAACTTTTTAAAGTTGGATCTCTTTTTACTACTGACAGCGTTGTCCGATTATAAGGCACAGATAAAGCATAATATAGGACACTATATTCATACTAAAGGTCCACTACCAGCCAACAAACCTCGTCGCCTTCATCCAGACAAACTTGAGGCTGCTAAATCAGAGTTTAAATATATGGTCGACTTCACTTGGTAAACAAAGAAGAATAGTGGTGATTGGAGACCTGGCGGAGATTACCGCCAATTGAATTACTGCACCAGTCCTGACCGTTTTCCGGTGCCGCACATACACGACTTTCACACGGTATCCATATTGCATGGAAGTAAAGTATTTTCGAAGATCGATCTCATTCGCGCATACCACTATATACCCGTCGCGCAAAAACTTATTCTTAAAACGGATTTAACTAAATTCCGGCTTTATGAAATTACTCGTATGCCGTTTGAGTTAAAAACTGCAGCACAATTCTTTCAAAGATTTAGACGATATCTTAGTATTGAACATGAACAAAGACGATCATTTCAATCATTTAAAAATTTTGTTTAAAGCATTACAAGACTTCGACTTCGGAATAAATTCATACGAGTTTGGGAAAACATTTATTGAATTCCTATCTCATAGCATATCAGAGAATGACATTCGCCCATCTTCATCACACATTGAAACTATTCTGCAGCTACCCGCACCAACAAAGGTTAAACTGGTACAGAAATTTAAAGGTATGATAGATTATTATCATCGGTTTGTACCGAACATAGCACCATAGCACCATGCAACCATTTCGAAAACCTTCTAAAGTAAAAAAACAATTTACTTGGTCAACTGAATGCATTTCTGGAGGCGTTTGAAAAGCGAAAGAAGCTTTAGGAAATTTCACACTACTAGTGCACCCCATATCAGATGCAAAGTTATGCATAATCACAGATAGCTCTGAAGTAGCAAGCAGCGCTGTGATGGAACAGTTAAATCCAAATAACTCGACATGGGAACCGCTCTGTTTTTATTCCAAGAAATTAGAATCTGCTGAAAGGAAATATTCTGCATTTGACCGCGAATTATTGGGAATAAAAAAAGTGGTGAAACATTTTTGGCAATTTATCGAGGATAGAAACTGCAACATATTGACAGATCATAAGCCACTGACAAATGCTATTAATTCTAAAACAAAGCACACTTCACGTCAACAGCGACATTTTGGAGTTTTGAACGGATATATCGACGATATTATTCTTATCACTGACAATACTTAACCACCAATGCAATGGGTGATGGGGCGAGTCATACAACGATAAATGCGTTCGAGTAAAGCTGAAAATAAAATTAGCTCAGCCTCATAATTTACGACATTTTCACTGACGATATTCGACACTGACGATATTCGAACATATAGCGTTATCAATATTTGCTATATGTCCATACTAGAAGAGATGTTGAAATAATAGATGATTTGTGAGATGTTGTTCTTGTAAACCTTATTATACAGTAAATTTGGCAAACAAAACAGATACAACTTAACAAAAACTATATTCAACGATTTATATTGAAAAAACCACTTTGATCTTATTAATATTAAAATTAATGCTTTCGTTTTAACCAGTATAATTTTGATTCAATTATTCACACTTGAATTGTGTGACGAACGTAAAAATTTTACGAAGTGGAAAACCTTTTTTTTTCTCATACATGTCTACAAATGATGTACCGTTTTTGCCAAGAATGTTAACTAATTTATAATTAAAAACTGGAAAAAATATAAAGCTCATTTAATCTTATTGAAAAATCAGAAAGATTTTTCAAATCAACAATTTTAACGTACTCTATATATATTTTGACATAAAAAAAAATTAAAATTCAACATCACATCCCAAAATTGTGTATTCCATTTCCAATTTGTATTTTAAAATTTATTATTAATAATTTAAGCTGGTATAGTGAGCAATTAAAGCTTTTTACGGTTTTTTTTTTCAACTTTTTTTAAAAATACATAAATCTGTTGTTTATAGATAAATGCTTTTGTGGGCTGGCACATACCGAGGATGGAAACTTTTGTAAAATGGATATGCCAAGCTTAATGGATTTTAGTGTAGTTTTTAAGATTTTTACCGTTTACATTTTTAATGTAGTGTCTACACATAAAGTTGGAAAACCATTTAAAAGTTTTATCCAAAAATATTTTTATGTGTCTACATATGTTTCGTATTTACGAGTTTATTGTTTTAAATGAACATTTTTTGATCTCTTCCTCATTTCTTTGGTATACAAGAAAAATGACAAATAATAGGAAAAATGTAATCATCTCAACTCTCAAGTATTTATATAAAGAATATGCGGTACTGAAGTAGTATTGGTAGTATTAGTTAGTAGTAACCATTAAATTAAATTATTATGATTATTATTTTTATGAGTGTTTGTATTCCATTTGCTCTGTATTATTGTTGATGCTGTAAATACGTTAAGAGTTATAAAAGCTTTCCTCCTTCTTTTTTTTTTTTTTTTGCTTGTTGTCTTCAACTAGCTATTGATTTTAATTATTTTTTTATCGTTCATAGTGTAGTGCTGATAAGCTGAGAAAATAACTTTTTATTGCTACTTAAGTGGTTTGACTGGTATTATTTTTTAGTATTTGAAAATTCCTGTCGAAAATTTATTTACGTATATATATAAATTTTAATCTTGGTAACAGAGTGACAGCCAACAAGATTATTTTAAAAAGATTCAAAGTTTTCTAGACGATATTAGTAATTCCAAAATCTGGAAAGTAGGGAAATTTGAATGTTAAGAACAGATAATTTTTTACATAAAATAATGTTAAACATTCAATATATGAGCTTTCCTAAGACTGCTTTTTGTCCTTAAAGCTTAACATTGGTAACATGTAATAATGTGCATCAATCACGAATATTTCGATATAGATAAGCTTGCAGCAACAGATCTTACCATGATGCTACATGATTTCCCCTACCGTGATATACATCGCCTATATACAATGTGTGAATGGCATTTTGTCGAATAGCCTATGAAATTAAAAATGATAATAAGATGTAAAGGAAAACCAACATTGCTGTCATTGAAGAAGAGAACTTCTACAAGAAGCTCATATAAGTCCCAAATCAACAAAAAAAAGACAAAAAAGAAGCTTATCACATTTAACCATAACTGAAAACATCATGTTGCAAGTAAATTAACGTTTACAACCACCAGAAGAACTTTATTGGTTAAGTATAAATTGAATTATTTTAGAAAAACAAGCCAAGTAACTTCCATAATCGTCGAGAAGCATATTCTGAACACAAAATTGAGCTAGGGATCATCATAAATGATGATGCTCAAATGTACCATAATAAATCCGGTAATATAACATAAAAAATTCACTAAAAAAAAGCCATTGGGTAATTTATGTTCACATATTTTAAATAATACACAAGTATCACACAAATCAAAGTATGCCATAACTCACAACCTTGAGAGGTCAGTTCTTAAACAAAAAACAGAAAATCTGTCACTTATGCAAAGCTTTTGCTAAAAGTTTTTCATTAAGCTAGTTAAAGTTTTCTGTTTACCTTAAATAACGGAAAGCCACAGAAAATTATCATGCAAATTGTATGATTTTTAGTTTAAAGTCAGTTTAACAACCTAACAAAATAAATTAAAGGGAACCTCAATTGCCCAATCCTACGAGGACATTCAAATCTTTACATCTTTAAAGATGATCCAGAAATTTCTGCAGAGGTTAAAAAAGCAGTAAAAAGTAAGCCCTATTAGTTTTGTTGTTTATTTTAAAATTGAAAAGACTGAAGTGTTTTTAATGATGCTCATCGAGCTCTGATAAACAAGGAAATATGGGCGTAGTAATAAATGACCTAGTTAAAAGAGCTGATAAGTTTGCTGTGACTTGACACTTCAAATGATTAGAAATGTATGTTAGATAAGTTAGGTAGTGATGTAAAAAATGCTACAATCCTTTAAGAAATAGCTAAATACACGCCATGTATAAGAATGATACTATGAAGGAGAAGAGAGCTTATTATTAAGCAGACGCTTGTTTGTACGAAACTGTTAAAGAGGATCCCTACTTCCTCGTGACCTAACTGTATCTGATTAAACAAATTACAAACTTTTATGGATTTGAGCTTTTCAGTTTTTTTGGAAGAGATTTTTCACGCATTTAGAGAAACAAATATTTATTGGGAAAATTTATATGGCGTTTGAAATATTACAGCCTCTTTGTGAAAACAAAATTATACCAATTTTATGATACCAGCAAAAATAATTTTATTTGCCTCGTTAAACTGGTAGGAAGCTTATTCAAAATTAAAAAAAAAAAAAACTTAAAATTTTATTAAGTACAGAAGGAAAAGATAGCAATTGCAATCGGGAGAGAAGACAGCGTCTTTCTAGAACTATTTAAATGGCACTCTAACTTGACTTTTGCAGGGAATTCCAATGTCTCATAACAAAATTAGCTTCAAAATCCAACCTTAGATGAAAACATCGTTTCCTAGTAAATATAGGCAGAGTTTTATTGCTCCAGGAAAAATTTAATTTTTTCAAATAAAAACATAATTATCAGATAAGCCTAATAACCATTAAACTAATTTCATTATATGACATAACAAAAGGTTATACTAACAATTTTTGGCTCCAAACAGTCAAAAACGTACACTAAACAATAAAATGAGGTTTATCCCTTGGCAGTTCCATCAGATGACAGTGAAAATTTATATCATCCAACTAGAATCAAAAATTTAAAACACAGTTCAATTTAGTTAACGACAATGAGCTAAGTATAATAATGAAAAAGCCAGCAGTCTTAATCGACAAAACTCTATATTTTTTTAATATATTAAGCTTTCAATGTATTTGAGTAGAGGAGCTCAAAGTGATGCCCAAAAATTATCCTCATTTGTAGTAAGTCTTAACGTGCGCTATTCTCATTAAAATAGGAGCATATTGGAAATACTAGCACTTAAGACTAGAGCAAACTACATATTTATGGTAGAAAAGCCATAAATTGCAACATATATATACAGGTAAATTGCCATCACTCTTCTATAACTATTTGGATAGAAGTTAAGCAAATAAGAGCATATCAAAAATACCATAGGACCACTAATATAATTAATAGATCAATTGAAAAGTAAAAAAAAAACACTTCTATTCTTATTAAAAGCAGGGCTTTAATTCTAAACTCTAATGCATCAGAACCACCAAAAAGATTGATAAGAAAGGAGTTATCTTATTTTAGCCTTAATAAACGAACGTTATCAAAATACAAAATTTACTAGTCCAGGTATAAATCGAATTAGTTTGGATAAAAATATCAAAGTGATAGTCAGATTCAATAGAAAAGCCTATAAACTCATACAAGTTACTGACATATTCAACGAATAGTACTCAACTAAGAACCACACTTTTTATGATACTAAGTATCCTAGCACAAAATCACAAGGTTAATCTGCCATCCGTATAATGAACAAAATTTGATATTACGAACTCTAAAAATATGCTAAGGAGCATATTCAAGCAACTAGCATCTGCCTGAAGGAATGGATGGGAAATTTCATCATATATCTGTAGTTGATTGTCCACCAAAACATTTAATTTTTCAAATTACTTCAAAACTGAAAACAACTGTGAATCAAAATAAAAACTGTATTGTATACCTGTTGGCCAACCATCCTTCTGGCGAACTGAGAGGCCCAAATTGGCCTACTAACTGGACTTTTTGTGTAGCAAAAGATATAGCTAGACCTCTTGTAATGGCTGAAAAGTGCTCCGATCTGTCTTATTATCATTCACCAGGTATAATAACAATTAAACACAAGTCATCTATTGTC
The DNA here is from genome assembly GCA_963556175.1 of Tipula confusa. Taxonomy (NCBI): domain Eukaryota; kingdom Metazoa; phylum Arthropoda; class Insecta; order Diptera; family Tipulidae; genus Tipula; species Tipula confusa. Next base: position 183,916,087 of record OY744476.1, read on the forward strand.
ACCTAGATTCCTGACGACCAACTTACTAATTGGACTCAATTCAAGTCTTTATTAACAAAAGTTCATTAAATATCGCTCTAAAAATAAAAGATGGAATTGTTGCGGCAGTACAAAACCTAACGAATGTAGCAGTGGCTCAATTTACTCTTAATGATAAAACGGTCAAGACGCAGGCAGCAGCAACTACATAGACAGAACGTAATCAAGAGTTTCATCATTATCTCAATGGATTCACAGCGAATGAAGCAACAGATTACACAATGCGGAAAGTTACACGTAACCTGAAATGACCTAAGCTATCATACCATCTGATTCGTTTCCCTAATGAAACCCGGACAAGGAGTAATGCAGTAAGTATTTAAACCCTACGAGCAAATCGGAACCCCCAAAATGTTATCTAATAATGCAAAAGCTTCAAAAATCCAGCCAATTAAATACAAGTGGCACCAAGATCCAAAAAAAAGGAGGGTAAAACCCGGTAAAGATTAAACATCAGTAAACTCACATCGTCACTCAGTTTACTTACGACACTCTAAAAGCTATTTAAATAAATGCTTATTCTAAAACTTAATTTCCTAAAGTTCATAGGATCGTATTTGCAATCAAGAATGCTAGAAAAAAAAATACTATTCTGCAGCGTTTTTGGACATAGCACACACATTTGTTAAAATATGGCATGAAAGCCTTGCATACAAAATTAAAACACAGTTACCGTCAAGATTTTATAAAATCATTTAAAATTATTGATAATTAGAAAGATTTCAAAGCCTGGTAAAGACGAAACTCAACTCGCCTCATACTAGCCGTTAAGTTACTCCCCGATTCTCAAAACTTTTTGAAAAAATTTTAATACAAAAATTAAAACGAATATTATCTGCGCGTCAAGCACATTATACAAGGGCACCAGTTTCGGTTTGGTGACCAGTAAAATACTGTAGAGCAAGTGGTATGAGTGAAACTAGCCATAGAGTTAAAGAAATACTGTTCCGACTTTTTCCTGAATAACCAGATTTGGCAAAGTGTGGCATGAAGGTTTTATACACAAAATAAAAGATTCTGCTCCCAAAAAAAAACACATGCAATCTTTTCAAATTAGTTATTCAAAAGAAACCACAGGTAATGGAAAACGAGCTTCCACCTCAAAAAAAGAAACAATAGTGCAACTTCTAAGTGTAACCATCAGTCAAAATTCCATCAATTTCAGATTGTTAAAAATAACAATAAGAGAGATAAAATGTGCCAGATGACTGTAAGAAGGCGTGGTAAGGGTCAAAGCCTATGCCATTCAAAATGACCCGTTGATAAGCCAAACAAATAAAAGAAAGCAACTTAAATTTGCTAAGACTTATCAGACAAAGCCTGTGGAGTTGAGAATCCAACGTCCTTCCAAAACTATCTAAAAATGCACTCAAACTTCAATAAATTGAAGCGTAACGACAATTCCAAAAGTGAGAAGGCTAATACGATTAACTTATTAAACTTAAAAAGTTAAATGCAAGGAAACCTACCATTATTATCATTTAAGAGCTGCACCTTTATAAGGACTTCCAATGCCTCATGGCAACCAAAGGAGTAAACAGATAAAAATAGTATTATAAATCCAACTTTGAATGAAAACAGTCTGGTAAATATACGTAAATATACAGAACTCCCTTGTTTCAGTAAATGGCAGCCAGAACCATCAAAGAACCTTTATCAACTTTAAATTGAAATTTTCTACCGTTTCTCATTTTTTAGGTATATAGTAATAAAACAGTAGGGTTTCAATTGAAGAATGGAATTGAGCAAATAATACTCAAACATTTAAATTGAATGCGTGATGGCCCTAAATTTTAAAATTCTACCTACAAGATAATTGAAAATATTGGTCTTTGCAAAATACTTTTATCAATTTCATTCGGATAAAATTGAAGAATATACTAACAGTTTTGTTGTGAGAAAACGAGAATAATGTCAATAATAGTCTATTTTCATTTGCCTGTTGTAACTAGAGAAGGTAATCAAACCTAATGCAACATTTGGTTTTGTAATTTGTTTAATAATTGCTTGGCTGCAAGTGTTCTTCCTTGAAATTGATAGGTAGTCAAGGTTGCCGTTCCCTAACCTACAATAAAATAAGGACACAATGAAAAATAAAAGGCAGGGTTTAATAATCTTAAAAATGTTTAATGTGACTTGAAACTGTAAAAGATTACATATTAGTTGTAAAATAATATGAAATCACTTTAAGGCTATAATTAATAACATGGACTGCAACTGACGGTTTCAAAGCAATCTGTTTGTTCAATAAACAATTCAAGGTGGAACTGAGATACATAAAACTACCATTATTCTCATTTAGAGGGCTTCTATAGAGAAAATAAATATCTCAGAGCAATCAAGGAAATTTACCAAGCTTTCAACCAAGGCTTTCCTAATTTAGGTGTAAATCTAAACATTTTAAATCAAAACTACAAAATGTTTGCCAGATGCAACAAAATGATTGAACAAATGGAAATGGGTAAAACCAGAAATTTACCACTACTCACCATTCTCATTAACTTTACTTGCATTAAAGCTACTGTTACGAAAGTGCCACTAATTTTAATAATGTAGATACTAAGCACCAGGTGGAACGAAGTGATCCAGATATTGCACCAAATGATCCAATTATAAAATAACTGTTAAATTAACAGTTACACACTAAAGTAACAAACTTACAAGTGAAACGATGTTTAAAAGACTGATTAGGATAAGGTACCTATCTCAATCAACTCACTTTCAAATAATTAGAAGCCCAGTCCATAAAAGTAAATGGCAACGAACTACATTTAATTTCACTTATGAAAAAAATAGCAACTATAAATAACAATACTATACAACTTTGAACATAATAAGCTTTCCACTGATCAGTAACAAACTCACAACTTTTTTAAAAATAAAATCCTTAAAATAAAATTACAAAAAAAAATAATAAAGGCAATATTAAGCTAAAATTACAGTATTAGCTCAATTAATGAGAATTGCAGTTAACTGGTTCACACAATTCAACATAATTTATAATCGATATGATTTAGATATCAACCTCTGATATTTAACATTAAATCATTTTACTTGTAGAGTTCACGTATATTTCATTTACTATAGTCTCGTCATCAACTGTATAGTCTCCAATTTTAGTGACCCTGAGTTCAGAAGCCTTAAAAACTGATCTATCTAATATAATATATTGAAATGTTGCCAAGCAGAACTAACATCCTACTCTTCACATTAGACGATATTACATGGTAATAGACAGTTTAATACAAATAATGGAAATAGCTAAAAAGAAGTCTACACCTGATATTTTGGCTCTGAAAATGTCAATAGGCACACCACACTTTACATTCAGCAGTTATTTCAAGAAAAACGAAAAAAAAAACAAATCAAACTCTAATACGATCCATATTTACATAAACCTCCCTACTATAAAACTTAATAGCAGTGCCAGTAACATTGTTAAAAAAATCAACAGACGATGTGTTAAGGCATGCATCTCCACTTATCGAGTAATTGGACATCTATTCGTAAAAAAAAAAATTAAACAAAACATTTTATAGCACGAGCGCCATCCTTCTTCCAACACTCGATGCTTTAAAGTTCTGTGTAGATTTTATTGCTATACAAAAATCATACGTCAAAAAAAAGCCTACTAGAATAAAAAATACTTTTTTCGGTTTCATTTCATTCGTAACTAAAACTGATAAGATTCTATTCAAAATTTGATTTAAAATATCACCAAAAAAAATTAATTAAAAATTACTAACCTAATTATACATTTTACTAATTTTTCCAGTCATCCAAACACATACGCAAAAATATTTTCAGTACATTTTTTGTGTAGATCTTTTTCCAAACAATAAAATAATATGTCCACTACTCATATCAAATAAGACACTTCAATATTATCGAAAAAACCAAACACTTTACACTTTTAAAACACAATTCACCATTTAATAAATTCGAAATATAATTTAGCAAGACCTACCAGCTACACCAAATAATTCACACTAAAGTTGCTCTTGATACATTGCACAATTGTCCCGTTGTTAAATTTATTTTCTCTCTCAATTTGTAAACAAAATTGGGGATCAAACTTGTTTTTGATTTATTTTTTAAATCTATAATTCGAACAATAGTTAAAATAATATTATCAGGGGTGATCAGCCTAAACGAATTGTGGCGCAGCGTAGCTTTAAACTTTTTCTTAATGCATGTTTATATCAAAAAAATGTTGCATGCAACATACTTATCCCTTAATGCTGCTGTGTTATTTTGAAACTGGATAAATGGCAAAAATAAAAAAATGTTATGAACGGGAAATTATATTTCTGAATATTATTTGGACAAGTCCGTTACCAAACATATTCCTATGTGTGTGTTGGGTTTATTATCTTTTTTTAGGTAAATTTGAGTTTATTAGATTTAATTAAAAATGGATGCAACCTGGTTCAATATTTCATTAATGTGACTGCACTTACAGCAAGTTAATATATTTATTTGAAATTGTTACAGGTATGATACTATTTGGTTATTGTATCAAATTAATCGACCCGCATTTTTACAAGATAGGGAATATAGATATCCTCATTAGAGCAGATCACTTTTTTACCGTACTCCTAGATGGTCAAATCCGAACAAACCAACAAAGACCTGTGTTATAAAATACTATTTTTGGTTGGATAGTTTTCGTGAAATCAGATGACATCAGTCAAAATCAGCTTACATCTATTCAACAGCCCAAATGGCCATCACTCTGAGAGCTTGATACCGTCAAAGAAAAAAATTACATTTTTTTTTTTTTACTTAAAGTTCCTTAAAGGTCATGAAGTTCCTTAATGTTTTAGCTGAAAAATGGTTTTTGAAAATTTAAGAATTTTTCATATCTTTATTTATAAGGAGGTTAAGGGCTTTCGTTTGAGCCATCTTGCATCAAAACCGGGCCATTATTTCGTGTTTTATAGAGCTTTCATTTTAAAATTCGAAAATTAATAGGCTTACTCCTTGCCGTTTTAGCTCCAAAATGATTTTTGTAAATTTATGAACTTTTTATATAGGTATTTGTAATGAGGTCAAGGGCTTTCGTTAAACCCATCTTGCATCAAAATCGGGCCATTATTTTTTGTTTTATAGAGCTTTCATTTTAAAATTCGAAAATTGATAGGCTTACCCCTTGCCGTTTTAGCTCAAAAATGGTTTTTGAAAATTTATGAATTTTTCATATCTATATTTATAAGGAGGTTAAGGGCTTTCGTTTGAGCCATCTTGAATCAAAACCGGGTCATTATTTCGTGTTTTATAGAGCTTTCATTTGACAATTCGAAAATTGATAGGCTTACTCCTTGCCGTTTTAGCTCAAAAATGGTTTTAGGAAATTTATGAATTTTTATATAGGTATTTGTAATGAGGTCAAGGGCTTTCGTTAAACCCATCTTGCATCAAAATCGGGCCATTAGTTCTTGTTTTATAGAGCTTTCATTTGACAATTCGAAAATTGATAGGCTTACCCCTTGCCGTTTTAGCTCAAAAATGATTTTGGGAAATTTATGAATTTTTTATAAAGGTATTTGTAATGAGGTCAAGGGCTTTCTTTAAACCCATCTTGCATCAAAATCGGGTCATTAATTCGTGTTTTATAGAGCTTTTATTTTAAAATTCGAAAATTTATAGGCTTACCCCTTGCCGTTTTAGCTCAAAAATATTTATAATCTATATTTTTATAAATCTATATTTATAAGGAGGTTAATCTATATTTATAAGGAGGTTAAGGGCTTTCGTTTGAGCCATCTTGCATCAAAACCGGGCCATTATTTCGTGTTTTATAGAGCTTTCATTTGACAATTCGAAAATTGATAGGCTTACTCCTTGCCGTTTGAGCTCAAAGATGGTTTTAGGAAATTTATGAATTGTTTATATAGGTATTTGTAATGAGGTCAAGGGCTTTCGTTAAAGCCATCTTGCATCAAAATCGGGCCATATATTTGTGTTTTATAGAGCTTTTATTTTAAAATTCGAAAATTGATAGGCTTACCCCTTGCCGTTTAAGCTAAAAAGTCGTTTTAAAAAGTTTATGAATTTTTCATATCTATATGAATTTTTCATACCAATGATTTATTTATATTCACACAATTCATTCAATCCATTCACACAAGTACATAGTATACCACTTGCACATTGCATAGCTCCATGTCACCCTGTACCACGATGACATGGAAGATGCATCGGCCCATGAGTTCCGCACAAATAAGGGGTCATAGTTATATTTATAAATATTACCGATCGGAATCTTGTGAGAAAAATTTCCTTTTGCATCATACCTCTGTTGTGATTCGAATTCGGTACCAATCTGTATGTATAGAAGAAGCTTTCTTTGAAATGCATTTTCAAGATTACTTACATAGCCAAATCTAGATTCTTCTTTTCAAAGAATCACCTACGAGTTTGGACAGATAAATTTGTACTCTTCGTGGTCATGTCACCAGAAGACTCTGTTTACCAAAAAATTATCTGGAGAATGGATTCTTCCAAACCAATTCTTAGCTTCCAGGGTCATCAAACAAACAGCAGAAGTCTACCGGTCATCTTTCCTGACAGCAGCCAATGCCATCATAATAAAGGATATGTACGTAGATGAGATCATGATCGGAACCAATGCTAAAGAGAAACTATTTTAATTGCAAGCAAATGATTTTTCATTACTTGGAGATTATGATTTCCAGCTCAGGAAATGGAAGTCAAATTACAAGTAGATCTAGTATAATGCTCCCACGAATATTCCAGAGGTACATTTAAAACATTTGCTAGATTGATATCCAGAAGATACTATCGCCGACAAGGTTTAACTTGGAATACTCAAAATGATAGATTTATAAATTAAACCTAGAAGCTAACAAACTCTATGCATAGCACAAAGAAAGCTGTTTCATCGGAAGCTAGTCGAATTTTTAAATTTTTGGGATGGATAGATCCTGGATTTTTGGACACAAAGATATGTATGCATGTGCTTTTGTCGTAAATATAAACTAGACCGATATGATATACGATTATTTCTAAGAAAAAAACTGCCCGGGAGAACATCTGGAGCGATTTGTCGCAGATTACAGCTTTTTCGATCCCACAACTTATACAAACAAGAAAATAAAGTAGATACGATTTGCATGGCTTCTGTGACGTTTATTTTAAGGTCGCTCAACATTATAAAGAAACGTTTGTAAATGTCGACTATAATCTTTTAAAAAAATAAACGTAATTGGACGTTCTCCAAGGCAGCGTTAGATTGGTTGGACTACGTTGGAAAACTTTCGTCGGTAACCACACGGCAGATTTTTTTTCATTTCTACCCAAAAAAAAGTCCCTCAAAAATACTGCTGATTACGCTACATGGGGTTTATCTGAATAATTAAGTGACATAATACCGCCGCATATTGATGAACTCAATTAGGGACCCGCACTTACCTCGGACAGCGAACAAAGAAGCGTTCAACTTTTTTATTTCAACACCACAAAAGGAATAGTATGAGCAAAATATTTTCAAGCAATCGTCATTCAAGAAATTATGAGTGCGATGTTATGTGTTCTAATTCCATGGAAACGCCACCCACCTAAAGGGATACTGGATCAGTAGTGTTTTCCTGCGACGAGAAGAGCTTTTTAATATTCTATACAAATTTTTTTACAGCGACAAATAAAAGATGACCAAACATTACAAGCAAACAGATAAGTGACAACCGCGAGTTTCCTAAAATCAGTAAATCCTTCCTTAGATGCCAATGACATAATGTGGGTTGGTCGTAGACTGTAGAACAGCTTAGCTTCATACTTTACCCAACACCAAATTATTCTCCACTCAAAGTCTCCAATTAAATCATTAATTCGGCGTTGCATATATATACAAATAATAAGCATGTTAGCACTTCCTTACTGTTTTCGTTCCTAAGACCAGAGTACTGGCAGGAAAAGATTTATTTTATGATGGCACAAATTTTTCGGTGCTCATTCAAAATTTCAGGAAGACTTGACAAAAATAACAGACTCAAATAACCCGAATAATGTGTCCAATTTCTTTTCCAGAAATCGCATTACGTAGCCCTGTAGTTCCACCGTCAAAGTGATGGGCCAAAGCATCCTGACTCTCGAAGAAATGAACAAATTTTTAGCAGAAATCAAGGGAATTATTCATTGTTGTATTTTATGTATAGCATCAACATGTCGATGTTATCATTCCTCCTAATTTGCTACTGGATCATCCACAACCAAAATCCCCATCACTCACCTGAAGATATCACATCTATCCAGATGACAAACCAAACCAACGACGAGTCAACATTTTTTTATACGCAATAGTACTTAGAATACATGTCTTTATTGCAGCAGCATTCCAAATGAAAAGCAAAACAAATTCCGTCCAATAAGATGACATCATTTTATTCAAGGTGCTTGCCTTGTTCCTATAGTTCCTCGTAAGAGTCATTCATATGTGCATCATGGACCAGATGGACTCATTAGAATTTTAAGTTGGAACTTGATGATACGATAAATTAGCTAAGTCTTATTTGGGTTGTCTAGAATAATACGAATAGCAATTTCAGGATTGAATCCGACGGAGTCAGATTATTGATGCAGTACAACTCAGCAATGGTTTGCAGGCCCGTAATATCATTTTTTAAGTATTACATATTTTATGTCTTCGAACATAACCCCTAAAGGAATCGAAATAATATTTATTAAAATTCCATCTTGGGTCGAGTAGAAGTCGAGCATGAACTACATTTCAGATGCATTGTACATTTTATAATTGAAATTTTATTTCAAGACAGACATTATACTAGATAACAGATAAACCAAAAAGTAAAATCCCTGTTAGTACCAAAAATTAATTAAAAAAAACTTCATCTGCCAAAAAATGTATTTCAACTTTACCATATCTAAATACTGAATAAAAATGTCTAATAGAATATTCCAATCAACTGATTTACTGGTATCCTATAAGATAATCTTAATTAAAATATTTTTATGTATATATGTACATAAAATTCTGACTTTTCAAAATATTTCGATTAAATTTTATCAATAAAAAAAATTTGCAATTTTTACGATACTATATACCGATAAAAAATAAAAATATTGAAATAGCCACAAAAATTGCTGAGGTGGATTATTTACCAAACAAATACGGCAGCTGTACTACCGCGCCTGTATCAATTACATAAATTATTTATATAACCATCTAAAATAAAACTGTAATATATCATCAATGTTCGGCAATACTTAATTTAATTGCTTTATGTATAGCGATATATATATATAGGATATGGTTCATGTATTGGCTGTTATCTCCGACGAACATCATCAATAAAATTTACTATCGTAAGCATAAAACATAGTAAATTACATTTTGTTGTTTGTTTCATGTCAAACAAACCACGAGTTAAATTTATATACGCCAGAAGCTTTTATTTTCCTTTCGTTTTGTGTATCGGTGTGTGAGTGTGTATGTTTGTGCTTTATTATTGTTTTAGATTTTTCTCATTTTGTCTCGTCCATTTATAACCTTGCACGATGTTATGCCGTTGTGCCCAATTTTTTATTTGTTTGATTTTCTTTTGTTCGGTTGACCTGGATTTATATATAGGGCTTAAAAGCAAAATTTTAACTATTACCACCATAACCTCCTCCTTCTCATCACCATCTTCCACACTGGTCTTTCAAACTTTTGTCATTTCTATAGTAGAAAGAAATATTTTTTTCATTTTTCAAGTTTGACCCAAATACCGCACTACGAGTGAAATATTTACGAATGTAATTTGGTGGCGTTTTTCTGGGTGGTTGAAAAATGAGCTTTTTGTTTTATTGGTATATACACAAAGCGATTATGGTTCGATGATAAAAATTCAATATTCCAAATACGAGTGTATCGTCTAGACGCAATAATTATAAATAATTATGGGTATTTTGACAATCGTGCAGCACGGCGCGATTTATAGAGCGCCATTTACCAGTGTCTCGTGTCTATATTGCGATAGCAACGAAACTGTATACATAAAAGTCGATGATGCTGAAGATAAACTACAATACAGTAAATTTAAAAGTTTGCGGAGTTATCTTAGCAGAACTAAATTTTATTTTTTGTTCTAAAAAAAAACTTTTTGCTGCTATCGATGTTTGCTGAGTTAAGCGGATTTTTGTTGCCGCATGTGTACATATATGCTTACTGGTGTATATCTGTTATCAGTTCATGCAAATTCAATTTACATAAGGTTTAGTTTTTTTTTTTTTTTTTTTTTGTATGGTTATGTTCCACTGTTGCAAAGTTTAGCTGAATGTATGTGTGTGTGTGTGTGTGTGTTTATATATGCAATGAGTTGGAAAAAATGAATTTTTTTTTTAATTTACTGGAAGAGATGGTATACGGTTTTGAATATTTTATATGAAATTTTGAATTTATGCACATTTGTATTGCCGTATGGGGTTTTGTGAGATCGCATATATTATTTATGATGTAAATTCAAAAGTCGTTACAATGGTTGATTAATGTTTAGTTTATAATGGAGAATGTAATTCGTATGCGATAACAGTGATGCCTCGCGGGATTATTTAAATTCTTATAGTTTTATGCATATTAAGTGTCGATTGAGTTGTTTTGTTTCAAATTAGACGGGCCAATGCAAATAAACTTTGATTCATGAAATATATGGGTCTAATTTTGAGAGATAGAGTCCATTACAACCAGTAACAAGTTACTGTCTCTATATACGAGCAACTTTGTGAACAACCTTTACTGAGTCATTGTAACTAACAAGTGAAGATAGATATAGTGTAAAACTACAATTCAAAATTTCATCAAAATCCATTTAATCTTCCTTAACCACATCTACTCAACGATTACGAAGCAGAGCAGGTCGCTTTGCACATGAAATCAAATATGAAAGAAAGCCCTTGGAAAAAAATTAGCATTTCAAGATTTTATCTACTCCATCATGAGGTGCTTCGAAGCTCTAGCGCAACAACAAAATTAAGAATTGTATTTATTGGTTCTGCTAAATGCTTTTATGGGCTTCTCTGAACGGTTACCATGCAGTTGGTACATCCACTCAGTCAACTCTGTATGCAATATCACACTGATTCAGGGAACATCCTATCGTGTTTTTAGCTGATGTGGAGAAAATGTATCGTGAAATACGAATTTTCAAAGATGATACATGTTATCGAAAAATGGCGTTCAACTCCTTCCGCTCCACTCCATCATTATCGATTGCTATCCGTTATATATATGGACTAACTATATAACGGAAAGATGCGTACGCAGCTGCTTTATATCACAAGATCACTACAAGAATGGGAGAAATCCATACAAAATTTTTAACAGCAAAAATAAAAGTTTCTCTAATCAAACAACAATAAATATCACGCTTGGAATTCTACTGGTACACTCTTATTGACTAATATTTGTTTTAAAAATTTAGACAAGTCTAGCAATTGAGCAAATCTATTTATGGACAAATCCATCGATCGTATAAAATTTGCTCACTTCTCATGGCTAACCATAATTGTCAACCGAACATCGAAAATATTGACGTCATTTAGTCGATCAAACTAATGGCATGTCGACCAAACCTCTAATAATAATGTCACCTATAATCCAATATTAATTCAGGAAATGCACAAGAATTATAAACATGCTGGCACATCTTTGCAATATTGGATACCTAGGGCAAAAAACAGTCATCCTAAAATTTGTTCACCAATGTATATAACATGCACTCGACATTGAGCTAAATGTGAATATCAATCAATGGGAAATATGCCAAACTACCGTCTTCAATTATTTCGTCTATCCCTTAATGTATAAGTTGACTTTGCAGGTATATACTTTGCTGGTATACTTGAAAAAGGAAACAGGATAAAAGAAGCCCTAAATGTTGATTCATATGCTAAAGTACCAAAGCACCAAAGCATCGAATTAGTTAGCGATTTAAGAAGCTATGCATTTTTGGCTTTCTCAAATTAATTCAACGGTCGACGAGGATGTTGTCAAAAAAAATTCAGTGACAATGATCTGTAGTCACAAATCGAATAGTATTTCTCATGAAATGCAAAGGCACACGGAGTAGTTATGTTGTCACCCAAAAACAACTTCCCTTATCTTGGCCGTTAAAATAGCACAAGCCATTGCAAGGTCATCCACGAATTTACGCCTAGTTGAAAATGAGGCTAGCAGAAAAATCGAATGTTAAAAGCCAAGGGGCAAAAGATGTGGTGGCATGCCGAAATGTTGGGTAAGTGACAAGATGTCACTCACAAGGTGAAAAGGTGTCTCATATTAAGAATCCACAGCAATCGCGCGATAAAAATGTTTGCCAAGAAAAAAGTGTTAGAATTGACCGAAAAAATGCATAATTACCCTAGAAACCGAAGCGGCATGCACGATTGTCAGGAAAAATCTAATTAAACGAGCAGTTCGAGTTTTTTCCCAGTTTCGAGAAAATCTCACCACAGTACATTAAAAATTGTGCACATCAATTACTTAAACAGTACATGTCCATTTTCTGAAGCACATTGGAAAATATTGTAAGAACCAAAATGGCAAAACACGAAATTGACATGAGAACTGAGATATTAATTCGGCAAGCACTAGGAAGATTACCATTGGTAAAACAATATGAACCGAGCAATTGGTGCAGTGATTAAAGCTGAGGTGTTGGGGACCGGAGGTGCCGGGTTCGAATCCCAACAAGAGAGGGTTGCAAAAGGGATTTTTCATCACCTGATTACTATCGGTGATGATAGAGAACACAACTATGACCCCCTGTTGGAGTACAGAAACCATGGGCCGAACCATCTTGACTGGAGCAATGCAATATGCAGATGGATTTAAACCAAACCTGTAGTCATGCGTCTTCAATTTGGCTGGTGGCGGCGTAAGATAGGACTTTAAAAATTAACCGCGAAAGAGATGGGAGAGCTTCGGCCTCATAAAAGATGGCGGGATTCAAAAACAAATAAAAAACAATATGAAGGTGCTCGAATGATTGCAGACATGCAGACATCAGAAAAGTCTTGAAATCAGAAAGCAAGAAGCCAAAAAATATGTGTTAATTATAGTAAGTTGAATGCTGTAACGAAGAAAAATAGCTGGCTATTACTGAGAATTGAAGATACGCTGAATACATTGTCGGGTGCTAGTCTGTTTTCAACATTAAACCTCCAAAGTGGCTCCTAATAAGTGTAAGTCTCCAGTAAACTGAAAAAATTTCACTGGCAAACTTTAAAGAGCACTTTGGCGACAAGAGTCTTTCAGGTGGTACAGACAACCAAATTTTTCAATACCATCCACAGATCGTTCACATCATCAGAACGCTGTTGTGCTTTCTGAATTAACCTTCTGTTGAATACAGGAGGAGACGTAACGAATAAAGAGTTAGTCGAGAAGCCATTTCGAATAAATAGGACGCATACATAATTTATAGGCAAATAATATTCGATTATTGGGAAAAGCCGCCGTAAAACTGAGAAACTTTTGTTTGGAGAAGATTTTAGAGGTTCAATTAGACATGTAAGTTACTCAGACCCAAAAAAAAAGACCTAGAAAGGTGAAGCCATCAGTAAGTGTGAAGAGAGTATCGATGATTGTAAAATGTGAACAGAAAAGTCAGATTAGCATAGCTAACGCGCAAAGGCAAGGAAGGGATAAGCATTAGGACAAAGTTGCCAATCCATCAAGCGTAGGAAAATTACGTGTTGTAAAGCCAGATAAAAGAGTAGAAAGATTGCAGATGAGCAAAAAGCTGGAGTCTTTGAATTTTCATGCAGTGGTATTAGTGGAAAAAAGGCTGGTTGTAGCCTGTTTTTAAGATATGGTCTTTACAGTCACTATCATTTAGAAGTTCAGGACAAAAATAAAAAAGAAGCAGCGTAAAAGCAGCGTTTAGTTAAGGTAACGCTGATAGAGATACCAAAAAGTAAGATGGAATTCTAAGAAAATAGTGGAATAAGTGGAGGCCACATAGGAATCAACAAGACCCTTTCAAAAATTTGAAGAAATATGACAATTGTTCTACTGGGTTGTAGTGAAGACAAGGGCCAACTGGGACATTGCCAATTGCTGAAAGTATGTAGTAATAAATATGTGGTATAATAGAAATGGATTATTTTAACAAGTTCCCAATAACGTTATCCACTGCAAATCAGGAGACAACAGCGATATCTGAAGCAGTGGTCCCAATAGAGATTCATACGGAAAAGGAAAAACACTTTGAGTCGATTGTCTTCCAAATCATTATATCTAAAATTTGGAGCTGTTTTCTCAGTAGATTTATATTGATACCAGAGGCAAATAGGGTTCGATATAATACCAGGGCAAATAATAAAAAATATTTAAATGGGCAATTAAAATGGATTCATAATCCACAACGAAAAAACTATTAGTCACCAAAGTGCAGCTTTTCAAGGTGAGAATAACTCTACACTGTCATTACTTATGATCTAATTAATCAGGTCTAAAGAAGATTACGAGTTAAATTTAAAAAGATGCATCTATAAAAAAATTATTGATTTTCTAAAGAAGTGGGATGAATCTTTTTTGGAACGCCCAATCATAGAAGAAAAGTAGTTTAACCATTTCTTTTAGGGCTAAGTTTAGAAAAATCTGTGTCATACTATCATTCCCAAAAACTGAAAAACAAAAAAAAACAGCAAAGACAATATTCAGATAATTCTCTATGGTATGTCTTTCATAAATCATACATGGTTCACAGTAAAGTTTCGTTCCTCATACAAGATTAAAGCGACATCGACCATTTATTCACCAATCTCTAAATCAATTCGAACAAAGAAAATTTGTGATTTTAATCCAAATAAAAGGTCACTTTTTTAGTCCATCGTACATTATTCATTCAAAATTTAACTTTCTATCTAATTTTAAATACATAAAAATTAAAAAGCTCATCAACATAGTACATATAAAATATTAGTTTAATGCTTCTATTATATAATGCTTATATCTATTGTAAACGCACAACAATGAAGTATAACATACAAACCAACCCATTACCATTATTATTTAGAAGATCTATGGATGGATAAAATTTATGTACGGGAAAGTATAGTCATAAAATAGTTTTCTGCAGTGACAACACAACAGCAACAACCGTATCACCAAGAGAAATTTATACAGAAAAACTTATGTTATATACTATATGTTGATGATATGGTGTCAAAAAGCATTAAATACTATGGTTCAACATTTCATTTGTATATAGAGACAAAAAATGGAAAATTGAAATTTTGTGATATTCAAAATGACAGAAAGTAGTTTTCATAGTACAAGAAGCAATAATGTATAGTATGTTTCTATATTATTGTGTCGCTTTGCGATTGTAACAATGTAATAAAACTATATACTGTTCTAATTTAATATCTGTTGTTATAGTTGCAAAACTTTTTTTTTCTGTTGTTGTATCGAACTTTCATTAAACGTATGTTATATGTAAAAACTTTGTATTTCCTTTTTGGTAACAGTAACAGATTGGATAGGTGGAAATGGTAATATACAGTTTTCGGAAGTTTATTTTAAAATTAATTTAGATATTTCGAAAATATATGCTAAGTTTAATATTGTAATTATATGTTAATGAACAGATTTCAACAAGCATTTTTTAAATAATACTAAGTTTTAATAAAAGCTTTTTCTAATAACTGTTTTGTTTAAACGTTTAATACAATTATACAACCAGAACAGGCTTCAGGGATGAAAAGCTTTTAAATTTTTCATCAAAGTTAAAAACACAGCAATAAAAAAGAAATCAAATTTAAAGCTTGTTATAGATTGGTTGATAAAAATATTTTTGTAAATTTAGTTTTCGTAAAAGATTTAAGTTTTAAATTATTAAAATCTTACTTAATGCTGTACACTTAGTTTTGAGGGAGAAAAACCTTAAGAACAAAAAGGTAAACAATCAATCAGATGACCTTTACACAAATAAAACTTGTTAAACACTGCTAAGTTTATAAGCTTCATGATTGAGCAAAAAAGATCAATTCAACACTCTAAGTTTAAATCCTATTTTAAAAGTAACAATAAACCTTATATTGTCAGAACTATAAAATATAAAATATTTTTACATTTGAGCTTTTACCAAAGCTGTTAAAAGCTCAAATTGAGCTTTTAGTAGCTTTGATCTTTGAATTATTGTAAATAATAAAGCATGTAAAATATTACTAAACCCTTTTAAATTAGCAATGAGCAGGAAAAACATTATGTACAAAACAGCAACAACTGGGCTGATGAGCTTTTGATAAAAATGTAACTTGTTTAACATTTTTAACATGTATAAAAGCACCATGATACTGTATAATTTTAAATTTTAACACTTATACTTAGATTTAAATTTAATTTTAAAAGAAACTGTAGCGACCATCGCTACACACACAATTAAAATTATTCAGATATTTTTCGTGCAAATCCATATAATTCGCTAACGCTACATGTACACTGTACATAAATATATATAGAGCGTAAAGTAGCTATTACACCTAGCACCATGGCCTGATGAGCACCATGGTCACCATGGCCTGATGAGATGACAAATAGTTTTTAACAAAATTATTTACGATTCCTCATCAGATCGAAGCTAAGCTTTGCTTCGCACACCACCACACATCTGAATAATTAAAATAACGACATATCTCCGCCGTCGTTATAAAACAGTCAACCTTTAAAAAAGTGTTTACGAAACTTTGAGCTTTTAAGTATTGAAAATAAGAAAGAATTTAAAATATTACAGAAACGAATTAAAAAGTATACAATTAATCAAATAAGTTTTAAATATAAATTTAATTAAAATATTTTTAAGTTTAAAAATTCCGTGATTTGGTAGATAGTTTTATTTCAACACTTTGAGGTCAAAAGTTTTATTTAAAAAAAAACAAATGACCTAATAATGATAGAACTATAAAATTAAAATTTTTGGTTATCCATTTTTTCAATGTTTGTAAATAGGAAAAGATTTTTGTTTGTTTTCCTAAAGCTTTAAACTTTAAAATATAGTTTATTTAAACGAATTAAATAAACGAATTAAATAAAACGAATTAAATAAAGTAAGTTGTAAGCTTTTTAAGTTGTAAGCTTTTTAAATTCAGAAAAAACTTAAAACCTTACTAAAACGCTTTAAACTTTGCTATGTACAGGACAAACATTAAGTAAGAAATCGAAAGTAATATTTTATTCCGTCTTTTTTGTATAAAAGCTTCATGATTATGTTTACATTTTTTATAAAAATCTAAAAGGTTTAATTAAAATTTTGATAGAAACAATCAACTCAATAATAATAAAGCTTAATACAACTATCTTGAATTATAAAATATATCCGTTTTTTCAGTTAGATTTGGTCTAAAGGCACCTACGTTTTGCCAACAATTACAAGAAACGTACATATGCAACTCATTTTACGAAATATGGGCGACAGGTGAGGTATATTAGTTTTAACCAATTCGGAGTATACAGCGTCCATCGGCACTCAAATCATAAAAATAAAGACAAACCTAATAAAATAAAACCCTCGCTGGTTTATTACCGGTTCTACCCAAATCAAAAAAAATCCAGAAGTAGCAAGAGAAACAAAGATGAGCAATATGTAGTAAAAACCGTCCGACGGTTAAGACTTGTATAACATCGTCATTTAAGAACTCTGGTCATATGATCTGGTCATTACGAAGAAAACAAGACAGAACTTGCTATTAAAAGGACAAATGTTAGGAAAAAAAGAAAGTAACTAATCAAGCTTTAGATAAAACTAAAGCTCTTAAAAATTGAAGAATTAAAAGCTCCATGCATATGTTTAAAGCTCAATTTAAATACATATAGATTTAAATATAAATTCGAAAGAAACAATCAACCCTAAAATGAAAGAGATTTATAGCTTTAAATATTATTTAGTCTGTTTTAAATCAAAGCTTTGTGATTGAGGTGACAGGATGCAGAGCAGTTCATTATAATTGTGATTGTCTTGTGCTAACAGTAGTTTGAATATTGACTACCGCGAAACCAAGCTAATCCACTCATTACTGACATAACTTTCCTTTTCTGACCCCAAAGAGCCAACATATCCAACATGGCCAACAAAGCTAACAAAACCAACATAGCCAACATAGCCAATATAGCCAACATAGGAAACATAGCCAACATAGCCAACATAGCCAACACAGCCAACAAAGCCATCATTGCCATCATTGTCAACAAAGCTAATATAGCCAACATAGCCCACATATCCAACATAGCCAACATATCGAACACCTCCAACATAGCCAACATAGCCAACACAGCCAACATAGCCAACATAGCCAACATAGCCAACATAGCCAACATAGCCAACATAGCCAACATACCCAACATAGCCAACATAGACAACATAGCCAACATAGCCAACATAGCCAACATAGCCAACACAGCCAACATAGCCAACATAGCCAACATAGCCAACATAGCCAACACAGCCAACATAGCCAACATAGCCAACATAGCCAACATAGACAACATAGCCAACATAGCCAACATAGCCAACATAGCCAACATAGCCAACATAGGCAACATAGCCAACATAGCCAACATAGCCAACATAGCCAATATAGCCAACATAGCCAATAAAGCCAACATAGGCAACATAGCCAACAGAGCCAACATAGCCAACACAGCCAACATAGCCAACATAGTCAACACAGCCAACATAGCCATCATTGCCATTATTGTCAACATAGCTAATATAGCCAACATAGCCCACATATCCAACATAGTCAACATATCGAACACATCCAACATAGCCAACATAGCCAACACAGCCAGCATAGCCAACATAGCCAACATAGCCAACAAAGCAAACATAGCCAACATAGCCAACATAGCCAACATAGCCAACATAGCCAACATAGCCAACATAGCCAACATAGCCAACATAGCCAACATAGCCAACATATCCAACATAGCCAACATAGCCAACACAGCCAACATAGCCAACATAGCCAACATAGCCAACATAGCCAACATAGCTAACATAGCCAACATAGCCAACATAGCCAACATAGCCAACATAGCCAATTTAGCCAACTTAGCCAACATAGCCAACATAGCCAACATAGCCAACATAGCCTACATAGCCAACATAGCCAACATAGCCAACATAGCCAACATAGCCAACATAGCCAACATAGCCAACATAGCCAACATAGCCAACATAGCCAACATAGCCAACATAGCCAACATAGCCAACATAGCCAACATAGCCAACATAGCCAACATAGCCAACATAGCCAACATATCCAACATAGCCAACATAGCCAACACAGCCAACATAGCCAACATAGCCAACATAGCCAACATAGCCAACATAGCCAACATAGCTAACATAGCCAACATAGCCAACATAGCCAACATAGCCAACATAGCCAACTTAGCCAACTTAGCCAACATAGCCAACATAGCCAACATAGCCAACATAGCCAACATAGCCAACATAGCCAACATAGCCAACATAGCCAACATAGCCAACATAGCCAACATAGCCAACATAGCCAACATAGCCAACATAGGCAACATAGCCAACATAGCTAACATAGCCAACATAGCCAACATAGCCAACATAGCCAACATAGCCAACATAGCCAACATAGCTAACATAGCCAACTATGAAGTTAAGGAAAACTGTAGCAATGAAACGTTCAACACCATTTAAAGTAATCGCACGGTGCAAGAAGTATGTCAAATTTACCGCGAGTGAAAATTTAAAAGCAATAAGTCGTTCATAAAAAAATTGGTCTATCTGAAACATGATAAAGGCTGTGTGCCAGACTTCGAAAAATAAAGCTTTTTTAAAGATTGCTTAACAAGAGAATCTATCTACATTAATGAGACATTTAGCACTACAAGCCGAAAACTACAAAATTTCGTACGACATCAATAAGGAGCGGTACGACAATAAGCGAAAACTCGTGGCCGAATATATTGACACTATTTTGAAACTTTCAAAAGTATAACCAAACGCAGAGAAAGAAATTAAACAAATACATGTTACACAATATGATTGTTCGGCTGCTGTTGACATCATACTAGGAGCAGACGTCTTCGCAGATATTTCAGAAACTTCGATCATTCGAGGAAATCCAAATGCAATGAACACAAGGTTTGGTTCGCTGATAGTAGGTCTGGCAACAACCGCCCAACCAAGGTTTCTAATGGCTTCCATAAGTATAAAGGAGAAAATAGCAAAAACTCAAGAGCTTCACAAGGTTTGAGAGATAGAAAAGGTACCGGTTGAATCTTTCCTAACAAAATCCGATGAACAGTGTAAAACAATTTTCCGACAACTGTTCCAGAAAAATGATAACAACCTCCTTGGTACTTTAAAACAAAGAGCAACGGTTTTCGCAAAATGAAAACTATCAATATTAAATTATCTGGAAGTAAAGTAGACAGGACCTAATATAATGAAGAAATCCGTAACAGTTGAAACCATGGAGATGTTAGACAAAAGTCAGGACGCTGTATTGGACAATACCATAGTCAAACTCACCGACTGCAAACCAGAATCTAATTGAATATATATACGGATATTAAAAGAAAGATAATAACGCATACAAGAGTTACATTGCTGTTTTAGATGCCTTTCAACGAAGGAAGTTAATCCCTAAGCGGTTTCTGCTTTAATAGCCAACACCTTTTTAGCAGCATTTAAAAGATTTAAATCGTGACGAGAAAATTTTGCCCACATATACAATGATAATTGTATATAAAATAAAATAAAATAAAATAAAATAAAAATTAAATAAAATTGTTCTTTTCTTATAAAATTATTAAAAAAAAAAAAAAAAAATTTTCGTTTTCCTTTAATTTAAATTAAAAACTGGGTTCCGCCGAGAAAAAAATTCACCAATAAATTTATTTATTTTAAAAAACCCAAGAATTTCAATTACTTTGTTAAAATACCGGCCATTCAACTTCGTCCAAAACTAAGAGCAAAAATATTAACAACATGTTTTTCCAGACAATTATCGCTAATTATGGTGTAGAAGCTACTAAGCTAATGAAATCCCTAATGAAATGCAAAAAACAATTGGCACATTTAAAAAACAAAAAAACATTTCTTCTTCGATGTCGCCGATCAGGATTACTGCCAAAATGCTTAAGACATAATTTTGGCAATTTTAAACACCTTTTTGATCCTGACACCTTTAATAAACTAGCAGATAAATTCCTTTTTGGCCTACTTAGCTGCGAAATAGAAAAATTATTCATAAGTATCGTTAAATTAGAACATCAAATTGCAGTCATCATCAAAAGGATAAACAAATTACTTCCAGAGGATATCAACGAGGATTTCAAACATTATCTTGAGGATTATTACCAAACTAGTTTTAAATATAATAAAAAAGTGCTTGTTAATAAGTTTATAAATATTACAAATAGTTATAATAATAGTGCAATAGTGGATAACAGTGCTAAAGAAAAGTGGCTAGTGAATCTAAGTGATAAAGTTATTCCTCAAGACGTACAGAATATACTACAGTTAGGCCCAAAATTTAATTTACCCACAATCAACAAACAGAAGATTATTAATTCAACTATTTGTAGTGTTGGGGCATCGATTCACCACCTAAGTGAAGAAGATCAAATCAACACTAGGAATAGTGTAATTAATATATTATATAATTATAAACACTATAGCATGAAACCTTCCAACACAGAAAAACATTTACTTGCTAGTCTTAGAACCACAAAACAATATTTAAAATTAAATTCCGATTTACTCGTAGCATCCGCAGACAAAGGTAACGTTACAGTACTATTAACAACTGACTTATACAACCAAAAAATGATCGAACTACTAGAAGACCGAGACACTTACAAATTAATTAAAAAAGACAAAACAGCCTCTACACAATCCAATACAAACATTTTAATATCGTCATGGGAAAGAATGGGATACATTACCAATGCCAGGGCCAAGTTTTTAAGACAATACAATAGTACCCCGGCGAAACTTTACGGACTCTTAAAAATACACAAACCAAACAATCCCATTAGACCGATAGTTTCAAGTATAGGCTCTCCAACTTACAACATGTCAAAATTTTTTGCAAATATTCTATCAAATGTTGTAGGTAAGACCAACAGTTTTGTAAAAGATTCTTTTGATTTAAAATCCAAATTAAAAAACCTAACAATCCCGGATGACTTTAGATTATTTTCACTTGATGTTACAAGCCTGTTTACCAACATACCTAACAACCTTATATCTGATATTATAAACAAAAAATGGAACGACATTCAACAACATACCAACTTAAGTTCCCGAGCTTTCAAAGAAGGTCTTTGTTTTGTTATTAATAACTGTTTTTTCTCGTTTAATAACACTCATTATCATCAAATCTCTGGTTCCCCAATGGGCTCTCCAGTTTCTCCAGTACTAGCTAATTTGGTCATGGAACATCTGGAAGAAACAGTGTTAGCCACCCTTCCCCAACAGCCACTATTATACTTACGCTACGTAGATGACATTTTGTGCATAGCTAGACAAACTGATATTCAGACAATTCATAATAGTTTCAATAATTTTCACAAAAAACTCCAATTTACAATAGAAAACGAAACAAACAGTAGTATTCCTTTCCTTGACATCATTATACACAGAAACAATAATAGACGGCTAGTTACTAATTGGTACCATAAAAAGACATGGTCAGGACGTTATCTCAATTACAATTCTTATCTTCCCAAAACATACAAAATAAATACAATAACCATATTAGCAAAACGCATTTTATCACTATCAGATCCAGATTTCCACAAACAAAATTTTGACCTCCTCAAAGAAACATTATATAACAATAACTACCCACCACAAATTGTGAACCAAACCATAAAAACCGTTAAACAAAATTATCATCAAACACCCAGACCAACAGTCGAACCAGTAGAGGAACCAACAATTAAACGATACATATCGATCCCCTATGAACACCGTACTTTCCATTCCCTGAAAATAATACTTAAACCTCATAACATACAGTTAGTTGCTAAGCCTTTCGATACCCTCTATAAAAATACCTTCTCCAAACTTAAAGATAAAACGGACAAACAAATACAATCAAATTTAATTTATGAAGTACCATGCAATAATTGTAACCAAACGTATATAGGCCAAACCAAACAATATTTAAAGAAACGCATGTACAGTCACCATTACCATATAAACATCAAAGATCCAAAACATAGCGCATTAGTTGACCATTCCCTCCGACTGAAACACTCCACCAATTTTGATAAAGTAAAAATTTTAGACAGAGAATCCAACTACCTGAAACGTAACATACTAGAAATGATCCACATAAAAACAACTAATAATACAATGAACAAACAAACTGACAGCCTTTCGCTTACTAATTCCTATAATAACATCATAAAATAAAAAACTCCCCAGTAATTTTTAGGTACCAAATTATTTAACGGTTTTTCCCTTTTTCGGTACTAATATTATAGATTCCGTTTTTTACCTGTAACTATAACTGTGATACACTAGCCGCTTTCGCGTAATTGTCATTTAGTCAAGTGCCGCATTGTAAAATGTATCGTAGTCTTGTGCAGTTTATTTTAATTTGATATAATATAGTCAATTTTATTTTATTATGTAAGTACAAAAATTGTTTAATTTAAGTCAAATTCAATATTTTAATTATCATTATTGTTGTTTTATATAATTGCTCCTAGTTTAATCTTTGAAAATGATTTGGAATTCAAATCGAAACGTCGATATAAAATAAAAATTAAATAAAATTGTTCTTTTCTTATAAAATTATTAAAAAAAATTTTCGTTTTCCTTTAATTTAAATTAAAAACTGGGTTCCGCCGAGAAAAAAATTCACCAATAAATTTATTTACAATGATAATGGTTCGTTTTTTAAGAAGACAAAATAAATTATAATTTAACACCAACGGCACTGGGAGAAGATTATCTAGAATAATTTTTCATTACAGAATATAACATGGCATTTTATACCTCAAAGGACTCCACCGTTCAGAATATTATAGGATGCTGTTAAATCACTAAAACATCATTAATGCCGAGTCATTCTTCTTCTGGACATTTTTTAATTGATAGCTCTGGATTAGTTATTCTGGATATTTTTTAACTATCACCCCTGGAAAATGTTTTTTAATACAAAACCAGGTATATTAACCAGAAGGGTTTTCACCAATAGTTTTGGAAAAAATGGCAAGAATATTTATCTCAACTTCAACAGTGTACTACGGAAGATTCGACATCGTAACAAAACGATGGGTGACTTAGTTCTGATGAAGGAAGACTTACATCTTTTGATGTGCCGGCAAGGATTTAAATCAAAGTAAGTGAGCACTCTGCTAATCTTGGAAGAAGAAAGTTAGAACTTTTAATTGCAGACAAAGAAAATTCTGACAATAAGGCCGAAGTAACATTGCTCACAGTATTATATATTTTGTCTAAAACTGTATTTGGTACAACAACTTACCCAACCAAGTTGCAAATGAATAAGTTAGAAAATGCAAAAGGCTTATCAACAATATAGGAAAAGTTCTGGTGTTTTCTGAAGAAGAAAAAATAAACAAGAAAACAAACTGTTTGATACTAAAGTGAGGAGACATCACAATCGAGGAGTTGGTGATACAATTGAGATTTTTCTTAGTGACACCTGTGGCATCTGGTCTCAACGAGGAGGAAATCATTGCGTACAGCACTTTGATTTAATCGAGTGGAATGGCAACAACTTCTATAGTGCTAACAAGGAGTTAAACATCTATTATAGAGAATACCTTACATTTGGTTAAGCAACATAACAATTACACTATAACCCATCTGAAAAAAAGGGTTTAGAATTAGGATACAAATGATAAACTTTAGGATACAAATGATAAACTGCTAAAATATTAATAAAACTTTTGAGGACGATCCGAGAGTTGTTTTTTTTTTCAAATTGTCAATAATACTTTTGTCTATTTTGTCCAAATATTTGATGGCATGTCACTTCTGATTTGAATTTTATTGATTTATAAGGTAATCGAAACTTTAAAACTTTTAATTCTAGCACAATTTAAATTGTTTGACAGCTTAAAAAAATAAATTTTTGGGTTTAATGTGCGGGGTATGAGCTTTAAGGACAATACATGCATCAAAATTAATTCTCATTCTTCCAACTTGGAGCAACGTCCTAATAAAATAAAATAACTGAACAAATAGATTTTCTCAACCATTAACCAATGGATAGAGCTCCACATACAACAAACGATTGGATTCAATCCAAAAAATTAAAAATTCCACATAAAAATTATATTCGTTTAAAACGCGTATCCCTCCGCCATCAAAAATGGAGAAAAAAGCATTCTCAAATCGTTTGTAAAATTAAATAAATTCTGTTGAATAATTTTCATTTTATTTCCTCCATAGCATATTTTTGTGTTGCTCCCCAAACATTTCCACCATCCATATACCGAATATATAGTAGTACTACGGTACAAAAGTGAGTGTACAAGTAATGGTAGAAATAACAATCCCAAGAATTATTGCATCCCATTAGCTAGTAATCATTTTTTTATTTTTTTTTTTTGTATTTTGGGATCCGAACATTATATAAATATTATTATGGGTGGATTACGACATGATTCCGCAATATTGAATTAAAAGCTTTAAGCTATGCGTTATATACAATTTAAAATAACATAATTTGTACTTACACAAAACGTGAAGAATTATTTGATTCGATGCAACAGCTCCAACACCATTACTCGCCGTACATATATAAATGCCACCCTTGTGTCGATCCATATTTTCGATTATGTAAACGGGTGACACATATTTTTCTTCGCCATTCGGCAGCACATTATTTTTTCGTGTCCATGTTATATTTGGCGATGGATTACCGGACGCTGAACATTCTAATCGGACGGGTGAACCTTTTTTCACTTGTAAATGACCACCCGATGTTACATGATGAATTTTTGGTGGTACTGTGGAGTTATAATAAAAACAATGGTTTTCATTTTATATAAAATCCACTTGAATGTACGTGACTCACCTAATATTTCCACATGATGCGTGATTTCTCGTGGTTCGAGCGCCGCTATTTGGCATATATAATCGCCAGCATCCTGTGGTATTGCATTCGATATATGCAATGTATATCCGTTAACTAATTTAACACGTGGTTCGGGTGTCACTATTACGTTACCCGCTGTTAATATCGCTATACCACGTTTCCATGCTAATACATAAGAACCTGCAAAGAAATACAAAAAAAATGAACCGTGTTAGTTATGTAAATCATGAGACTATACATATATACATCCTAAGATGTTTTTATTTTGTTGTTAGTGAAAATGGTTGCCCAACACGAAGCAGTTGATTCGATTTTATTAAAATGAATCACGTACGGTACA
Source organism: Tipula confusa (assembly GCA_963556175.1). Lineage (NCBI taxonomy): Eukaryota > Metazoa > Arthropoda > Insecta > Diptera > Tipulidae > Tipula > Tipula confusa. The sequence goes on from OY744476.1 coordinate 183,942,557, forward strand.
AAAAAAATGTTCGACGTGTACTCCACTATTATTTTATGTATATACCCAGACCATGTCGATATTTGCGGACCGATTTAAATTGTGTGCCGTCAAAATTGAAATACATATTTTATTGAAGATGCAATGATAATTTTGTTAACGTATACGTGGAATGTTTTCATTCGATTTTATAATGTTCTAGTAAAGCTAATGAATTGATGTGCATTGTCCACCTTTAACTATTATTTTACACCCCATCAACATCATAAAGTACAAAAGCTCTTTTTTAAGCTTTAATAAAAATAAACAAAATTTTCAATACTTTTATGTACATTGGTTAAGTTGTGAAAAATTCTTATTTATTACTTGTAGCATAAAAAAAAAAATAATAATATTTTAAGAGTTTTATAAGAAGCTTTTATGTTTTATTCGTACAAGAGTATATAACTAACAATAAAATACAGTAGTAAAAATTATTTTATATTTTTGTGAAAACTTTGGTACTGTAATGAATAAGTGCAATTATTATTTTGCACTATACGTACATTTTATACAGAAATAGTTTTTTTGTTCTCTGCGATAGTGTCGTCGTGACATTTTTAAATTAGAGCTTTTAAAATATAACTTTTTTTTTATTTTTTTGGTACACGGTAATTATTTAGCATTGCGCTTGAAGGCGAACACAGTAAGCAAAAAAACGAGTTACAAATTGATTTGACAGTTTTAGAAGTTATTTTATTTTATTTATTGGATATATATATATATATATATATATATATATATATATATATATATATATATATATATATATATATATATATATTTCGACACTGTTCAAAATTAATATGTATTTTATGCTAATTTAGTTCTAAGTTGTAAAATTTTAAAGGGAAAGGGAGTCTTTTATTCTCAAGCTTTTATGTGATATAGGTGGACAATAGGAAAATATTAAATTTGGGTAAACTTGAAAAGTTTCGTTAAGTTAATTTATCGGAAATGTGTTAAAAAGTTCGATTAGAACTAAAATTACTTTTGAAGTGTTTCATCGACATTGAAAATTTTCTATTTTAAATTATTTTTGCCTGAATGGTGCAAATAGAAAACTTATTATATAATCTAAGCTTAAACTGTGAAAATTTAAGCTCGCTGTACTATAGGCTTTTTCGAGTTTAAAATAAAAAAGTAACAAATATTTGCTATTTGAACGCGGTTTCCGATTAATTCAGCAAAGTTTGTACGACATCTATAGATAACTTTATTAATTTTATAATTGTTAATTATTCTTATAACATCCCTGAAGCTTTCGAAGTTTAAAGTGAGAACCCATCAAGTAAGTAGACCATTTTAGTTTAAATTTTTTTAAATGTTCGTTAAGTTACTTAAATCATTGAATTACGCTAAAATTAAATATAAAAATGTTTCGTTAGGTTTTCAATATTCAATTAAAGTGTTAAGTTACAATTTTATTTCAAATAGCTATTAAAAACCCCCACTTGCTTCATAAACATGATTAAATTAGTTTTACATATATTTTAATCGCTCTGATTGGTTAATATTTGTGTTTGTCTTATATGATAAAACCAAAATCATAGCAAGCTATACACGTGGAACATTTGGTCGTAGGTATATTTTTCTGTCATTTTAATAAAACATTTGACATTTTAATAAATTTTTGGTTTTAAAATATTTTTTGAGAACAAAGCTGGCTGGTTTTAAACGAGCAATGCAAAATGAGCAATGTTCAATTTTTAAATTTTACCGTACGATAAACAAATATGGCGGACCTTCAACCATCAAAATATGATTATAGTTATCTAATTAGATAAAATTTGAACATGGATCATCGCCTTAATTCTTTAAATTAATTTCAAAAGTTTGTAAGTTGCATTTAAGCTGCATTAAATTATCCGTTAGTTATTTGAGTACAATTTAAATAATTTTTATTGATTAGTTTTTGAATAATGTTATAATCAAAATAAAAAATTATTTGTTGGTTCGTTAAATTGAAATGTTTCGTCAAGTTAACTTAACAAAAATGTGTTTATGGAATTAACGAATTAAAAGGTTTAAATAAATAACTTATGATATAAATAATCTTTGATTAAACTATTATTTAAATTGCTAATTTCCTTAAAGTTATTTTCGTTAAGTCAGTTTTTTGGCAACGCGTTGAACTAAATTACTTGAAGTTTAAAATTGTTTCGAACAATAATTTTAATTTACCTTTTAAAAACTTTTAATATTTCGTTAATTTTTTAGAGTCCTATTAAAAAAATTTGATTTGTTACTTTTCAAAAAACATTATGTAGAAAAATATTTCGCTGGGTCGTTAAACTGAAAAAAATTCATTAAGCTAACTAAATGGAAATGTGTCTTAATAAAAAAAAAACAGAATATAATTTCTACGGCGGTAATAATTGTTGATAGATGCGTTATAAAGATGCGGTGCAACCGTTAATTTTACATTTATTTAATATTTATGAAGCTTTAATGGAAACGACTGAGACTCATTGACGCGACACGCAGCCGAAGGCAATAAAATACTAAAATTCAAGTTTTTTTGCAAGGCTCAGTGAAATATTTACAAAAACGGTTAGCATAACCCTGTCTAGTAATGCTACACTCGACCAAATTGTTTTTTTTTAATAATTTAAGAAGTTATAAAGACTTTCAAATTTTAATTTCTAGTGCTAGTTGAATTTTATTTTGAAATTCTTGATCATGTGCAAAATATTTCACAGCGATTTGAACACATTTCAGACCGCAACTATATATTTAACTGTTTGCATTAAGTATAATCTGTTCTCCTGATTACACAGTAACTGTTTAAAGTAAAAAGAAACTTACTTATTTATAATGGAAAGTCTGACATAATTGGATTAAAATAATTTAATTGAAAACATTTTCAATTTTATAGATTTTCTGAAATTGCCACCAACCACCACTTTAACTGTGATATTTAAATTAATATTTAATATAAATATTTAAATATTTATAAATATTTTATATAAAATTTAGAATCGATATTGACCTATAAAAGTATAAAAGCTCTACACATTTTATTGGCGACACTAGTAATGGTAACTTCCATAGAATACAGCTTTTCGAAATTAAATATCTTTAAACACAATATTATCAGGACTAAACTATGTCAAAATAAAAAATTAGTAGGATAAGTAGGAAAATTATCAACATAATAGTAACTTTTTGAAAATAAGAACTGCATTATCTTGATAGATGATTTTGCTAAAATATAGGCGCGTAGAATTAATTTTGTGCAAAATTTGACTGTTTTGATCTATTTTTTATTTTTAAACATATTATAATTTTTAGATGTACAAATACAGTCAGCCCTGAATTATGAGACAGTAGTCACAACTAAGTAGTTATTTAATTTTCTAGTAGAATTATTGTATGTTCTAAATTAGTTATGAGAATTGACTCTCAGTGGGAAACTTCAGTAGAAAAACGCCCATCCTACCTCCGATGTAATGCGGTAATGGATTTCTGTTTGGGGCAGTATTTTTGGAAATAACACCAGGTGTAATAGTCTAGCGCCGACCCTATATATATATTTATATATATATATATATATATATATACATACATATATATATATATATATATATATATATATATATATATATACATATATATATATAATATATATATATATATATATATATATACATATATATATATATTTATATATATATATATATATACATAATATATATATATATATATATATATATATATATATATATATATATATATATATATATATATATATATATATATATATTAATTAATTAAAAAAAACAGCACAATTAATTTGTTTGGAACATATTACAACTAACACTATATGGGATCTGCTTCTGTGCTCTTAAAATGCAGTGGGAAATGCAGCCTGATAATCGACTTTGAAAAATTTCAATCTCGTACTGAAGATTGAATTGAAAATTTTATTTTGTCCAAAAGAGCTAAGACATGTAAAAGTTGTAAATAGTTTACAATTAGACTGCATCCTCGATTAATCTCCCTTAACATGTGACAACGGATAACTTAACAATTCTGACTCCCCAAAATGACCACTTTTTATACGTTTAATCCTTAGTTTATATTTAATAGCCACTGAGTGTGGAAGACTGAAAATCGATGATGGAATGATGATCAATCAACCGCAACGGATGAACCATAACGAATTATATGAAATCCGCACCTTATCTTGCAACGCGAATTTTGGAGTAGCTCACATACATTGATGATGTCATATTTGGTGGAAGTACATTGGATGAAGCCTTGAAAAAACGACTTGTCAAGGTTAGAGTCTTGACCTGCACTCATATGATAGCTGCACTAGTATGAGGTTGAAAAAGTGGGTATCGAATTCGAATGAAATATTACAGTTGATTCCTTATTGTGATAAAGAAAGTTTAACAAAGGAATTTACCGATCATGATTCAGGTACAACAAAGGTATTAGGGCTTCAATGGTACCCAATAGATGTGCCTACGAAAAAGAGTTTACTATCTGAAAATAGTCGCATATTCGATCCACTGGGATGGTTAACTCCGGTGATAATTGGAATAACAAATAAAACGAAATTTGAAGTTTCTAAATTCATTTGTTGACGGTCAAGGAGATGTACCAGTGGGGGTCAATTAAATAAAGCCAACGTACCAGAAAGTGTTAAACATCCAATCATTATTCCTACAAGAAACAGATTAGCTAAACGTTTAATACAAGACTACCATTTAAAATTTCACTGTGCTGGTCCACAATTACTTCTTGGATTGTTAAGACAGAAGTACAGGTTCATACCAAGGATATGGTACGGGTGGTAACAAGAGAATCTGTATCATGTTTTAGGATAAATCCAGTCCCAATGGTTCAACAGACGGGAAACTTACCTACTTGTAGAGTTAAGCACATATGGCCATTTATAAACGTAGGAGTTGACTACGCTGTTCATGGTCTTCCATAAACGTGGACGAGGCCAGAAGTCTTCGAAAATATATATTTGCCAGTTTGTGTGTGAGAGCACCAAAACAGTACATATTGAATTTGTAGTAGATTTGGCAACTGCATTTCTGGCAGCTTTTTGCAGATTTTTTGGTCGGAGAGGATTATATACCGAAGATATTTAAAATATTATATAGAAGGTAGCAATTTTATTGGGGCTAATAGGGAACTGCAAAATTTATACAACTTCATAAAAAAAGTAATAATCAAATTTATTATTCATTATTTAGGGATAACATTCAGGAGCCTTTCATACCGTTAAACGCACCAATGCTTTGGCGGTCTTAGGGAAGTTGCAGTGAAAGCTTTCAAATATCATTTCAAACGGGTGGTTGGTGCAACATTATTTACGATGGATAAAATGCTGATACTAATAATAAAAATTGAGGCACTAATGGATTCCAAGCCTTTATGTAGTATACCTAGATAGTTCTGAAGATATTTTGACACCAGGTCATTTTTGTTAGGACATTCAATGGTGTTGGCTCCAAAGGTTCAAAAGGTTTTGAACTAGGTGGTCTACTGAATATTTAACTACCTTGCAATTGCGATACAAATGGGAAACTTTAAAAAACAATATTCAAGTTCATGATGTCATGCTCATTAAAAATAACAACTTACCACCAACAAGGGGGCTTATGGGTGGTGTTGTTGACGTAATACGTAGTTATGTTGGCTTAGTAAGAGTTAATAATGTCCGGACAAATTCAGGGGTGTTGCGACGACCAATTCACAAGCGGTGCAAACTGCCAAAATATTAACGGATTCAAGGCCAATATGTTCAGATTGACGTGCTCCTAATAGTTAAGTAATGTTATTAATGTCGGAATTCGTATACTATGTAGATCAATACTTGTACTTCACGGACTGTTTGTATTACACTTTATATTGTATTATTTTTAAATTGTATACTTGTGTGTATTGTCAAGTTATCAAAAGTATTTACTGCAGTGTACATTTCTATGTAATTATTTAAAGCATCCAAATTATCCAAATTATGTTGTATAGAAATATTAATTATAGTAAGACCACAAATTTCGACCAACTGTCCAGTACGCATTTTGATACTGCGGAAAGTACCTCTTAAATTTTTGATCTTTCATTTTGATACTAGATTGCGGTAAATAGGGAAGTTTCTTCTCCAAATTTAATTCTTTAATGTTGTTTAATGTTTATTTTAACAAATAAAGTTAATCACCTTTCTCATTCTGTTGGATGGATACTGTGATATTCATCACACAAAGCTATTATTCATTTTTCCTGTTTTGCAAAAGCGGGGCATTTAAGGTTTCTATGTTTCCTAGAATTTTGACAAGAATAAAAGAATCGTTACGATTCTTAAAAGCTACTGACTATTATTATTTCACGATCTGTAAAATTTATTTTTTTTTATTTATTGTGTTTGCTAGAGAATCACTTCTATGAATTAAAAGTAGGCTTTCTTTCGAGAGGTATTTATTTCTTATTCTTTGTAAATCTTATTCTATGTAAATATTTTAAGCTACTTATCATTCTTTATAACTTACTAAATGCTTCCTTTTACATTTTTGCATATTGCTGGAATATTTTTACTCAAAAGACATGCTATGCCAATGTAAATCTAGTTACTCGTCGACATAACTCTGGGTATGGTTAATGGCCTTGTCATTTATTACATTAAAGTGTTTGGTCAGTTGCTTTCCTTAACGTTTTTTGTAGCAACTAATGTTCAGAATGCCCTTATGCATAAATAAGGGAAAATCCGGTAACCAGTTCAAAATGTATTTTTATAGACGTTAATGCCACTGGTTAGCTCAGAGCTTCTTAAAAATGGATTAATGCATCAATAAGTATAGTTTTATTTAACCCAGTATCTTTTGAGCCGATTTTTGAAGAGGGTGAATTTGTCAGCATCTCTGCTGATGTACCACCTTGCGTATAAATTCCCTATTTTTTGTTGTTTGAAACGAAACTACTGTTTACGTTCAATTAATGCTTTTCTCACTTTAATATTTGTTACTATGCCCACGCTTGTTCATGTACTTGGTCTCTAAATCCAGTGCAAGCATTTTTTGATCCAGTGACGTATAGTAATCAAAACAACATTAAAACTTAAATGTGTGAAAACAGATTTTTGTATATTTTAAACTAAAAGCGATAGCTTTAACCAATACCAAAATATCAGAAATCCGCAATGCGTTTAATCATTTTTTTTTCTGTCAACAACAGTAGTTTTTTTATGTTACTCTTGATCCAATTATTATATCACCTCTTTCAAAATTTACAAATATTCACCACATTTTAAATCACAAAAAAGTAAATTATGTCAATTCGACACCAAAAGTACAAATAACCACATTATTGCATATATAAATAAAATTTTCCGAAAAAAAAAGCTCAAAAAAAAAAGTTAAAATTGTCAAACATAAAACAAAAACAAAATTGCAACGTTAAATAAATATATACGATAAAAAAAGCTTTGAAATTATCCGTTTTAATAAAATAAAAATTGGTAGAGCTTTTTTACCATTTTTAACTTTTATGTGTATAAACATTTTTTTGTGACGTTTGTTTGTCCAAATTAAGTTTGTATATATTATGCGAAACATATATCTGGTATGACAAAGTAAATAAAACAAGAAAAACATTCAATTAAAACAAGGAACCAACCTAAAATGGACTTTGCCTCGATGAGCTATAACGGACTATACATGTATAAAGGGACTTATTATTCATTTTTTTTGGTAAACGATTCCAGTTATGAGTGAGTTATGTTGTTATGACAGATGGTGCGGTCAACAAACATACAAAATAAATTTATTTATATATGATGGAATATTTACGGGATATTTTCCAGCTGAGGACATTATTTGTTGTTTTAAGAAGACGAATATGACAGTTAAATTTGAAAAGCATAAGTTGTTTGTTTGAGAAAATATTTTTTAATGTTGCTTTTATGATTGAAAATCAATGAAAGAAGGTCATCTGCGAATCTTGGTTCGTGTTATTTAAAAATATTTGTAATTTTATTTATTAATAAAATATTAGTTTCTTAGGCCGACTATTAATCCTATCTATTTCAGTGGTATAACACTCAAACCGTATTCAAACTTCGATCAGGTGTGACAAACTTTACACATCAGACGTACCATTTGTATTTATTTTCTTCAATGTTATTCAGATCACATTTCAGTTAAATAAAGTGTATATAAATTAGATTTTCAGCGATTACATCTCGAATTGGTCATTAGATAGGAATTTTCATTAAATTTCTGATCTCATGGTTAAATAAAACTCGGTAAGTGTCATCATCATCTTGTTTGGGGTCATATTTCATGCGCATAATTTTTCTCTCGAATGTCATTAACCATCTTTCATACTCATTCGTAATGGTCGAATTCTAACATCTTTACAATAAAACCATTATGATCAACACCTTGTACAACCTCAGATGGTTAGGAATTGCAAAGTATTTTGATTTTAGCAGTGGGCGTAAGACATACAAAGCACGGTAGCCATCAACAAGATGCGCGATAATTATCCACTTCCATACATAACTACCATGTAAGATAAGTTATCCGAGGTATCGGAAACTCTTTTAAAGGTGTGGTTACCACTACTAAAATCCATTGATCATATGTTCTATTTTGTACTCATTGATTTTGAGAGCTACGGAAGCTGAGAATCGTACCAGTGGATTCAGTACTAGTTTTTTGACTATACACTACCATTCAATCATATGCCCGAACCTGGTTGGACTGACGATACAATATGTTGTCCTGAAGTGTGATATTTTTGCGAAAGATGAATTCAAACATGAGATTAAAGAGTATGGAGGACTAAGCTTCTCTTTGCCGTACCCCAGAGATAATTGCAAAAATGCCTGACAGCTGGTTCTCATTTTTGACACAGCAGTGTGACTGCATTACTGTTATCTTATACAAACACACAAATTTTTCAGGTATGGCCAGACATCGCCAAATGGATTAGCCACGAAATGTCTCGTAATATTTAGTGAAAAACTTGATCAGTGAACCGATTCGAACCCTTCTTGATAGCCAGCTATAATATTTTCCGCCAAGGGAGTGATTCTTGCCAATATTATGTAAGACAGTAATTTGTATGCTATGCAAAAGAGAGCTGCACCGCCATAGTTTTCTCATTTTAAGCGATCTCTTTTTTTAAGGATAAGGCACAACGAGGTTACTTTCTATTCATCAGGACGGTATAACTTGGGTTTGTCATAATAATCGAATAAGGTTAGAACAAGACTATAACTATTCTAACGTCGTGCTCATGTATGAATCCCATCAGATCATTCCAATTGTTGTAAAATGAGGTGGGCTTATCTTTGGGTAGGCTTACATCACTGGGCGCATGAACACAAATGATTAAGGTTGGCTAGTCTTATGCGTAAAGGTAGCTTACACATACGATTATTTGCTTTAAAACCCAAAACATCCTTTTTCACCTGGGATCCAAGGAGAAAAACCACACCAAGTTTCTCGAGGTCATATCCACTGTAAAGCCTTGTATAGCCTTGGAAAACAACGGCTCCCATTTTTGGTCATCGAGTTTCTTGAAACAATATAGTTGCCATGAGTCTAATTGTCTTAGCGATTTCACGCTTTACGTACCGATCTTAAACTGCGTGTCTATTAACCTAAGTAAGGATCTTGTTAAATTTTGGCGCTATCCATATTTTCTTTTCTAGATTTTGTTAACAGTGAAGATTTTTACGGAAACGTGTAATCAGCCCAGCGGTTCCATCTTTGTTTTGTCACTTCCTACGATAAGCCAAGGGTGCAGGAACACATGTTCTGCAAAATGTTCGCAATCAAGGGTTTGACTTTATAATCCAATTGCTCAACATAAATCACATCACAACACATCCAAATGTTTTCAAATAAAAAGAACGAAGAGATGGTTGTGTGATTTATCTTAGGCGATAAATATTTCTCCTGGCGAGAACGGCAAACATTTTTTATGATTTATTTGTTCCAAGGTTTAGGTAGCACCTCTTAGAAAGCAAACTGTACCAAGCCTTGAGTTACGCGTTGCCTTGTTGTTAACTTAGACTTTAGAGAGAGTATTAAAAAGTGCATAGCAATGCAATTTTGTTACCACGTACTAACATCATTAAACCCTACATATTACGTGTTGAGTGGTTTAATGCCTAATGAATTTCGAAACCATAATTTATGGTGGCATGGTTCAATGTTTATTCGAAGAGATCAAATTCAAATGACCTAAACTTCCTAATCTTAAAACTAGTCTACATTTGCTAGAGTTACAGATCTACATATCGTCGGTTGCAGCTTGTGTATCTCTTAAACTATGAGATTTGTTCAACAGGTATTCTTCGTTCATAAAATTTTGTCGAGTTTTGTTCGAGTTAATAACAAACAAGAAATAAATTTAAGAATTACTGGAATATTAATCGATTTGTCGCCAAAAGCTTTTCTAGCTTGTTTACGATGGTTTTTCTCAAAGAGTGGCTTTTGCAGTAGAATCTTTTACATAGATCATAAATTTTGTGCTAATCATCATATGGCGTTTAATTCCTTCAAGATTTCCTCATTTTAGAGAGCTGTGTATCTGCCATAATAAGTGTCAAATGGCCTATGGAAAGGCTTATAGGACTACAGTTTTTAACCGTCCATTAAAATTACACAATAATTATAGCAAATTGAAGTGTGTCTCAGTTTGCGGTATTTAGTTCTTCAAAGTGATCCATCAAATTCAGAGGCACTATTTCATGGCAATTTTTTGGTAAGCAGACTTTTTTTAGCTCTTTATGAACCATCGGTGGTCACTCTTTACATTACTAGACATTCCAGATATCAGATGTTTTAACTTATGCCCCAATCATTCAGGAGGAAAAGACATGTTAACTGCTTAATTGAGCTCCAAAAACTTTACAAATGGCAAAAATCATCGAATGATGCCTATTAAATAGGTTTATTAGTCATCTTGCAATATAACAATATTCCACGTAATAAATGGCCATTAGGACAAATTGAAGCTTTATATTCAGTAAGACGTCCCGAAATACAATTCACAATGTGTTATTTTTCTAAAGAAATGTCTCGAATCAATCAAAAATGTGAGAATTCATCGGTCAGCTGCCAAATTTGTAGACAGTGACAATCAATTATTAACTCATTATAACTATGTGTGAAAGGAGATACTAAAGCGCGTGTTGTCACTGGTAACCGGGTTTTGTATGCATTACGTCCATTGCTAAAGTTAAAATACCTTGCAAATGTCAACAAACTGAAGTTGTGCAAGGTGTTGTTAAGACCTGCTGTCACATATTCGTATGCAAACTGGACCCTGACGAATGTCAAACGCGACGACGACGATACTTGCCGTGTTGTATTTAACCACTAGATCAGGGGTTCATTGAAAAAATGCTGATCCTATTAATATAATAAAAAGACAACAAATACGCTGGCTTGGTCACGTTTTCTGTAAGCTGACCTCACAAAACGGATAGTCCATCTGTCTCTAAGAGAAGAGCTGCTATTTGACAGGTGCAAAGATCGCCGTCGGCGATGATGGCTCCTCAGGGTAGAGAACGACTTGCATTCTTTGGGTTATTTTTAACAATATAGGCAGAACAAGATCGGAATTGAATTTGATTGCCAGAATGTTGATTTGGTAAGGGCCAGCAACGGCCTGTGTACAACGAATTTCACTTCCAGTTAATAATAATGCAAAGCTAATTTTTTAAAAAATTTTAGAATTTTTTTATCTTTTTAAGCCAATCACAGTACATTATCGTATTACAAAAAAATACAAATGAATCCAGTCAAAACTTCCAATTCAAGGTCAATTCACCGGCGTTTAACAATTACTATTACTACCATTATTTCGTTCAACTGTCGTATTATTATCTCGCATTTTAATAATACAATCGAGATAAATTCACTTTCTACTATATACGCTTTCCAAAACAATAATAAAATTTTCATGTCTACGTGTTTTCCATTGATTTGTTTTTCGTTAACTTTAATTTTATATTTAGGTACATTAAAAGCTTAACTTTGAGAACTGTATTATTCTACACATACAGCATCCGAGTTTTATATTCACTCTCCAGATAATACATAAATACAATGCAAGAAACGTAAAACGAAAAAGAAAATTGGGAAAATGGGAAAATTAAAATTCTTGGCAAGATATATTGATCGTGTGTAACCAAAATTACAATAGACTCGTACCAACATGAGCAAAAAAAAAATTTGACGGTGGATGATGGAATTTTATTATCGTTACGAACAAAACACACAGCTTTATATATATATAAATGGGAAAACCTAGGAAAATTGAAATTTCATTTTTTATGTTTTTTGTTCAATAAAAATTCCATATGGAAATTCTTTTATTTATTGTTTTACTATGTTTCATTGGTTCGAGGATTTACTATGTATGGAAGAGTAGGAAATTTTTGTGTAGAGATGATGATTTCTTATGAGGATTGATTTTTTTTTATATGTGTGTGTACATATATATTAATTGCTTACTCTATATTAACAATTTGCGTGGAAATCGACGAAGTAATTTATTATCGCTTTGCAGGATAATATATATTATATAGCACAGACATATAAATTTTAGAAAAATTTATGTAATGATCGAAATATAGGATTTTTTTTTTTTTTTTTTTTTTATAATAAACTTCGATTTTTCGATAGAAATAGTCATGAGCTGCGGAAAAATTTTGAACTTACTTAACTGACCAGATATCACTAAAAACATTACTTTGTAATTAGTAAACATTGGAATTAAACTTGGCCTTAAGTCTTAAAACGTGCAAACGTTAAAACAAAGAAGAGATCTCAGAAATGATTACGTTGACCTTCCTTTAAGGCACTTAAAGTTTATGTGATGTATTTTAATAGTGGTTTGTGGCTTAAACCAGAGCAAAGAAAAATCAAGAAGTAATGTAATACATATCTGCAGCGATTGAGTTTTTCTCATCCGTACAAATAATGCGAATACAAAGTTTAATTATATGTTTGTAGCTCAATACTGGGATTGCAACTAAACTCCTGGTATGACGGAGGAAGTTAACCCAGGAGTTAACAATCGAAAGAGCACGTTTCTGCAGTCAAGCATCAATTACGCTTACCGAGTAAAAATCATGACATTCCAGGATTTATGCCTCACACTCCCAGCGACTGTCCTTGTGATTTGTTTATGATAATCGCAAATGCAAGTTTCACTGGGAACTGAAAGCGTTTGAACTAGAACGGCAAATCGTTTGAAGCCAAGTAAATTCGCGAAATTAGACATTATTCTCCCCTGAATGGCCAAGTCAAAATCCTTCCCACTATCGTATTGTTCCTTAGCTGCATCATAATCAGTCAGGTTCCATAGCACAGTTTCGGGACACGAAGATTTTGTAGCAAAATGATGATATATCCTAATTTATGATGCAAATAATGAGGCGGCATGCCGGGCCAATCCAAAGAGTTTAGGAGTTCCACTGGATAATTGACGACTTCATCTTCGTTTTCAATGCGATCGATCGATTTGTATGAACGCAACTCTCCTGGAATTTAAATTTGAATCGTCCAATTCAAGTCATTGACGTCAATATTTTTTGCTGTTTAAATTGCGCGTGCGCTCAACCAATCGTAGTTACGATAATTTGGAACAATGTTCAGATATACATTAGTGATGAGTTCATCTTTCGTTGTAAGTAATTTGGAAAATTTTAGATGTAATCAATATTAAACCACTGAAAGTAACTACCGGAATTTGTCCCTTTCCGATTCTGAGAAAACTTCTGTGGTTCTATCCTGTTGCAGGAAAACTCGCATATTCATACTCAATGGAATGGTTCTCACATATCGCCACAAATATGATGATTTAAGACATGCGTTTTATTCAACCACCGCTGTTGTTTTTGGAATAACGGGAAGAGTTTGTCCGAAGTCGCCCACCAAGAGTATCATCACGCCACCGATAATTGAAAGCAACGATTATTGTTGCGCAAATCTTTCAATGTTCGATCGAGTGCTTCTAATGATCGTTTGTGCGCCATCGTGCACTCGTTTCATATGATCAATTTACAATTTTTCAACACTTTTGCCATGGTTGATTGATTTGAAAATATGCAAACAGGATTTTCGTTGATTTGCAGATTTAACGGAAGCTTAATGGGCTGTTCTTCCACCTTTCAACAGTGTTGCAGGAATTCTGGTAGATGCTAGAGTTAACGCAATGCCAATTTAAGCACGTATTACTGCTAGTGTCAATGACATCAGGAACACTTTTCCAGTTCCACCGGCCGCATTATAGAAAAATAGTCTACCATTTCCATAATCGACAGCCTTTATCAGTTGATCATACGCACTCTTTTACTGTTCATTCCACAGTGGAACATTTGTTTGTATTTGTTGTTGCAAAGTTGTCGTGTGGTAAGGACGTTTGCGTTCCAATTCATGATTCAATACATCTTTAGTTGAAATTTGGCACTGGCATATGAATTTCAGTCAAAAGTTTGCCACTCATAAGCAAACATAAATTCAAGCAGTACTAGCGCTTCATTGTAGATGTCATCGTTCATTTGCCATTCGAAATTCCCTGTCGCGACTCAAAAACCATGCAAAATGTCTTCAGTGGTGTCATCTTTGTACGTATCACATAACGGATATGGGTCTGAAGTCTGACATGTCAAAATGATCATAGCAAAAAGTTTACAATTTTAATCGGCAGGCAAAAAAGCTATTGCATCGTCTAGCAAAGTAACTTGTTACTGTAGAAAAGTAACTTGTTAATGTTGTTGCTAGGTGTTTTCCACTCACTGTGCTGCGTTCTCTGCATGGAAATACACTCTTTGGCCATTCCCAAAATGAACTGCCAGATGCACAACAATCGCATATCGTTCATGAATCGCAAATGAAAATATACTCCAGAGTGCTTCGTTGCAGCTTACATATAGGCCGGCGTATAGCCTCACATATAAGCGGTTTGGTGACGTATTTGCAAACATAATAGATTTCACTGAACTGCAATACTCAACATTTGTTTTAAATGCCTTAGACAATATTGGCGAATATGGCATACGATCCATGTTGTTGTCAACCATGAAATCCGCACCTTACATTGTCATCTGGTGAGCAAAGCCAATAAAGTGAATATCCATCGATTCCAGTTTGAGTTTCCGAAATAAAAGCACATAGCGTTTTGTTTATTTACTGTCATACATATAAAGCAAAGTGGGATTGTGTTGTTCGCATGGTCCGTGGTGCATATTGGTCTCCACATCACTTCGTGGATCTATCCACAGTTCAATCGTACTATATTGAATGTTTGGCTCATTTCGAAAGGCTGCACGTTCAAGCACGTTCAATGTTCACGTGATCACTTTCAATGATCAACATTGTCTAAGGTCAAAAGCTAACTACCGAATATATAATTTAACTCGGGAAAGGTTATTCAGTTTTAAACTGTAAAATTAAAAGTGATGGATCAATATTGATGTCAAAGCCCGAAAAGAATATGATTGAGGTTGGTGCTGATATTGAGACTACTACACAAACTGTCACTGAATTATTGAATTGAAATATATAAATCGGATATGTACCGTTTACTCCTAAAATTATTGCCGATATTAAAAAAACGTAGAACCGAAATTCTCCAAAATTCCAGTAGTGTTTTGTTTAGAAAATGAATCGAAGCTGGACTCAGAACAACTTGATTCTTGTGATAAGCCTTTATATTCCATTTACTATTAGCAGTAATATAAATTCTCATATTTAAATTTTTACAGCCCCTACGAATAATACTGAAATTTAAGAGCCAACACAATTGACACCTGAAAATACTAGATGTAAACGAGCTCAAATTTCGGAGACAGAAAGGAGAGTCATATAAATCAAAACAGAAGACCGATAATCAATGGAAATACGACATAATCAACCCAGCCCAAAATATGAAAACTAGATGTAACTGTAACCTCTTCAAAAATGCCAATTCAATCATAAAGTGTCAGTCGATCACTGAGCAAGACAGAATAGCTTTATTCAACGATTTTTGGGCAATGAGCTGGGATTAAAAAAAAGGTTTGTGGAAGGGTCATACACAACTGGTTAAACCAGAAAAAGAAACTGCCTAGTGAAAAAAATTCGGAGAACAAGCTTACCCCTTTCCAATCAAGCTCAAAAATTTTAAAAGATTCATTACAATTTTTTTTTTTTTTTGAAAGTTTAGCTAAATTGGAATCTCACTACTGTAAAGCATCAACTACTAAATTATATTTAGAGACAGAATGGGTTAGAAAAAATTGGCTCTATCATGAAAAAATAGATTACTGGTGTCCAAAAGAAAAAGCCATGGGCGTTTCTAAAACATTTTCTAGTTTATTTGTACATTTGAATTTAAGTTAGTATCGAAAAAAATGTAGCCAGAGCCCAAAAATTGAAGAACAAAGAGAGTAACATTCAAAACGTCTTTACCGTGGAATTGCAATCAGTCCTGCTAAGTCGAAAATCCAAAGCTTCTTCGCTCTACTATAAAACTATACTGATAGTGCACAACTTTACAGTCTATAATTTAAAGACTCACAACGGTTACTGTTTTATATGGCATGCGGGTGAAGGGGTGTTAATTCAAACGAGTTATTTTATTTTAAACCAAGTACTATACCTTATATACGAGACCAGCAGGAAGAAATATTTTTTTGCATGTGATTATTTATATTGATGTGTGCGGGTAAGCAAGAATAAACCCGAAACCATACGAGGTAAAATATTGGCCCATACGTTTTTTAAAAACTTTAATTTAATGAAGTTCTATACACTTCTATAAGGCCACGAAAATCTGTTGGCGATCCCACAGTAAATCAAATTCGGACAATTAAGTATAACCCCGATTGAAAAATAAAGTTGAAACTCGGATTCAATGACGATAGGTTTGATATGCCACAAACGTTTAATAATAAAATTAAACGGACACCATTTCAAAATATTACCCAGCTCTACAGTTCCCGTTTACCAATTAAAAAATAGAAATATGATCATCTACAGTCACTCAAAACTACAATGCCGAGTTTTATGATAATCTTCCTATTATGTCTATAGGCTGGTTGACTAATCAATTTTTATAATTGGAATTTGTGATTCTTAAATGTGATATAATTTTTTTTGAATACATTAAATGTAAAGGCATCGCCACAGAGCGTCGATAGGAAAAACTATATGGCGACGACTTCTTCATTTATGATTAAATGACTAAAATTTATAAACTAAAATTATATGAAAACGGTACATATTAACTATATTTAATTTATAAAACTCGAAAATTTCATAAATTTTACAAATTTCATTTAAAATTGTTAATTATTTATATCCATCGTCTGACATCACGATATCGTGACTATAGATCGTATAGTTTTTTCGTTGCCAAACGCATTATACCATTTAACTAATTTCAAACAATTTCCACATTCATATACTTAAATTCTTGGCGATATAATTTTTCGTTCGAATTTTATACGATTTGTGGTATATAGTTGCCTTTCGTTCGTATTTCATTTAGTTAGTTTTCGTTTATTTTAAAAAGCTGACATTTTCATAAATTTTTTTTTATAAAATGACAGATGACACGATACGAACGAAAATACAAAAACAACTTTGTACTTGTAAAATCGTTCGTAAGTTTGGTTTGTCATGTGGTGGGAACACCAAAAGTATGAACGAATTGTTCGATTCCTTTTCTCTATGTGGCAATGCCCTAAGACTTAAATGAAATATGAATAATTTGTGCTTACTTATTGAAATACATTGTTATATTATTTTATAGTAACTTAAATAGTTTTACTGTTCATACCTCCTATGTAACAAAAAATACATAAAAATCATAATTAATAAGGATAGTTTCATAATAAAATGTTTCGTTTCCTTGAAATCACAAAAGTCCACATAAAATTCAAAAAACATGTCGTAATTTGAGTAAGTCCGTTTTTTAAATTAATCATTATAATTATCTTTTTTTCGATTAATTATTAATTTCAAAGTACTGAAAGCACAGATATCAAAATATCTTCATTACATTTTATACTTTAGTAATAAATTAATTTTTTGCGTTTCCTGAATTTTTTTGATTTCGGCCTTAACCAGTCTGCGAGCTTTACTGACGAATTAAAATAAATTATTATACTTTAGTGAAAAAAGAGTGTTAATCGCGTATCAGTTCTCACCAATAGAAAAGTAATATAAATTATCTATACCAAAGGAAGCTAATTAAAGTAAAAGAAGATTTTGTTTTTAAAATTAATTACCAAACAATGAATTTGCGGAAGTGAATAATAGAAATAATTTATGATATTTCACCTAAATATCATAAAGATACCGAATATTCATATTTAAATAAAATTCACTCCAAGTTTAGGCAAATGAGCAACTGGCATAATCATTAATATACATATTATTAATAACGGTTGAATGTATTATAAATATCCTGACGTCACTGCGTACATATTTGACGGTTATGCCACGTTATACTTTTACACACCCTAGAGCAAGTAAAACAAACATATGCAAACAAAAAACTGTCATCGCATGATACATTTTTTTTATCTTAACGACGTGTTAAATTTTTATAAATATATATCGTATCCCTATAAAACTTTTGTCGAATGCATCAGGCAATATTGTAGCTAATTACCGGCAGGCACGTTATAATTAATTAAAAAAATGGTTTTGCAAACAACTAAAAAAAAAAATTATTACCTTAATGAGTGTAATTTAGTGTTTCAAAAATTTTTAAACGAAGAACAACAACGTCAAAAATGTTAAGTTCGGTGAATGGGGGTTAGATGGGGTTTTTTCGCTTTTACATAAACGTCAATTCTACGAAAAATATTTTACGTTTATTTATTAAAAGTATTAATAATAAATTTTGGGATGAATAAATATTATAATAAGACAATTTAATATTCTATTCGGCGAAAGCATAAAAAATAAGCTTTTATTTCGTTGTTGATTTTGTCTATCGATATTTAAGCATATAATTATACGGCCCAGCGCCTCCTCATTCCCATCGTTCACGGTATACGTTTTGTTTCTGTGATTTAAATTTACAATTTTTTAATTTTTTTTTTTTTTTTTTTTTTTTTATTTCATGCCAAGCACAAACAAAAATTAAAAATATAATAAATTTTTTTTGTAACTTTGTAAAATTGTTAAGCAAAAATTATTCAACCGAAAATTAACATAAAAACGAAATTATTCCAAATAAATATATGTTTCAGTGAGCGAGAACATTTTATCCCGTGGGTCTATTTATATGTTGCTGTTGTTGTTACTGTTTTATTTATGTTTTATTTATAAAAGTAAAAAAAAAACAAAACATAAAAGCTTTTCTCTTAAAAAAATAAAAATTTAAAATGTTCGGTACGCTTTTGTGTATTTCGTTAGATTGGAGAAACTTGTATATTGGGGTAATCAAATTATATAGTTTTGTGTGTTTTAATTAAGTTCATCAACCATCATTAAATTTGTACGCTAAGCACAACATTTTATGTACACTGAAAAGCTTTTATTTATAAAATTTATTCATACAAAATCATGATCAAAACTTAAATTTTAATTGTGCACAAAACTAAAGGCTTAAGCAACAACAAACAATTTATGTATGCTTATGTTGTAAGAATATAGCGTGCGCGCCAAAAGAAAGCATAATAAAATCTTTATTTTCTGTTTACAGTAAAAAAAAGCTTTTCAAAGTACAACAAACGAATTTATGATAAATATAAATTAATACATTGAAGTATAAAATATTTATATTCAAACATAAAGCTTTATGGTGGTAGAATATATACAGAGAAAAAATTAAGCTTTTTTTGAAGCGATATAAAAAAAATACATTTGTTGAATGTTCTCATTGAGAACACAATGTATTCACCAAGCACTAAAAATTCAAATATTAAAATATTAAATTTTTTTTTAATTTTAAACAATAATGGAAGCTTTTGCTGTTTTTTGTTCCGAATTGTTTCTAAATTGTATTTTAAGAAGAAGAGGGGGACATAAAAGATGAGTCAAATTTCAGATCATTGTGTTATTTGCCTCCAATATTATGTTACACAATATTTTGTATGCTGGGCAAAGAAGACTTTTACCGTAATAGTTTTCTCATGTGGAAAGATCTCATTTTTAAAGGCATTGTCACTTTTTATTCATCAGGACTGATTTCGCTTTGGCACATTAATCAAATAAAATCGAAGAAAAAGATCCATAAAGTAACTCCTTGGAATACCACGAGTTGATGCAATCAACGGGCAGCAACGGTAATAAAACGACCAAAAAATCTAATTTTTCTAATCAAAACCATCAAGATGGCTAGAAATACAAAATAAAAGCTGATATATTTGCATACACTTGGAAAAAACTTTTCAGCCTTTATGCAGACAAACAGTTAATGTAAATATGTGCTCTGGGTACTTCTCTGGATGTAACACTGAAAACGTTTGGCACGGGAGATTACTCTTTCAACTCCAAAGAGATTTACACAAAAGTTTTGTATGATCAAAGAAATATTAAGATTAATACTCTGAGCTGAAGATATTTTCAGCGCCACACCCACAAAATAGTATCTTAAGATCAACACTCTACCTGCTCTTTACAAAAAATTACAGATTTCAGGCAACTAAACTCTGTAACGGTTGACGATAAATATCCTCTGCCTATAAAATAGAAGATTGGAAAACTCGGTATGGTCAATTATATTTCAACAATAGATTTGGCAGCCGGTTTTCATCAATTTGTAATTAGGAACCCAGAAAACTGGCTTCTCAACACCTAACGGGCATTTCGAGTTCACTCGTATGCCATTTAGATTGAAAAACGCCTTAAGCACGTTTCAAAGTATAAGGGATAACGTCCTGTGCTATATGGATAACATTACCATTTTCAGCATCAGCTTGCAAAAACATTTGCTTAACTTGAACCAAGTTTTTAAATAAAAATTATAAAAATTAACGATAAAATTATCGATAAAAATTAACGATAAAACTTATCTAAAGTGAATTTAAAAACCAAATTGAGAAGACGCAGTTTTTACAGGAATCAAATGGTTTCGAGCTCGGAGGTGAAGGTTAATTCCTGCCTGACAAAGAAGATTAGAGAACATGGAGCGATCGTCACTTAGTCGGATAAAGGCAACGCGATGGTAATCATGGATGCTGAGTTACACAACAGCAAAGTGTTGGACTATATTAAGGATAATGATATAATTAGACTTAATTGTGACCCAACTGATAAATTTTGCAGTAGTATCAACAAATGCATAAATAAATGTACAGTTTTTCTTAGTAAACAAGAAATGAGGTGCATGAAAATGATCAAACCGTCGGTGCCAAAAATCAAAGGACTTCCTAAGGTTCATAAATCGGATATGCCTAGCCTATTAGACCGGTGATAAACTTCACATCCGCTCCCACGTACAGGATAGCGAAACGCGTTAATCAGTAACTAATGAATAAAGTTAAACTGGAAAACAACGTTTCGTTGATGAACAACCTAGAACTTGTAAACATAATAGAATCAGTTAAAATTCCTCATGGTGTCAGACTGGCCTTTTTTAATATAACGAACATGTATAGAAACATTCCAATACAAGAAACTATTTGAATCACTTACGACCTGCTCGTTAATCAGGGAGAAACGGAATGTCCAGAGGAAATTAGAAATCTCTTAAAGGTGATTACTAAACAGAATTACATCAAACATCAAGACATATTCTATGAACAGCAAGAAGGACTACTCAAGGAAAGCCCTTTATCGGGAACTTTAGCCAATATATTCTTAAACCACTTAGAGAATCCGAAAATATTGAGTGAGAGTAACCCTTATAGGAACTGTGTGGTATACTGGCATAGATATGTAGATGATGTACTTACACTGTTTAGAGGAACCAATCGGCAATTGAAACAATTTGATGACTATCTTAACAATATACATAACAACATCAAGTTCACTTTGAAAACTGAAGAAAACAAGTGTATTAATTTCCTGGATCTAACGATTCGGAATGAAAATTATGAACACAAGTTTTAAATCTTCAGAAAATCAATACAAACGGACCACACAATTCATAACGACTCACACTATCCACAACAACATAAGCGGCATACCTGCATATGATCAATAGACTGAATACGATACCAATGAACCAAGAAGGCTACACAGAGGAACTGAATACTATTAAACAGATCACTAGGGCCAACGGGTTTCAACCGGCAAGGATGGACATATTGAACAGAAAACACAATAGCAAGAAACTTAACGAACAGTATACTTTCCTGATAGCCAAAGACGACAAAGACAACAAATACGTTACATTTGACTACGACAGAAATACAGCGAACATCATCAGGAAAGTACTGAAAAATCATGGTATACAGGCAGCATTCAAAACTAGCAACAAAATAGGACAAAGACTAAATCTACCAATAGCGTCTTCTCAAGATACGGTAGTTTATAGACTATCATGTGACGACTGTGATGGGTTTTATAAAAGCCAAATCGGTAAATCTTTCGCAACTCGGTTTACCCAACATGTGAAAGAAATCGGCAAACCCACAATAGACTCAAACTACGCACAACACATGACTGTGTTCTTTTAGAACGAAAATCTGAAATTGTTGCATAAATGTAAAAAAGTAGCATGATGACAACACTGGAGGATTAAGAAATTTACAAAAACTGACATAACAAGGACATAATAAACATTCAGGTATAGACTAAAATCAACCACATGTTTAAAAAATAATGGAAAATGAAAATAGCACAAGGGGGCGGAGCCAAAATAATATCTGAAAATGGTATATAAGAACATGGGTAAGGAAAATTCGGGTTCAAAGTAGTACAGGCTGATGAAGTGGATAGTAATCCTCGAAATTAATACCTAGTTAAAACAAAAAAAAGAATAGTTTATATTATACATTTTTTAGAAAAAAAAATTTTTTTTTTAAAGAAAGTGGATAAAGAATTAATATAAAAATTTTTATTATCACATTAAAGAAAGTTTTTCTTCTTTTCTGAAATAATTTTTATTTTTATATATGTATAAAACAAGAAGTATTGAATTCTTTGTTTTTATTAAAACAAGGTTCCTTATTTCGATTTATTAAAATTAAAAAAAGAATAAATATATATATATATATTGATATATATATATATATATATATATATATATATATATATATATATATATATATATATATATATATATATATATATATATTTATTTATTTTATTTATTTATTTATTTTTTTAAATCATTAAAATTTACCTGGATGTGTCACTTCACAGGGCAGTGATATTGTACTACCCATTTGAAATTTGAATGCTTCTGATCTAGATATGAACATTGGTTCGGATCCTTTCATTCCTACATTTACTGGTTCACCTAGAAAATATAAAAGAAAAAATTAAAGCGATTAGTTGGATACATAAACTATACAGCTTGCTTTGGTAATAGTAATCATATAACAAATCGTTAAATTATGTGTGTAAGCTGTGTTCACATTGGGTTATAAAATTGTTTGATGAAAAAAAAACGGACTGGTTTCAGCTGAAACCAAAACCCTCTTTACTACAAGCCGTCTTGTAACGTTCGTTGACACATATTCTCATATATTTTTAAAATGTATTAGTGGAAATATATACTTTAGATGTGTTAGTAACTTTCAAAATCCATATATAAAAAATTGTAATTTTCTCTTTAAATAACGCACACCATTACCATAATTGAGTATTTTTCACGCACACCATTAACATAATTGAGAATTTTTCTCTCTACTTGTGGTATTAAACGTCAAATTTTATTTTACTTGTTTAGTGAATGATGTGAATTGTGAAATTTTCAAGTTAAATTTATTAATTATTTTAATATAATATATAATATATTTTTATATTAATATATATTGTAATTATTTATTTCTATTAAAATCTATCATGCGGTGTAATTAGTATTATATACAGTGTATACATAATAAATAACATAAAAGTTGAGGTTATGTAATTTGTTTTTGTTTTTTATTTTTCGATAATTTTTACTCTCTTTTCTTAATCTCTTTTGTATTGGTATGTAAATGTTTCTTTTTTTATACTATAATCGCGATCATATCCCAACACGATTTTAACTTACAATACAATCAAAGTATATATTTTTATATAGCATGAGTATGCAAACAATATGGCTTGTAGTAAAGAGGGTTTTGGCTGAAACCAACTCTATTAAAAGTAGGACGCGTACAAAACATAGTAAAATACACACACGGAAAATCCATAATTAGCCATGTGGCTTTTATTGATCGAAAATTAGATTGTGAAGAGAGATTTGTTCTGACAATTTTTTTACAATTGATGCTCGTTGTACTATCAATACACACATTTAGTCATGGAATTAGGTCAGCAGGTGGAATCAAACTCAGAATCTCGAAATGTTAAGCAATCATTCTAACCATCACTTTACGTCCGTTTTAAGCTAAATTATGGGGGTAAGTAAAAGGTTTAAACTCCAAGGTTTGAAATTATAAAATTACATGTTTCCAATTTGAGCTTGAAAGTTTGAGTTACAGTTTTGAAATTAAAGTTTTAAAGGTTAGAATTTTTTAAAACTTGAGTGGTAAAGTTTACGTATAAAAATCAATGTTCAAAAATTGTTGTTTTGGTGAAAGAATTCAGTGTTAGATTTAGTTTAAAAGTTAGAACTTTATCGTTTAAAGTTGAAAAGTTTCATTTTTTTAATTTTTTTCTGTATTAAAGTTTATGTTTTAAATGCCTTTCAAAGTTAAAATTGTATAGTTTATAATATAAGGTTTTCGAGTTAAAGTTGTATTTTTGGTTGAACGTTTGAATTCCTAAATATTAAGATCATGGCATTCGAAACTCTAGGTCATCCTTTATAACTCACACGATAAAAGTTGCAGTGCTTAACTTTCTAATCAGAATATATCAGCTATATGAAGCTATCAGCTATATGTATATAGCTCAATATCCCAAATTGGTGCCAAATTTTTTTTTGTAGAAAAGGGGAAAACTGAAAGCCCACAGTGAAACTATGGCAAAAGTAAAACAATCAAAACTATGAGGAAGTTCGAGTGATAGGTCAAATAATGTTACAAGTTGAATAACATTATGAAACTACATACTTCACTGACGACTCTTTGTATCAAATGTTTTTACTGGTAGTTTTGGAATCCCGGCCAAATCATCCCATAACCCTTCAAAATTGAGCAACCTGCGGGTGGTATAAACTCTCATTTATAGTATACTGAGAACAAGTTTGTGTATTCTCTATAATAGTTTATGTAACAAAAAGAAATCAAAAAGACACTCCTAATGCGTCACATATCAGTGGCAAGAACTGACAACTCGTTGAAATCTCAGGAAACGCTTGCATTAGGCAACTAGAATAAGCGTTCTCAAAAGCTACTGAAAGCTAAAACGTAAGGAATATTAACGGGGTTTTGACAACGTTTGGAGCGCCCTGCCCATTAGAAACCCGGTGCTTTGAAAATAATATCACCCTAAATATCATAAAAATTCCCACAACCAAATAAAGCTGAAATACTTAAGGTTCAGACAGAAGAGGAGAATATCACCGAATCTGCAACATAAGGCCATGCTTCATGTATGGAGCAACAGCTGATGATAGAAGATGAAAGAGAACTGTTGCTAAAGTTTAAAAAAATTTGCAGAAATAAAAATGGCAACAGATGAAGAAAAAAAACAAAGACCTCATAATCAGCTTATGCAAATAGGAAGATACTTTAATCTTTACTCTCAAAACAAGACACAAAAGGGCTTTAATGAAGTGAATAGTCTTACGGAGTCAGCCTCATCAGTGAACTCTAAGTCCTAGAAATAGAAAAAAAATAAGAAACCGAAGGAGGAAGATAAAGAAAACATAGAGGACTTGATTGAAGTTTAGGAAACAAAAAGGTTTACAAAGGGCAAACGCCATTAAATCAAAGAGGCATAATCGAAAATGAATGGTGAGTTAGAAACAGGCTAACCATTTAGAAATGCTGCTGCTAGGTTTAAATGGTAAAGATAAAACCCTTTTAGTGACGCTCACACAAATATAATTGGGAATAAAGCCTGATTATATAGCTTAGAACCGAGACGCAATATCAAGAGACGGAGAGACAACCATGTAAACATCAGAGATTGTCTTTGATCGTATGATAATTTTACACTAGAAGCAATCAAGCATGTTGCAGGAACAAGTGGAGGTCGCAGGTTTTTCAAACTACTTTAGTAGGCTAAAAGAACATGAATTGGTGTTGAAAGATTTGCAAGAAAATTTGAACTAAATTCAGCTGACAGGTGAAATATTCGAGCAACTTTTAATGGAGGTTAAGGGTAACCTGCTAAAAATCGGTGAGTAGTATAGAGGAAACAATAACAAGGATTGGTCCTCGGATACTCTAAACGCAGCCGCACTAAGCGTGGTGGTTCATTGAACATTTTACATACAGTAACATCCAATATACCATCGTCAAAATTTGTAAGGATGGATGCAACAGCATCATAAAGCAGCCACCTAGGCTGAAACGTCATTTAAATGAACATAAAACGGTTTTTGAAAGGATAATTGATAGAGGACAAGAAACATTTATAACAAGAAATTAGGCCATTGACTCAACAGTCTGTACTATGATGAGGTTAATCCGCAAATGTGTGAAGCAAATGCTTCGGAAGTAGATACTACATGGCTTGAAAATGTGCGAATATTAGTGCAAGGAGGAAATTTCTAAGCATAAAATATAGTTCTTAGGTATAGCGTCATGTCGATAAAACAGAAAGAGAGAAAAATCGGTTGCGCCAATATTGTTATAAAATCAGGCAAAACAAGTTACTAAACGCCATTCGTCAAAACAAGCAATTGACATGGAAGAAGCAAACAGCAGAAGTTAGGTTCAATCCATGGGGATCAGCTACATAAGAGTTATAAAGATGAATGGCAAACAGGCTGCAAGGCCATTGATTAGTGCTCAAGTTCTGAATTTTATTTGAATGTGGACCGAGACCATCAAAATTATTGCGCAGACCTGTCGTGCGAGGCTTTGGTCGGAATATATCGTAGGTCTTTGCAAGACTGAATATTCCACCGAAACTGGAAAGAGCAATGGTTAGTGGTTGTAAGAAAGGACAATAGAGACACTTTTTAACAAGGACAAGATCTTTCTCAATATACAGCTAAAATGAAGAATGAAAGAGTAAAATGCTTCAGAAGTGGCCATTCTACTATTAAAACTATTCAAAAACCGGAATAAGCTCGTATAACTCAAATTAGAACCTGTTCTCCAGAAAAATCGTCTTGTTTGCAACCTTGGACGTTAAAAATGCGGTCAATTTGGCATCCTGACCCCACATAATGTATTTATATGGATTAGAGTCCATTTTTAGGGTCCTAAAATATTAAGAACATATGTAAGTGAGCTATCTGGGTGATAGTATTTTATTCTTCAAGACCACTGATGGTCCTTGTAGAAAGAAAATAATGGCTGGTACTACTCAGAGATTCGTCTTGGGACTAGAAGTTTGCAATTTCAGTAACATGCTGATGTTTTATGGTGCTGACCATTTTGTTGGCACATGGTTGGCCCCATGGTGCTATACTCTGATTAATTTCGGGGATGATGTCGCTTATTTTATAGTGGTGAGAGACACTAATGATGCACAAAATAAACTGGACCAGATGATGAGAAGGGTGGCTAAGTGTGGAAAAAGAACTTTGAACTATCCCAGTTAAATACAAAGTTAAAGAAATAGGCACAAAACGAACCTACTGATGACAAATATAACATGCAACTGATATAGCAGCAAAAGCTGCTGTAGTTGCTTTTCAGCAAGTTAATCGGAAATAACAAAATAAACTCCTCATATCGGTCACGCAGTCTATAATGCTCTATGGATGCAAGGTCTTGGTTGAAGCAATGGGCATAGAAAAATACAGAAAGCGGATGGCAGCTTTTTAGTGTACAGCAGCCCTCAGAGTTGAATTTTCACATCGTAGTGCCTTACGTAGTGCCTTGAGTTTTGTATGCAGAAGGCAAACCATTTTGAAATCAATTAATTTTTAAACGGATATTCCCACTAGGATGTTTGCATTCCAAAGATCTTGGTAAAATATGTTGACAAAGATAATAACTAAACTGACAAATCCCAGTGTAACTTTAACGAGGATTTTTTTTAGAGTTCGTAAAGTAAATTTTTATAAAATGTCGATACTAAATGGGTAACGAACTTTGATGAAAACCATCCTCATACTTTGAAAACTACTTTTTACACTCTTTTATCATTATCTTAATCGAATTATTTCCAGCCAAACAGACAAGCAATAAAATATTTCTTCGCATCAAATTGAATCAAAATCGTTTTGTCTCTGATCGTTAAGATGGAAATGAAATTTAATTTTCCATTTTCGATTTATTTTTATACGACTTAAAGCTTTGAAAATGTCACACTCATATATACGTACATATAATCATGAATAAAAAGGGTACCATCATTGTTGTACATCTCGTACCACACACTAAATACTGTTGTGATGCCTTCGATGCTCTTGCTTTACGAAACTATTTTTTTTGCTTAAGTGCGTTTATGTGAGACAAAGCGAGCGAGCTTTACAAAAAATTTCATTTTGTAAAAAAAACGAAATTCCGTTGACAAAAAGAAAATAATTTTTATTATTTTTTTTTTTTTTTTGTTAATTTTATCAAAGAAAATTCTACATATTTTCTTCGTTTTTACGTTACATCCATACAGTACACGTATCGTATAATCTCAAAAGCATAAAAATTTATTCGAAAGCTTTTTACAGGTAAAACGAATATTATAAACAAATATGGTATTCTAACCAGCGAACAGAACTTTAAACTTTAAAGTTTTTCACGGAATTAGAATATTTATGAAAATACTGAGACTCTGGAATTTTCCAACGACTGACAAGGATAAACAAATTTTAATTTTGTATTCCAAAGCAATAATAATAATAATAATGATGATAGTAATAACAATAATAATAACAAAGTGAGGAATAATAAGAATAATGTACGTATATAAGAAGGTGCACGCGGAGAGTGGGATAAAATGTAATAATATAAAAAAGAAAAATCTCATGAAGATAACGTAAGAAAATAAAAAAAATCCTATTTCTGTTGTTCTTCGTAAATACTTGCCGTGGTACATACATACACATATACACGGTACATATTTAGTGTGCTCTGTGTTTTGTTTAAAAGTCATTAAATTCACCTTCGTTTAAACTTTGAACAGTGATAGTGTCAGTTTTTCACTCAACGTGATAATAAAACGAAACGAGGAAAAACGACGAGCATGGCATAAAAGAAAAGTTTAAATTACTTTGAGTGTTTGGTTGAAATTTTTTCTTCCATCATTTTTTTTTGGTACAACACAGACTTTTATTTGTGATTCTAAACGAGTATGTGTATATATGATCTTGTAAGGTGTGTACGTTGAGATTTCTGTTTAATGTTTAATGTAAGTGGCATTCAAAAAAATATGTGTTTTGTTGTAAATTTTTATGGGCGGGTGTGCAATCCAAACAATGTGTCATTTACGATGAATCAACAATTTAAGATTTATGTGTTTTTATATGCTTTTTCAACAATGGCTTTGCAGAAATAATGAAAGTTTAATGTTTTAATTTGTCTTGTGCAGAAGGGTAAATTTCCACCCATCGCACAAACCCCTTAATAATATCTCATTATGTACATAAAAAAAATAAAGGAGGACAAAACAGAAATGGTTAATGGATGCACGGTCTACATGACATGCCATAAACATAAATTTCAACATTCAACCACACATAAAGCCAACCAACCAACTAATACTTTTTACCGTTAAAAGGATAACGACGAAGGACAAAAGCAACCATCATCAACATTCATATATAAATAATACAAGAAAATTGTGCAAAACGATGATTTAATCACGCTTTAGGCACTCGGCACATAAACCATGTCGGTCTTATACGGCATGAGGTAGATATCGTATTCCAGAACACCATCATAAAAATAACGACCACACTAATAAGTTTAATTCAATTTGATTTTCATTTTTAATTTCGTCTCTGCCACCAAAACCGTATCACCATCATATTTTTTTTTTCAAAGGGGGAAGGGGGCGGTTATATAATCTAATTTCCGTAATGTTTCGCACTTCACGTTAATGATTTGTAAATCCAGCCGGAAAAAAAATTAAGTGCTTAGGCAAATTTGTTTTTTAGCGACTGTATCATCTAAAACGCATACACATATATGCCATTTGTATATGTATATGTATGGCCTATAACAATATATATGTTGTATGTTTGTTGATTTTAAGTGGTTTTATTACATAAAAATGTAATTATACGAGTTTATGTATTCGTATATGAACGAGAAACGGTTGTTTAAGTCGCATGGGACCTTTATAATGGTTCTATAATTATGTAGCACTGTTTATGGGAGCATTTATCGCATTATATATACATTTTTTTTTTTATTTTAATTAGCACTTATGTTACCCTATAAGCTGTAACAAATAATAAAATCAACAGTCGTTATATGATAAAAGATAAGAAACACGATGCCATAACAATTTTGCTAAATTAGCGTGTGTACACGCCAACATAAGCAAATAAAATGTTCAATTTATGTTGGTAATCAAACGATAAGTTTGCAACCAATATTTAACCCCTTTACGCGATCCAAAACATGTTTTCACATTGGCGACAATGCTAAACATGCGCCAAAGCTATAATTATGTTGAGTTGATGTTTTGACAGATTTATAATTAATATTTGCAACATGCAATGATAAGTAGAGTTGCGTTTAAACGAATTTTAAAACTGTTAACAATATTTTAATTCAAAAATGCAAGCTAATTTAAATATATTAAATTAAGCCTATCTAATCATGGTATAATTATGGTTCAACATTATTGCAAATTTAATAAAGACTTATTTTGTCAGTATAACGGATATTTCATTTGGTTTTAGTGCTAAATAATTTTTTTATTTCATTTTGGTTTTAGTGCTAAAACAGTTTTTCTATCTGTTTCTATAACCATGCGTAAATAGTTATACTAGACACGACAGACGGGCTTGTGGCTTGGAAAAGCCACTGGTATGCAGTTTCAATATGTCTAATTTTTGGCAGGTTTAAGGATGACGGCTTGCTTTAATAGTTTGGCTCGACCAATTGTGGTTTTCATTAGATCTGTTTGGTGTGGTGAGTGTTGTTTTTCGGATAGTTGCAGGAAGTGCTGTTTAATAGATTTGGTTACTTGTTCCAGGTAAGATTGGAGTTTCGAAGTTGAAGTGAGGAGGTTAGGTGATTGGATGTAACTAAATATTTTTGCATATTTGCGTACTCCTGAATAAATAAATAATGGCTCTGTTCGGTATCCTTTGAAAGTGGTCTTCAGAA
Source organism: Tipula confusa (assembly GCA_963556175.1). Taxonomy (NCBI): domain Eukaryota; kingdom Metazoa; phylum Arthropoda; class Insecta; order Diptera; family Tipulidae; genus Tipula; species Tipula confusa. The sequence goes on from OY744476.1 coordinate 183,974,004, forward strand.
GAAGAAATCTTTCATGGAATAAAATGCTGCTGGTCTTGTTTGTGTTTCGAAATGATTGCTTTATTGTGAGGGTAGTTAATTATGTTAGCTGGTTGATGGTGAAAGTTTTTGGAAAGATTCCTGAAGCTTTTAGACGGGGCTGTTGCGGTTGGTTTGGATTTATGCTTTCTTATGCCATGTGATAGCTAAAATATCGTGACCGAATTATAATATCTCTGTACAACCATGTGTTTATGTGTGGAAGAGCAAACATGTTCGTTTAAGTAAACCTGTTAATGGGAATTCTTAAAAGCCTGTGTAATATAATATATTATTATATTATTATATTATTATATTATTATATTATTATATTATTATATTATTATATTATTATATTATTATATTATTATATTATTATATTATTATATTATTATATTATTATATTATTATATTATTATATTATTATATTATTATATTATTATATTATTATATTATTATATTATTATATTATTATATTATTATATTATTATATTATTATATTATTATATTATTATATTATTATATTATTATATTATTATATTATTATATTATTATATTATTATATTATTATATTATTATATTATTATATTATTATATTATTATATTATTATATTATTATATTATTATATTATTATATTATTATATTATTATATTATTATATTATTATATTATTATATTATTATATTATTATATTATTATATTATTATATTATTATATTATTATATTATTATATTATTATATTATTATATTATTATATTATTATATTATTATATTATTATATTATTATATTATTATATTATTATATTATTATATTATTATATTATTATATTATTATATTATTATATTATTATATTATTATATTATTATATTATTATATTATTATATTATTATATTATTATATTATTATATTATTATATTATTATATTATTATATTATTATATTATTATATTATTATATTATTATATTATTATATTATTATATTATTATATTATTATATTATTATATTATTATATTATTATATTATTATATTATTATATTATTATATTATTATATTATTATATTATTATATTATTATATTATTATATTATTATATTATTATATTATTATATTATTATATTATTATATTATTATATTATTATATTATTATATTATTATATTATTATATTATTATATTATTATATTATTATATTATTATATTATTATATTATTATATTATTATATTATTATATTATTATATTATTATATTATTATATTATTATATTATTATATTATTATATTATTATATTATTATATTATTATATTATTATATTATTATATTATTATATTATTATATTATTATATTATTATATTATTATATTATTATATTATTATATTATTATATTATTATATTATTATATTATTATATTATTATATTATTATATTATTATATTATTATATTATTATATTATTATATTATTATATTATTATATTATTATATTATTATATTATTATATTATTATATTATTATATTATTATATTATTATATTATTATATTATTATATTATTATATTATTATATTATATTATTATATTATTATATTATTATATTATTATATTATTATATTATTATATTATTATATTATTATATTATTATATTATTATATTATTATATTATTATATTATTATATTATTATATTATTATATTATTATATTATTATATTATTATATTATTATATTATTATATTATTATATTATTATATTATTATATTATTATATTATTATATTATTATATTATTATATTATTATATTATTATATTATTATATTATTATATTATTATATTATTATATTATTATATTATTATATTATTATATTATTATATTATTATATTATTATATTATTATATTATTATATTATTATATTATTATATTATTATATTATTATATTATTATATTATTATATTATTATATTATTATATTATTATATTATTATATTATTATATTATTATATTATTATATTATTATATTATTATATTATTATATTATTATATTATTATATTATTATATTATTATATTATTATATTATTATATTATTATATTATTATATTATTATATTATTATATTATTATATTATTATATTATTATATTATTATATTATTATATTATTATATTATTATATTATTATATTATTATATTATTATATTATTATATTATTATATTATTATATTATTATATTATTATATTATTATATTATTATATTATTATATTATTATATTATTATATTATTATATTATTATATTATTATATTATTATATTATTATATTATTATATTATTATATTATTATATTATTATATTATTATATTATTATATTATTATATTATTATATTATTATATTATTATATTATTATATTATTATATTATTATATTATTATATTATTATATTATTATATTATTATATTATTATATTATTATATTATTATATTATTATATTATTATATTATTATATTATTATATTATTATATTATTATATTATTATATTATTATATTATTATATTATTATATTATTATATTATTATATTATTATATTATTATATTATTATATTATTATATTATTATATTATTATATTATTATATTATTATATTATTATATTATTATATTATTATATTATTATATTATTATATTATTATATTATTATATTATTATATTATTATATTATTATATTATTATATTATTATATTATTATATTATTATATTATTATATTATTATATTATTATATTATTATATTATTATATTATTATATTATTATATTATTATATTATTATATTATTATATTATTATATTATTATATTATTATATTATTATATTATTATATTATTATATTATTATATTATTATATTATTATATTATTATATTATTATATTATTATATTATTATATTATTATATTATTATATTATTATATTATTATATTATTATATTATTATATTATTATATTATTATATTATTATATTATTATATTATTATATTATTATATTATTATATTATTATATTATTATATTATTATATTATTATATTATTATATTATTATATTATTATATTATTATATTATTATATTATTATATTATTATATTATTATATTATTATATTATTATATTATTATATTATTATATTATTATATTATTATATTATTATATTATTATATTATTATATTATTATATTATTATATTATTATATTATTATATTATTATATTATTATATTATTATATTATTATATTATTATATTATTATATTATTATATTATTATATTATTATATTATTATATTATTATATTATTATATTATTATATTATTATATTATTATATTATTATATTATTATATTATTATATTATTATATTATTATATTATTATATTATTATATTATTATATTATTATATTATTATATTATTATATTATTATATTATTATATTATTATATTATTATATTATTATATTATTATATTATTATATTATTATATTATTATATTATTATATTATTATATTATTATATTATTATATTATTATATTATTATATTATTATATTATTATATTATTATATTATTATATTATTATATTATTATATTATTATATTATTATATTATTATATTATTATATTATTATATTATTATATTATTATATTATTATATTATTATATTATTATATTATTATATTATTATATTATTATATTATTATATTATTATATTATTATATTATTATATTATTATATTATTATATTATTATATTATTATATTATTATATTATTATATTATTATATTATTATATTATTATATTATTATATTATTATATTATTATATTATTATATTATTATATTATTATATTATTATATTATTATATTATTATATTATTATATTATTATATTATTATATTATTATATTATTATATTATTATATTATTATATTATTATATTATTATATTATTATATTATTATATTATTATATTATTATATTATTATATTATTATATTATTATATTATTATATTATTATATTATTATATTATTATATTATTATATTATTATATTATTATATTATTATATTATTATATTATTATATTATTATATTATTATATTATTATATTATTATATTATTATATTATTATATTATTATATTATTATATTATTATATTATTATATTATTATATTATTATATTATTATATTATTATATTATTATATTATTATATTATTATATTATTATATTATTATATTATTATATTATTATATTATTATATTATTATATTATTATATTATTATATTATTATATTATTATATTATTATATTATTATATTATTATATTATTATATTATTATATTATTATATTATTATATTATTATATTATTATATTATTATATTATTATATTATTATATTATTATATTATTATATTATTATATTATTATATTATTATATTATTATATTATTATATTATTATATTATTATATTATTATATTATTATATTATTATATTATTATATTATATTATATTATATTATATTATTTTTTTCCCGTGTGGGGTTTGCCAATTCCTCCATTGGATGCCTCTCCAGATGGCGGATAAGGGAAATCCCACCAGATATTGCAGGTAAAGGAGAAATCAATTACTTGAGGTGAACCAAAAACTAGCTACATACGCTAATCGCTGCATGGCTAAGGGGTGCTTAGTCGTTAGTATGAACTCTGACTTTGGTGACATTCGGTTCAAACCCGTAGCCTTCCAATGATAACGTAGAGTTTTGTTGAAGCTGGCCAATATATAGAGCTATAGAAGTATATTATTTCAGGTGGACAAAATAGACGCTCCAGTACTGCAAAACATTTTCCACCGAAAACCATATTCTTCTTAAACTATAAAACCTTAAAGTTTCAGTTTGAAGTAAACTTTCCAATCTTACCGCTTTTAGAAATGGATTTGGTTTATCTTGCGAATTCTATGTTTTTGCGACTTTTACGCTTTAAGTTTATAATTTTGAGTTTAAAGTATGAGTTCTAGAATTTGGAATTGAGTTAGAAGAATTCAACTTAATGTGTTCAGTGCAGTATTAAAGCAAGATATTTTAGTTTTGAAATAAAAGTTTAAAAATTAAACACAAAGTTTTGAAGTTTAAGAATAGTTTTGATTGCTTCTAAAGTTTCTGTTGTAAAACTTAAATTGAAGATTTAATTTTAAAAATTTAAATTTAAACTATTCAATATGTTTTTAGTTAAGTTTACTAAGCATTTAAGCTCTAAAATTGCAAACTTATTTTAATATTAAATTTTAAATTGGCTTTTTAAAATAGTTTTAAATTTTTTAGAATTTTAATATGAAAGCTTAATTTATAAAATTTAATTTAAAAAAACAAAAACTAATAAAATAAATTATAAAAACTGAAATTTTTAAACTTTTTCCCGTAGCGAGTTTAGGTTTTGTGATCTTGGAATTTTTAAGTATAAATTTTAAATTTTATATAATTTTTAATGAATTTTAAGATTTTTTCATTTAAGAGTAATTTCTTAAATATTTGATTTGGCGGTATTAATTTAAAATTTTAAAAGTTCAGTTTTAAATTAAGTGAAACCTTAGATTTTAATATTGTTGGTTTTAAACTTTGTTTAATATTAGATCATATTTTTAGTTAAATGTTTAAATAATAGCCAGAACGTGATCAATTAGAGCTCATAATAGGCAACAAGCCTGCAATCTTCAAAAGAAGGCCATATTTTTGAATTCAACGAGATTTAAAAACTGGAAGAAAAAAATGAATATAAATTATTTAAACAATTGGATATAAAATTTCATTCTATAGGATCCTTGCAATTTAAAATTTGTTTTTAACTTTGTTGGCCTATAATATAAAGAAAACACATCTACTTGGAAAAGGTTGTATTTATCCTGCAAGCATTAGAAAACTAAAAAAGTTAGAAAATAAATGGTAAAACGTTGATTCAAAGTTTAAGCTGGTTGATTTTCAAAGCCAAACAATTAGCGCAAGATTATGGTTATATCTAATATTGGTTCAAGCTTGGAAATACCACAAAAAAATTTATTTTAACGAAAAGTTTTTTAAACCGATTTTCAAATATCTACCTTATGAGTACTAATGTAACTAGATTTTTTTTTCTTCATAGATGACATCAGAAAATTTTATCAAATTCCTAATATACTATTTGAAGAAAATTCGGAAAGTGTTGTCATCGTCGTTCAGAGAGAAAATGTCCATCGTACATACTCATTCGTCAAGGTCCAACTCTCATACCCATACGCATGACATCAGGTCTGATCAACATCCGATACAACTTCAGCTTGTTCAGCATTTGCAACATATTTTGACTTTAAAAAGAACAAAGAGCAAGCAAAGCACGGTTGCCAACGACAAGACTATTACAATTTTTATTTTCCCATTACCATATCAATAAAAATTAAGTAATATATTGGATCGATCAAATCCGATTCCCAAACTTTTATTATGCCAAAAAACAATAAAAAATTAAAGCTTTCGGTAACCAACAATACCAAAAGTCATTAAAACTTGCTTTTATTGAAATTACGTATATGAGAGTATAATGGTTTTTGTTGTTGTTGCTATTGTTGATGTTGTTGTGACAAACTTTAATTTGTTAGTACAATAATTTGGTAATGTCTAGATGGGTTTGAGGTAATTCGAAGGGCACGTTTATTGTATTTAATGCTTTTCATTTTACTCTAATTGAATGATAAGCTTTAATAAAATAAATTACAAAACAAAAATGGAAGAGCTAATGACGAATGAGTGCATGTGTAGCGTTCATCAGTAATAACATAACAACAAAAATTTAAATTAATTTATGTTAAGTTGTAATCGCATGCATACAGTATTTATTAATTAATTATTTAGCCTTGGACTAGTATCGTCGAATATAATTATTACACTAAAAGTCGATCAAAAATGTTGACGTGATGACGGCTACCCATTTTTATACTTTAAGCTTTTGTTTAAATTTATCATCGTTTTTATAAAACAAATTCATTAAAAATAGTGAAAGTGTCACTGGTCGTTTAAGAATTAAGTTAGCAAAAAAAATTAAGTCGCCAAAAACTTGCACGTAATGGAATGTCTGCAAGTTTTGATACATCTGCCAATTCATTTCAGGTTATTGTCCCAATGGCATTTTATTAATAGGACCAACCTTAAAAAACCTTATTGGTGCCATTGAATTATGTTTTAGAAATCGTCTTAACAGCAAATGCAGAAAAATGTATCGCCCGGTATGGAAACATCTCAATTACCTGCAATATAAACGAATAGTTTACATAAAGCATTAAGCTTAATAAATTAAAACCCGTTGACATAAGTGATGTCCATAGTCATTTTTGTAAGATCCAAATAATACTAAACTGTTGAGGTTACCGTGACAACCAACAACAGATAAATTTAAACCATACAAACGCGTAATATTGTCACACAAAAAAAGAGGCTATTTTGAACGATATTGTAGTTACAAAATTTGGGAGGGGAATCTCACAGTTTATTTACGTACGGCTCACGAGAGCAAACATATCACTAAGTTCCAACTGAACAGCAGTAGAAACGAAACTTTCTTCAACTAAAAATGTATCCATACCACATTTGGAGCTTAAATATGCCTAATTGCTAGCCATCAATGAAGCAGATTCAATCAAGTTTAAATTTAGTAATGGTCAAAATCAGATTAAGCTAAACAGATTTCATCATTGCACTGGACTGACCTTCCAACCCAGCACCAATATTTTTTAACTTAAAATCAACAAATTGGCCAACTTTTTGAAAAGTTTAACCCATAATATAGAAAATCGACCAAAGTTGTAGATCAAGACTTCAGCATTATCAATATTTTATGAACTAATATCATCAGAAAGTATATAGGTAACTGGTAACTATCAATCACTAGCTGCAATTTAAAAAAAAAAACCGAAATTCTACGGCACTTGCATTCAGAATTTTACGAGGAAGAAATTCAAGCAATTGAGAATGAAAAATTGATTTCATAAAGACCACAATTAAATTATTAAATACATATGTAATGAGAGGCAGAGGCCTTTTGTGAGTAGGTGTTTTTTTCAAAATTGAATTGCACAATTTCTTATCATATATCTCTTAATATTGTTAATAGTTTCAAATTTCGAGTGAGTTCTGAATAGGATCAAATCAATTATCTAAAATTGTTAGCACTGTATTAAACAATGACCGTAAACTGAGCTACATTGAGTGGGTAACTTGCCAAATGAGACAGTATAATTCATTCATTTGATATAAAAAAAGGAGTAGATCTTGCGGGCCCTATAAAAATTTATTTGAGTTGCGACCGGGGTTGACGATCATAAAAATCGTATAAATGTTTAAAAGTTTTGAGTAGCACCAAGACGATACACTTTTAAATCTCACATCAAAAGTGCAAACAATTATTTAAACATAACTATTAGAAAATTGAAATCATAAGAAATTACATACTTTGAAAATGTGCTTTAAAAGACAATTGGTGGCTGAAATTTTTCGTTATTATTAAAGTGAAACATTTAATTTTATTTCGACCACGAAAAAGGACCTTTCCCGAGATTTGATGATTTTGAACGCTCGAGATTTGATGATTTTGACACTTTAAATAGAAATAAAATATGCTAAACTCTTTATGAAATTAATATCACATAGAAACCTATAAAACTCATAAAAGTAATATCGTGATGCTGAAAACCGAAATCAATACAAAGGTAAGCTAAGCAAAACATAAAAACTAAAATAACGAGAGAAGTATCGCAAAGATGCGTGCTGTCGCCAAAACTGTTTCTATACATCCTCAAACAGTACCTAATATGAATTCACCGAAAAATTCAATAATCTGGAGTATGCATATGATATTTATAATTGCTTCCAGATGAACATTTGGATGTGAATCAAAAAGTAAAACAGCTGTCCGAACTAGATAAAAATGTGAGGTCAAGATCAGTAAAACAAAAACGTTACTAATATACCGAAGTAATATTTACGCCAGTACATGATAAATCAATCAACTAAATATCTAGATTAATACTAAAAACGTCCTCGATTTTGCTGAACATAACTCAAAATACGAAATTTATCTAGCAATTCAGTGATGTTTTCAATTTCACCAATAGCTTAACCAATTACAAAAATAACAGGAAGTGTACCAAAATAAACGTTTACAACTTAAGCACTTAAGCTAAAAAAGCTCTTAAGCAAAAAGTTTTTTCTAAACGTTTAAATACCTGTTCCATAGATAAGTAACACACTTTTATATACCAACCATATTTAGCATCATTGCGATCCGTGATGACGATTTTAATTCAAATATTTGATTGCAGAACCCATGGACATATTGGTCATATAACGGTTAATTCAATTGATTTGTAATTTTTAATAAATTTTTTAAAAATCTAATTTGTATTAATTTTAATGTTTTGTGTCAAATAAAATGTATATAAATTAAATTTTCGACTAACGCAATAGTCATAAAACGGTTAATTTAACTGATTTGTAAAACTTTAGTAAAATGTCACACTCAAATGTACCACCCACTTTAATCTCTTAAAAAATTTTAGGTGTCAGAAGTAGTTTTCGTTGCTCGTTCAAGTGTCGGAACTGCAAAATAACTGAACCTTGTGCGTACATATTTATAACTATGGGGAAATGTACGTTCATTAACAGGTCCTACTAAAACTAATATAGATAACATGTCTTTCAAATACACTTTCAAATAATTGACAAAGCAGTTGGACCCTAACCAGTGTAAGGGCTTGTATTCAGCTGCAAAGTAAAATATCTTCATGTTTGAACAAAACAAACGGTAAAATCTTTCTACTTGATTTCCAGCTTAATTTGAATAATTTGTATAATCAAAACACCCTACTCTGCACCAAAGCATCATCTCATTTCATTTTTTTTTTGCTAAATCAACTAAAAGTAGTTTTCATTAGAACACCTATAAAGTATAAAATTTAAAGCTTTAACTACAAAAATCACACAAATAAGATTCAAATTATGTTGTCTTCATCAAATTTCTAATAAAAACTTGAAAGTTTACAAAATCTGAAAAATGTCAAACACTATTGGACTAGACAAAGTGTTTCGGGCAAATAAGAACTTTTTAAGATTATCTTTATCGACATTATGTCATATTTATAATTTAAAACCATAAGAGGACTAACACACCATATAAGCTTTTTTTATGACAATTGTAAACTTTTCCAATTAAATTATTTTAATTAGTTTTCCATGTACACCATCCATATATCGAATTCTTATTATATTTTAAACAAATCCAATACACAAACACACACATCCAAAAGTTCAAAGTAGTTTTTAATAAACTAACAAATGTTACCCAAACAAAAAGCATAAAACTTAAATTCATTCCATAATTTTGCTTTTTTTATGTTCGTTTCGTTCGACTCATGCTGTTTTTTCCAATTTTGCTACATTTTCATATTCGTATTCCACAGTGTATTATCAGGCAGACTATGTACAGAGTTTAAAGTTCAAATTTAAACATATAACGAAATAAAATATTAAAATATTGAATTATTTAATAGTGTATAAAGCTCTTGAGCTTTAATTTTTTTTGTTTTCTATGCTTTATTATATACCAGATATATATAAAGACTACAGTACAATGAACTAGATACGTTTTTTTGTGTAGTGTTTTTGTTGGATAATGGTACTCCATATATTTTTCGAATCGAAATTGTATAAAAAAAAATTCAATTCAATCGTGTTTCTACATTTTTCTAATCGAAAAAACAGGACCATACCAACTCAAAATCAATTTACATTTTTTTGGAGAATTTAAATGCTCGTATTACTCTTGTTCTAGTTTTCCCAAAAGAATTGAGGATATATATATATATATATATATATATATATATATATATATATATATATATATATATATATATATATATATATATATAAATATATATATATATTTATATATTTATATATATATATATATATATATATATATATATATATATATATATATATATATATATATATATATATATATATATATATATATATATATATATATATATATATAGTTATGTCAGCATTCTGGCGACACACCAAGAGCATCAACAACGACCACACGTACCTTCAAATCTATGTGATAAAATAATTTATATTAATTTACATTTCCGTTAATTTGTATTAACTTTCATTTCCGTTAAAATAAAAATATCAAAATGCTTTGTAAGATTCTCAATAAACTTACATCAGCATTTTTATAACTACAACTAATTTGAATTATATAAAACCAGTCTAGAATTAAACACCTAAAGATCTAGAACTTGAATTAAAACTTAATATAACAAAATTAACATCTTTCATTTACTTCAGAACGCTTCCCCGCTAGATTGGATTTTATCCAATAAAATCGTTATATCACACGCAGGAACTATAACTGGCGCAGTTGAAAACCAGTACTAATTAAATTAAAAAATAAAAAACAGTTTCCGCGTTAAATTAATTATTAATAAAATAATTTTTGTGAAAAAAAAAGTTTTTGTTAACAAGGTATGATACTTATGATGAGGAATGACTACTTCATCATTTTTTCAACATAGAACCGGACGAAGACAGAATCGCGGTATCTGAAACTATATTAAAACGAATTCACGACTCCAAAATGGCATTAAACAAATTCAAAAATCAGATTGTGATCGAGGTCGACATCAATCACACACTGATAAAAAAAACTTTCCTCATTAAGCATGGTAAGTTAAAAGGACATATGATTCGTAAAGCATCATTCATGGATGACGATATCATATATATTTTAAAAAATTATGCAAATACACGATCATTTTCGGCTATTTTTACCGATGGTGAAACGTTTGCTAAAATACAACAAGTTTTTCGAACCAGATTCGAAGACTAAGAGCTAAAACTAGTTCGGACGAAAACTACATGCGAAGACATTAGTGACGTGATAAAACAAGCAGAAATTATCATACAATGTCATAACTTACACCATCGCGGTATCAACGAAAATTACCTAAAATTAAAACGTCAATTTTCCTAGTATGAAAAAGCTCATCACAACATACGTTAAACAATGCGAAATATGCAATTTAATGAAATATGAGAGAAATCCTGTTAATCTGAAATATAAAATAACCAAATCGCCACAAGGTCCTATGGAAATAATCCATTGTGACACGTTCGCTCTACGAAGCAAAATCTTCCTTACTTTGGTAGACAAATTTTCAAAATTCACGACTATCCACGAACTAAGAGATAGAAAGTCGATTACAATAATTTCCAAATTGAAAAAACTCTTTTCGAGAGAGGGAATACCAAAAGAAATAGTACTCGATAGCGCAATGGAGTTTACATCTGATTTAGTCTCCAAATTCCTGGAAATGTACAACGTAAAATTGCACATTACCACGGCAAAATCCAGCACGGGTGATAGTCCAATCGAGCGATTGCACTCTGCCTTAACCGAGCTGGACCAGGATTATCTTTTCCAAAAATAAAAATATTACAATATCAGAACTTATGGACAAAGCAGTGCTAGCATATAATAGCACCATACACGCTTTAACCAAACTAACTCATTTTGAGTTACATAAGGGTCATATAACAATTTCAAATTTTCCTAAAACTAGAAATAAAATCTTGATAACTTCCCACTTCGTGTGATAAAAGGTTCATAGATTTGATTTTACTTTTAGTATGTGTGCCGCTAGATTTTGCTAATACGCAGTATCCCGGACGAAGTGCAGCAAAACTAGAAAATCCAATTTTTGTATTTGGATAGGTTCTTTTCAATATTTAATAAGCTTCCTTCAAATTACAAAGAACCAAATTACAAACCTACGCTGATTTCTAATAATAACTCCTTCTGATGACATAGTCTCGAAATCTCGGTTATACTCGACTTATTTTGTCATCATCATAAAATGTCTGCACCAATAATGCTATGGTTTCGGTGTTGACCTTCTTCTTTTTGAATCTGTTTTGCTCCATTTGCCATATAATAAGACACATCAAACTCATCTTGAATTTTCCGAACAGGCCAGCATTTTTGGTACCGATATTAAAATCATATACTTTTCATTTCTTGTTGTAGACATTCCATATTTTCAATTGTTGAATTATTTCAATACTATCGCCTGGTATGTCATTATCGGCAAACCCGGAACTGCCCGGCAGCATAAATATTTCCTCAGAAATTTTCGCTGAAACTTCTTGAAATTTTTGTTGTTTATAATTTTCACTTCTCATTTTTTTATGTACTAAAGGAGAACTGCGCATTGATTTTAAAGTTTCATTGAATGATGAAATATCCGGATGAATGTATTGCTCCCCATTTAAAGAACTTACAGAAGAAGCAGGTGAACTTTCTCGATCCAAACTAATATCTTGTGAACCAAAAAAAAAAAATATATATATATATATATATATATATATATATATATATATATATATATAAATTCGGTAAGCATTAACGTTACCTTGACTGAGGTCAAGGTTAGACCACCTTTATATAAATATGTACATATTTAAGTATATACATTTTTCCTTTGCCGATCAGTTACATATAATAACCGATTAATTTTTAAGTTATCCCTTCTACCAAGTCTCGCCTAACTATATGTACAACTTAATTAAAATTTTAATACACAATAACATCCACCACAACATAACAAATACCGAAAAAAAATCAATAGAAAAGTCAAAAAGCTTGTTTACAGATTTCATCATTATATACAAAAACCAAAACATAAACTCAACAACAGCAGCAACAATGCTATAAATAAATAAATTATCTCATTAAAAAAGAATTAAATATTTGACCAAGCACTAAAACCGAAAATGAAAATGAAAATGAGAAAAACAAAACTAAAGGGAAATGAACTAATTAATGAATTTTTTATTGGAAAATTACACTAAGTCTACCACCCGGTTTAAAAATTTTGACTGTGTACCCACCAACAAATTTTTTTTTGTTTTGGTTTTGTAAAGCTTTGGTTGTGTATAAAAATATTTTTAATTAAATTTCAATGTGTTGAACTTGAAGACGAGCATGAATTTATCTGAGAATACCAGTATTATTTTTTTATTTTTAACCCACACGTTAATCGTCGAAGTATGTTTTCAATTAAAAGGGATTTATTGAAAGGTCCGTCTGATATAACCAAATACTAAGTAAACCCATGAACAGAAAAACATTGCGTAACAAATTCAAATGAAAAAATTGTTAGTGTACATCAACTTCTTTATTGATGTCGTTGTTTATGTTAATTTCTTATTTGAAATCATAAACTTTTTTACGCTAATTTTAAGCATAACGAAAAAATGCATAAAAGGCTAATGAATGGAAGTTATGCGAGGTTTGAATTCTACTCAACGATCAAAAGCTTATCGGAAAATATAATGGTAAGTCTAAACATTAAGCAGCAGCTAGATGACGCCAGACGGAAAAAAGATTTCCTGAATGCTTGGAATTAAAATAATAATATCACAAGTTCATGTAAGAATACAAAATTATGTTTACAAAATTAAGAGTAGTATTTGTATGCGTCATATAAAAACCACCACAGGACTATTACCGAATGATATGATGCATGTAGGTCCAATGCTATATAAGTACAGCTAACGTCGGAATTTAGTGTGTGCGTATTTAATGTATTTATTGCTAATAATAAATTTAGTGTGGTTGGGGCCACACCCATGCCTCGTAAAATTTTTCAAAACGAGCGTTGCTCACCTAAGAAGTCCACCACAGCCTCTTCGGTTTGTCGAAAGTGATTAAAGAAATTTTGGATCGCTGAGCTGACTATCATTTGTGTTCATGAGCCCACATCTTATCGGTCGGCTGTCCAATTTTTTTTTTGTGTTTGAACCCTGCAATTTTTTGAGGCCGAAGCTCTCCCAACTCTTTCGCGATTAATTTTTAATGTCCTGCCTTACTTCGTCACCAGTCAAATCGAGGACGCGCGAATAAAGGTTCGATTTTAAATAGATCTGCACATTGCATTGCTCCAGCCAGCCTGTACTGCCATGGAAGATGATTCGGCCCATGGACTTTGCACTCCAACAGGGGGTCATAGTTGTGATCATCGTCATTACCGATCGTAATCAGGTGATAAAAAATGTATCACCTGATTACGATTGGTAACCTACCTCTGTTGGGATTTGAACCCAATACCTTCCGACCCAAGCACGGCAGGTTTAACCACTTCGCCATTTGCAATACAAATAAAACTTTACTTCTATATTTTTGAGTATAGTAATGAGGCTGGTCTTCATATTTATTAAATTCGGCGGAAGTTCGCACGTGTTCTTGTGTGACATGGTTTAGGTGTCGTATTATGTCGCTATATGATATTGTCTGCCGGATGTGCATTAACTTTTCCCCTCTTAAATCCATATGTGTCCCGTTTGGTTTCTCAGAAAAAATGGTGCTACGTAGAATTCCCTTATGGCTTAGATTATGTTTGGGGGTTTTTGGGTAGTTCAGACTGTGTTGATAATTTGATTCTCGTTTGTACATTGGTGTTCTGATTTATCAGGCAGTTCATCCTTTATCGTATTAATGATCGTTAATGTTGTCTTTCCTCTATACTTTATTACGAGAATGGGTATAATGAAGATAATGCCAGTCAATTCAAATCCGATGCCGGTGTACCTTTGCATGTTGGTGTCGTATTTGAGCAATTCTAATATTTTACTACAAGTTTTGATCGCCTTACGTTTCTTATTGTGGTATTTTATGTCTAGCGTCTGTTTTTATTTGTTCTATGTTAGTGAGCCTGGTGTTTCCGAATTTTTCTGGAGAGTTGTTAAATAGAATGTCTCTAAGGGGATGTTTAACGTGTTCTATGACCCTAGACTTAATTGTCTTGCATTTGGCATATTTTGTCAGCATATTACATCTTTTAATAAGAAATCTAATTTTTCTGCTCATTCCTGGAAAGTAGCAATCTTAATTGAGTTGTTCTCTATTCTACGCAGCGTTGCGATTAGCTCGTTGGTCCATCCTCCTCTGTGTTGTCCACTACCATTTTGCGAGTGTAACGTATCTTCTAATTCCACTTCAGGAATATAGATCCGGATATATTTCTTGCATCATACCCATTATTTATTTTGTCGTGTTCAACCCGTTTATTGTATTGGGATTTAAATACCTTTTGAATATATTGATAATATTAGCGCTGTTGAAATTTGGCGTTATTATGGTATGACGCACGTAGTTCAAAAAGGAGTTTTGGATTTGATACGAATCTTCATCACCTATTTTCACAATTATCTGATTTCGGAAAGCATTGACGGGGGCTTCGACTGTGGGTATTAAGTCTTGCGCTGAGCTTTCATCACTAAGTTGCATGACGGATATGGTATTTGTTTTCGTAGGACTTTGTACTCACGAGAGATTATCTGCTACGACATTAGTTTAGCACGGTTTATATAGTTACTTCAGCTCATAGTTATACTCTTCGAGCATGGCTTTTTGCTGTTTCATCTTTCCGTTATTAGTTTTGTTGGAGAGGACAAATAAATGTTATACAGGTTGATGGTAGGTAAATATTTATAATTTTTATGGTTTTATTTTATTAAAGGCAGTTACTTCATTTTTGGTGAAGTTAACCTGTTTTGTTTTCGAAAGGGTTTTAGACACGTGTCCGTCTTCCCCTCTTAAAAGCTAGGTCAAAGGTTTCGCAAGTTTTACGTAATCATTGACGAAGCAGCAAATGGTTGACTTATTTTTCTACCTCTTCCTTTAGACACATAGGATATGGGTATGTTCGCGAGTATCCGGAATCTGAGCTGGAGGTTTGGATTTCTCCTTTAACAGAAATCACAAAATTTAGTCTTTCTCCTGGGTTTGAAAACAGATTTGAGCAATTATTCACAATTCTGTTTAGCTTTTTTTTTTGTTCATGATTTAAATGGGTTACTCGGAGATTGAGTTTACGTGATCAAAGATATGTTGTTTAAATCGTAGCACCTAGATCCTTTAAACTGTCGTCCCTAATTATTACGTCAAAGGATTTCAAGCTGGGAAGGATAAAGAATTTTAATTTCCTTTGGAGGTCAAACAGGTTTATGTTCCCATGGCATGATGGATAATTTTGCCCCTACTCGCCATAGAATTTTCGATAAACGGTTTTTGATTGAGAATATAGGATTTCGTACATATTTAGTTTGAATGTAGTTCTTATTTGAACCAGTATCTATTAGGAATTTGAATGTTATCCCGCCCTTCACTACATGCTCAAAATATGGTAAGTTTGTTAAAACTTGACTCTAAATCGTCGTAAGTTGGTTCGTTATGGAATACTCTTTGGTATTTATTCGATCTAGCAGACTCGTGATTCTAATTTTGTGGATTGAAATAGGGTCTTTTCTTCATAAACTGGCCATTTTGCAGTCGATTCGTATAAATGACTTGTTTTAAATGGATACTTTTATCTACTTCCATTGGGGCTGTTTTAGGAAACGCTTTAGGTGAACGAAAAGGATGCCTTTTGTGGATTATAATATTAACGTAGTGTTTATTAGGTATTGCCAAGTTGGGAATTTGATTTGGGGTCGATTGGGTTATGTTGGCTTTGAAAGCCCAATGAGAATGATGGAATTAATTTCTGGTTATTATAGATCTGGGCTATAATACAGTACAGCAATTGTAGGTAGAAAGGCTGAGTATTTCTTCTCGGGATTGGAGGTGAAGGAATTGGTGGTCTTCGGTGACCATTCTGTGAACTGCTATAGGCGTACTTTATCCTTTAGTTGACATTCTGTAATATTAGACATAGGTGCAGACCTTGCGAGGTAAATCGAAGGGTTCCCGAATACTTAAAAGGCGTTGTAAATCTCCTTTTAGACTTCTGATGAACATATCTCTGATGAAAAAATGTATTAAGAAATAATGATATGGTACACGCGTTGATAGAACTCAAGGATCGTTTGATTGCCCTGTATCAATGTCATCATTTGGTACTCTAGAGTACCAACATATTTTTGTCTACATAGTGCAGCATGAGGCATCTGGAAATGTTTTCCCAATTAAAGGGGGTGTTGTAAGACTCCGACGCAAAATCTCCGTAGCCTACGATTTTATTCCTAATTATATTTAAAATTCTAATATATATATATATATATATATATATATATATATATATATATATATATATATATATATATATATATATATATATATATATATATACATATATATATATATAGATATATATATATATATAGATATATATATATATATATATATATATATATATATATATATATATATATATATATATATATATATATATATATATATATATGTATATATTTATTTTTTATTTTTTTAATGATTAATAAGCACTGTGCTTTATTCATTTTTTTTAATGAATAAATAAATCGTGTACCTAGCCAGGAAATGGTGACACCAACCATATTCTAAAGTTTTTTATTCCCATTAAAGTATGATTAAGACATCCTCCCCTTTATACCATTCTAAAAATGTCATTCCAAAAACGAAACAATTTTTACATTTCATATTGCTTCCAGAATGCAAAACAATATTTAATTGTTAATCTTGTACCTAGCTATATAAAGTTTCGTTATATTTAATTTAATTTTCATTTAATTTAATGTTTTCCAAACTCAAATTTAATTAGTAACTGCTATGCACAATAATATAATTTGAAAATGAAGCAAACAAAAGGTAAAACAACGAAACGATTTACAAAGTGTATGAGTTTTGCAAAAGATATTCTCCCTCACCGTCGCTCTCACTTTTTTTCACAAAATCACATAAAAAGATATACATAAAATGGAAAAATGTCGAGATTTTTTTTTTTTTTTTTTTTTTTTTTTTTTTAAATAATAATTTATAATAATGCAAAACCATAAACATAGCTCATTCGCAATAATAATAACAACAATAGTAATAATAGGAATAGTAGCAAGAGCAGTACAGTAATAACCAAAACCAACAACAAAATTGTGAAATGAAAATGAAAAAAGCAAAAATTATTCATAAAACAATGGAAAAAGTTTGTTGAGCTTTTTTTTTTTTTTTTTTATTGTAATTTTTAAAAAATTTTATTTGGTAAATTTCAAATTAGTTTTTTGTTAGTGCAAAGAGATTACCACTGGCTTTACGTTTATATAGTACCGAATAAAATCGTTGGTAGCGTTGAACTCATAAAAAAGTTGTGAACAATTTTTCTATAATTTCATTTGTGCTCAACAATTCTGGCAAATACTACCACAACAACAAAACAAAATGTGTACAATAATTTTCATTGAAAGCTTTTTGTGCTGCTACCTGAGGACTACTGTACATTGTAATGTGAAAGAGATTTTTTTATTTATTATGAAAAATGGAAAATGTTTTTGCTTTTGAACGTGTAAAAGGTTGAATTTTTTATTTTTTTTTTTTAGGGTTTTTCACATTTTACGAAAATAATAAGTTTGGTACATGTGTGTTCTATGAACAAAAAAAAAATAAATAAAAATAAATCTATACAAGGATTTTCTATTTTTTTAGATTATCAATCCTTTTATTGTTGGTGTCGAGATTTTTAAGGAATTTTTAGTTGAGATTTTGTTTTTGAGGAGTGGGGTGAAAATGTTTACGAAAATTTATAGATCTTGACTTGTGTAACATAAATTATAAACAGGTATGTGTGTACTCGTCGAAATGGAGTTTTTATTACTTTTGCCAGTTGCTTTTTTTTGGAGAAAAGTTATGGGAAAATTGTTTTTTGTTGGTTTTTAAATTATTTTGTTTACTTCGTTTTAAAACTTTTTTTACTATAAATAATATTTCTGAAATTGTTGAAATAATTTCGTGTTTCTTTAATGTAAAATATGGTTTGTTTTTTGGTTTTTTAAAGTTTTACAAAAGCTCACTTCTAATAGTTGAATAACTGCTAATTGATTTCCAAAAATATTTTAATCGATTTTGATTAAAATTGGGTTATTAGTTTATTATTAGTTGAGTGGGAATTACGAGGTTTTGAGCTAAACCCACTTTCTTACATCATAAGTAAATATCACTTTGTTTAGCCTGTTTACTTTACAAAAATCTGGCTCAAATTTTTATTTGAAATGAAATGATAAAATTACCATTGTCAATGAGTTTTGATTGGCTTTTTGAGAGATCTAGTGGGTTCTAAATAGCCGAAACAACGTAAAAGAAATTAAAATGTTTACAATTTATAGTTTTATGAGTATTTTTTCGTTAATAAGTAGTTTAATAAAAATGGAAAGGTGAAAATATTTTTTTGCATGTAGCATCAACATTTACACAGCAATAGACTATAAAATGGAGAAAGCTTTCTACTCAAGTTAGCATCAGTCTGAAAGCTCTTCTAAATTCAGTTTAGCATCACCCATTGTTCTTGTTCTAAAATGAAGGTTTATTAAATTTACTGCATCCTTCTCTTACTCTTCAAAATGTCCTGAATTTGCTAGAATGTTGATGGCAATGTAAATTTTGTATCTAAACGGGTTTCTACATATGAAACAATCTTCTGTTAAAAAATGCAACAGTAAAATACTGTCACATACCTGCGTATATAAAGAGTTTTTTGGGACTTTTTGACGAAAAAATGTGATGGTGGGTCATAAAAATGTTGGGTGATTTTAAAATGCCTCTAGGAGTCTGCTAATATGTAAATTTTCTATTTGTGGTAGACATTTTTCACAAACCAGCTTCAGCTGCCATAATGATAGTGATGCATAATTAGTTTAGATGTAGAACCTCTGGTGGCCAGAGACCGATAGGCCTTAACAAAAAAAATTCATTAGTCAGTTCAAGGATACCTAAAAGTGTTTTGACTAAACCACTCTCATAAATTTTTAAGAATATCATAATGTATCAATTTGTAGCATATTTGATAATTTCTAGGCAACACTATTTTCTTAGTTCATCTAAAAACGTATGTATCTAACCAGAAACGTACAAAATTGAAAATAAATAATTTAAAATCAGTGAACACATCACCAATATTGAGTTGAGAGACTTTTCTGATGAAGTTCCGGCAGTACCAAAAAAACACTCTTAGTTTTATTGAAGAACTATTTTGATGGAATTGTCCGAATGTGACTGTTTTATCAATTGAATTATTTGGCTGATACTTCTTAAGCTTATATAAATTTTGCAAGGATCGTGGACCTGAAAAATGAAAAATTACGTTGTTCTAACTCCGTATCCTGCTCTCGTTTTTCTTTAGTGGCAATTTTAGTCAAACGAAAAATGATTCAGTCATAAAATTTAATTGCAAGCCTAAGTCAAACAATATTTAAATTTCACCTCCTCGATCTTACTATCACTGTTTCTCCTTTTATGACGGGTGTAGATGAGCTAACGTTCATTAACCTCACTAGAATTTTTGGCCGGAGTTCTCCCAATGTTTTTTCACATAAATTCACACTAATTGGTCCTACTATTTATATTACCAATATAAATAAAACCAATGATTGAACTATATTCTATCAAAAATGTACAGAAAGGTCACACTCTTCTTTTACTGCTGCAACGTCATCAGTGGCTGTTCTAAAATTATATGAGACTGTTTTCTCAATTTAATTTTTAGGAACCGTAGCGTTATAGGACGAGAATGAGCATTCTTGTTATTCTAAAATGCTGTCAACAACTTAACCGTTTCAGTCCTTTCCAATTTTGCTATCTATTATCACGGTGACCCTAAAGCTCTTTGTCGTTTTCGCAAGTTTTTGCTTCACAAACCTGGTGATCATTAGTTTTCCAACTGGTTGTTAAAGAGGTTTGCTAATTGCCCCTTTTCATTGTTTCGCTGCCATTGGTTTCTGGAATGCTGGTTCCTTACAATCGCGGACGTAATGTCCAGGTTTTTGGAATCAAAAACATCTGAACAAAGAGCTAGATATCCGGCCTCTGTTATTCCACAGAGCTGATCTTTTCATGTTCTTCTCAATGAGGGCCTCTATTTGTGCAATATCTTTATGGCCCAACTTCTACGCCTTGATCAAATCAGTGACTATATTCGTTCCCGGGCTTAAAAGCTTTCTATAAGTGTTTGTTGTTTATTATGGAGCTGGATTTTGCCTAATTCCATGACATGGAACAAGGTATTTCAAATTTGTTATCATACAAATTTAGGTTGAGCTATAACCATCATGATAGTTTTATAATTTGGCCTGTAGAAGTTAATCCAGAACTTGAAAAATTTAAATTCATATAGTTCCAAATAGTGGTCAGATTTAAATGATTGAAGGAAGCAAAACTTTGATGCAATTTCGATAGGTGTACTCCCTTCGTGATTAAATTATTAAGGTTGGATTTACCTGGTCCTTATTTCTAATAAAACCTTGGTAAAATATCTAATATATAAGACGTCAGATTGGTAATAAAATTCTTTAATTCTTTGAAAATTTTCATTTGGTATGGAAGTTTTGCATCCCTTTCGTACCCTGCCTACACAAATATGTAGGTGAATTTTGATTGTTCTAGTGAGAAAATAATGTCGAAAGTTATTTATAGATGAAATTAAAACCATCTTTCACATTTGTGTATGTAATTTAACCAATTTAATCGAAACAATTAAAAGCCAACTGAATATTTAAAAGCCAACTGACACATTTGTGTAAGTAGTTTCTTTTTGTTAGGTCACAAAACTACCGATAAAATATTATTTTACCACAATAATTTCGACATTTTAGATAGTTTCAATTATTTTTCTAATAGATGGAACCACTATTTATCAAAAAATCGATTGAAAAGCACTTCCAAAGAGTTACACAATTGTGTAAGTTGGATTTTTGTTACGATGATATTTTATGTATAGTAAAATAAATTCTTGATATTTTTATTTACCAATTTTCATTTTTATTCATCGTCATCAGGGCTGCTGATATAACGTGGTGAGCGCATGCAAGAAGATTCAATTTGCTGACAAGTGCATCTTTTACAGTCAAGAGATGGCATGCTTTACTATCGGAACAGTGAATTCAAACGAGAATCCGATACGCACATGACTTTCGATACGCTACAATTGGTTTTGATTGAAGCATGAAGTTGCCCTGGTATTGGTTTTGTCTGAAATTGCAGTAAATTGGTAATAACCATAAAAATCAATGCAAATTATTATGAAGCGTGGGATAAAAACTAGATACGTTAAGCGAAAACACGTGTTGCATTCTCTGTTAAGACAGTTTTTGATCAACCGAGCCTACATTAAAGTTGTACCAAGTCATTGGTCCGAGAAATAAGACCATCAATTGTACAAATAAGACCATCAATTGTACATTTAACTTACATTTGGACATCGACATCGATACCACATTGAAACGAGCCATAAACAATTTAAATGAAAATTGAATAGTAGAAAAAATATTGAACCTTCAGTCAAAGGTGTATTTTCTTTCCAGCTGTGTCTGGAGAAAAGTCCAGTATCCACAAAACGGCAAGTCATCTCAGAATGTTTAAGGGGTTTTGGTCCACTTGCAAATGGTTATCTCCTTCAATTATATTGATGATTATAATTTTCCAAAATCTATGGTTAATGGAACTAGGCTAGGATAATGCGTTGCCGAATCATAACTCATGCATATATACAAAGATTCAGAGTGAATTAAAGCTTTTGGAAAACTATGAAATAACACGTTACATTCCGCAAAAGTTAAAGTTGAGTTACATGAGTTTTGCGGATGCCAGTGAGAAAGCGTACAGTGCAGTAGTATATTGCAGAGCAGTTGATGGATCTGGAGTAGTTACGGTGAATTTATTGGCATCCAAAAACAAGGTGGCACTAATTAGGCATAGTCCACTTTCACAACTCGAGTTGCGTGGGGAACTCTTTGTAACCAAGCTACTAATATTGGTGAAGCAAACAGTAAAATATCCAATTAAATATTATGCCCGGAAAATTGCATTTCAAAGATTTTAAACCATTTACCGTAAGACAACCCATCTATATTTAAGCAGTTAATTGGAGATTTACCTAGGATAAGATTAAAGGCTGCAAAATCTTTCACTTCATGTGACATTGTACAAATAGCCAATCCAACTAGCATCAAAAAAGAATCAAATTTACTAAAGGTATCGAACTGTTCATCTATAAGGTTACCAAAACCATCTAGAAAGTGTTAGCGACATATCAACTGCTAAGGAGTCTTCTTGCAATTTACTAATTTTAACATAATTACTGGCTTTATAGGGAATTAAGTCATACACATCAATTTCCTTACCCTATATATGCTAATGCTAGATGTCAAACATCACATACTTCGATCCATCATTAATCATTGATTTTCACATAGGTGAGCTCCTTATAGTTTAGGCAAACAAACAACATAATTGAGGAAAACATCAAAAACGCGTACACGATTTCACACCATATCCTAAATACCTTTACATTAGGTAGGTTGATACAGTAACCAGATAATTTTTTTTTCTACCTAAATTTATACAACATAAGAACGACAATAAAGTCACGATTATCGTATTAACGACGTCAATTTGATTGTTGAAAGGTTTCCCCCGAATTAAAGCTCGATAAAATTTTGTTATTCCCTTTTTCATTTCGTCAATGGATTTTATGTCGGCTCATAAAAAGTAAAAATTGTCAATAACATGTTAAATCATAAAAAAAATTTACCAAAATGTATTAATTTAATTACCCTGATTACCAATCATAATCATAACTTTTTTGTGTATAGGCGCGATTGAGGGTGGATCACAAATATTAAGGCTCGGGTATATATAATTTGGGTTTGCGCTCAAATATGTTCAAAAGTCAATAAAATTTTCTAAATACAGTCCACCGCCACACATCCCCCTTACACAAAAAAAAGGAAAATCGAAAATAATTTTATTATCTAAATAACACAATTTTTTTAATTGTTTTATCCTTAGAACATAATTTCATTCCATTTTAAATATCGTCATTGGCGTTCGTTGTCATCGTTCGTATCATTTTATCATGATAGAAGCTTATGTTCTCTAACGCAAATAAAATGTACGCGCAGATCTAAAATGTAGATAAGTTTGTGTAGCGAATACATTTTTATGGATTTTTATTATTTTAATTTTGCTAATGAGTGTTTAAAGTGCGACGGCGGGGGTGGAATGTATTTGGTTCGTATAATCAAATAGCATATTTGTGAGTGAAGTCTATAAAATCATATGGACGTGAATATAAAATTATTTTTTATTGGATTTTTATATTGTACGTAATTAGAAAATTTTACAAAGTTTGGCGTGAAAATATATAAAGGTAACTAATTAGAAAATAATAGACTCGGAGATCGAAAATTGGGGGAATTATGAAATGGTCATTAACAGTACAATAACTATATTATGATAATGAAGTATATTTGGTAACCGCTGTTTTGTTATAAAATTCGAAATGACGATGGAAGGGGGATGGTTTTTTTCATATTCAGTGAAATTAATAAATGCTTATTTACATTTTAGGGGTTTTACGAGATTTAACTGCACCTGCTCATCTAACACAAATATTAAGTTCATATAAGTGCACTGAGTACATGCAAAAATCCACAAAAAAAAATCCACTCATTATAAACAAAATTCAACTCATTTTACATCAAAATAAAATAGAAAATTTTTAACTCAGATTTTCGGAGTTATGCTAGGCTATAAACTGTCAAAATTTGGATTTTTGATTTTCGAAAAATCAAGAGTTTTTAAACGTAATTTTGGTTATCTAGAACATTCTAGACCATCCTAAAAATACAAAAATCCACTCTAAACTCATTATAAACAAAATTCAAATCATTTAGCATCAAAATAAAATCGAAAATTTTAACTCAGATTTTTTCAAATATTCAAGGCTATATTTTGTCAAAATAAAGATTTTTATTTTCGAGATTATCTAGAACATTCTAGACCATTCTAAAAATCTAAAAAATCGACTCTTATCTCATTTTCAACGGATTTCCACTCATATTCACAAACACATGGTCAGTTTATCTTGGAGACGACTTACACATTATGTCCATGTTTACTAGTTAATATTTTCATAAGGAAAAAAAGTGCAAGGTGAAATTAGGTCATCATTCTGTCCTCATTATCGGTCATATAATTTAGTACGATTTTTACCAGCTTTAGCATTAAACTCACTAGTCACATTATTTTGACGTTTCATGAATTCAAACTGTTGACAGGTTATCTAGTTACATGCAAAAACGTATAGCTTGCTTTTACAGCCTTTGCACTTGGGGCTCAAGAAGAAAATAAACACCAAGATTGTTATGTTTATATCTGCACAGTTTAGTAATATATAGCCTTGAGAAACAAGGTTTTAATTTTTAGCAATCTAATTTCTGGCAGAGCTATGATAGTTACTTTGCACCCTTTACCATATTTTGTCATCTAGGTATCTTAAATTTGAAATTTTGGAATCCACCCTAGTCGGCTTTTCGCTAAAAATCATTTTTTTTTTTTTGTCAAACCCGATCTTGAATTTTACAAGGAATAACGATAAAATGGCGCTTTTGAATACTTTCCAAATTATTTTTGGATTATCAGTTATTCGGTTGATTTCTTGTACTACGACTACAGCAACGGATATAAGTGAAGCGAGTTTAAAGCTTTCCGATGAATTAACCTTCAGCGATGTATTCGATTTAATTGCACCAACATACAATGTAACAACTATTGAAGATTATTTGCAATTAGAAGCTCCACAACCAGAATTGGAATCAAGTTCCTCAACACAACTACCATTACTAATGGACATAAGTGAACCAAGCTTAAAGCATTCCGATGCATTAACCTTCAGCGATGTAGTCAATTTAATTGCACCAACATACGATGTAACAACTATTGAAGATTTGGAAGCTCCACAACCAGAATTGGAATCAAGTTCCTCAACACAACTACCACTACTAATGGACATAAGTGAACCAAGTTTAAAGCATTCTGATAAATTAAGCTTCAGCGATGTAGTTAATTTAATTGCACCAACATACGATGTAACAACTATTGAAGATTTGGAAGCTCCACAACCAGAATTGGAATCAAGTTCCTCAACACAACTACCACTACTAATGGACATAAGTGAACCAAGATTAAAGCATTCTGATAAATTAAGCTTCAGCGATGTAGTCGATTTAATTGCACCAACTATTATTGAAGAGTCTCTGCAATTGGAAATACCACAACGAGAATTGGAGTCAACTACATTATCACAATTACCATTACCACAGGACACAACAGAAACCTCAACAACGTCGAAATCTTTATCAAATCTAGCGTCTACAGCCGTATCACCTTCAGTAGTGTTACCAATTATATTCCTACCAGCGACATCGGAAACATTATCGCCACCGTCATCTTTGCCATTACCGTCACCATTACCACCATCATCGCTAATAACCACAATAGAAACAGTTACAACAGACTCTTCTAATACATTTGTTGAAGATAATTTATCAGGAGCATTAATTTTGCCAACTGATGATCAACCCGATCTGTTTACAATTGACTATGTAACGAAAATTAATGCCAATGATAATGAATCAACATCATTTCAACAGTTAGCCGAAGATACAACTAAATACTTAACACCACTTTTAAGAACTGATTTTAATAAGCAGTTGAATGCAACGTATAGGAATATGACTTTGCCCTTTGTTACCACTAACCAAAAACCGCTAAGAATAAACAGTTCTTATAATATAAACGACTCCGGTAGTTTAGAAATCTCCACAAATTTTAAATATCTCGATGAACTCTATGATAAAATGACAATGCCCCCGATTCACGCCGAAAAGAATTACACAGTTAAAAGTGAACCACCAAAATATATTTATCCCAGGAACATGACAGCAGATGAGGTTTGTTTTATTATAGGAACATGAATCATTTTTTAATTGTTACTTATATTTATTCCATTGATTTCAGTTATTTGCTTATGATCTTCTCAAATGTTGGGTCTATCAAGTCTGCTACGAAGATCCATAATCTATCAGATGTAACGATTAATTTCAAAATTAAAATAAATGAATTTGGATTGTATGAAATATTTTATGTCTCCTTCTAAAACGGGTGAGCCGAGGTCAGAAGGCAGAATCCTTTTCGAAGCAATATACCCACTGGATTCTGTGCAGAAGGAACATTGTCCCATTGTGAAATCTAACCACAGACTGACAATTAGAGCTTAATTAGCCGTAATCTTTGAAATACGGTATATTTTCCATAAGTATGTTTCCATTTTGCTCTGACTGTAGGGTCACACCTTCATTATAGTCTGCTCTAGACATAAGGTCGTCCATACAAAAGTCTTTGGACACATTTAGGTAATCCTTGGCGAATAAGTTTGCTAATTTGTGGAGATCTTTAGTAGCCAGAACTATGTTGCATGTGCTGTACCGTAGGTATTAGTAAAGGGGTTGGTGTCTACTAATTCTGTTGGTGACTTACGCCACATGATGTGTTGGTATGTCAAATGATTCATCTTAACCAAACAATAATAGATTTTGCCTATGCTATGTCAACAAGTCTTGTAGGTAGTTTAACCAATTTTTTATAATATGTATGCCATAACACCAATGGGTATTTGTCATAAAACGGTTAATTCAATTGATTTAAATTTATAATCAATTTTTTTTAAATCTAATTTAAATTAAATTTAAAATTTTGTGTCAAATAAAGTGTATATAAATTAGATTTTCGGCGAATTCATGACTTATTTGTCATAAAACGGCACACATACCTCGGTAGGATCTTGGTTCTCCAAGATTATCAAAGATGTTTACCAATTCTGTTTGTAACACTGTTACAAGCTAAGATGCATAGCTTTCGATTTTTCTCTATAAACCTTTAGTGATAATCTGATTCTCCTTCCGCGTGTAAAAATTGACTACTGCGCTTTTTTCGACGTTAAATATTAAGATCTTTAGTGTTAAGATCTATGCCTATTACAACACTGACAGCATCTAACGAAGAATTTTTTCACCTAAAGCTTTTAAAACTCGTATAGTTTAATCGTTGTATGAATATGAGGTAGCTTAATAAAAATTACGAATAAAGGCATTAATGATAAGGTGCCTGCGATCATCACTTTTAATAAACCAAACTTTTTATGTTTTAAAGGTAGAATTCAAGTCCGTCGAGGTTAGGCAAAAACCAATAATTTCAAAATCATAAATACTTCCTTGAATATCAAGTGGCTGCATTTCAAACATACAACCATATCCAAGCAAATAACATAATGCAACTATTTTAAAAGAAGACTAAATAGATTTTAAATCAAATCGCGAAGCAATGGTTCATAAACCGTATAACATATTCAACACATATTCTCCACAAATCAACATATTCCCTCGAAATCAATAATATGTTTTACATAAATGCACAACATAAAATTGAAAAACAGCATAAACTATGTTTTAATGATGGAACGGGCAGTTGAATTTTTACAGTTTTATCTGTCAGATTATTGCATAAATTCAGTAATAACAAGAAAATTTCCCAAAGGTATCATTTTCTATATTCTGTATATGGATGTGTTGATTTTTTACTATACACATAATAACAGCCGTATATACGAGTACACAAATTTACACAGATGGATAAAGTTTTTCTAAACATCCGGTTAGTACGGTGAAATCCAATAAAATCTAAAAAAAAGTGAAAATCAAAGCAGATTTTTGTGCTACACAATTTTGAAGCGTAATTTTACCAAAGTGTTCAAAATGTTTTCATCACCACGAGAATGATTGCATTGTATATCACGGTTTGGTTTATTTAAAATGATCGCCTTTTGAATCCTTAATAATCACGTGACACTAACAAAATAAACCACATGCAGAATAAATTTTATAAAGCAGTATGATTATTTAAAAGGTTTGAAGGTTATTTCAAGGTTAATAGAGATAGTCCTGCCAGTACCTTAACTCACTGAACGTTTTTATGCTAATTTTTGAAACTGAAACTGCTTCCTGTTGCACTAAAACACTATCGTGTTAACATTTTTTTTTTTACTTTTTTCGCTAGAATCGGGATTAATAGCAATGATATCAAAATTTTGTTCTCTTAATCCAGGCAGTCTTTTTCTGTAGACGAAGTTCTTTCAAATATTTTGTAGGTAGCTAAATGTTTTACCTAATGCCGTTGCGGGGTCAAAACTGCCATTTGCATACGCCTCTGCTCATTGCACCGCTTCAGCCATTCTTTACTTTAAGAAGAAATTATCACTTTTACACTCCTTCTTCGTTAGAATTCCAAGTTGGAACGACTAAAAGAGGTGTGAATTTTAAGAATATGTTAAAATCCAAATATAAAATAATTTGGATCCTGAATGAACATTTTGAGCATGAAACTCGATCTGCTGATACTTAGACTAGAATAAGGTGGCTAATCATTAAATTTTTTTTTTTGCCTATTAAATTATAAAGAAAAGTGATGCCGTTTTTAAAATCTGATTTATTAAAAAAAATTTGAAAATTGCTTACGTTTAATAATAACTTGGTTTTTGCCAGAGAAATAGTTTAAATCGCTTTGCAACTTCAAACAGTCTGATATGTATATAAGTGACAGGACCAGACATTTACATGTCTTCGGAATAGGGCAGTTTTAATACCAGTTTTGATTTATTTTAACCAAAGGTCTCTGTGAAGGTTCTTATTTATTGTATACCTCAAATCATTGTCGAAGCTACGAATAATATCATTTTGGCATTTGTTACCGAAATTCAAATTGCTGATTTAATAGCAGCTAGTTGTGAATTGAAAGTTCAGAGACTTTACAAAAAAGCCAAAACATTTTCTGAATTTTTAGTTCAGCTCTTCCTTTTTTTACATGCTTTCTCCACTTGAGTTTGGCATCGAGAATCAAGTTAAGGTATTAAGCTGTGTTTGCATATGGCCGAAAATTTCTGTTGGTAGAATATAAGGTTTTAGATCATTTCTGAACCAGTGTGGTCGTGAGCCACTAGAGTAAAATTTATGTTTAAGTTTCTGCTCGACTGCTATTAATTTTCTACTGTTTAACGTTGTAAGTCTAGATCCCAATAGTTGTATTTGCATTAAAGTTTGTCCAATTTTAAAATCACGCCCTTTCTATATATTTAAATAGTTGAATGTTGTCTTCCTATTTTAAATTATTCCATTGAAGTCAATATATTACAGAAACAGTTAGCTGTCTTTGTTTAATTTGAACTTTTGTAGGAGTTTAAGATACTCACCATGTTCATTTATCGAGCATTTCCGTATCCGCCAGCCAGAAACAAGCCAGAGACGTGCCGGATTGTAGTTTCCAAAAGATTTCAACGAGCCTGAAGTCTTCATTCTAGGATGTCTGAAACTCGGGCGTGATCAGGGAAAGTAAATCACCATACAATAGTCCAATAATCTTAGTCAAGAAACGTGATCACGTAGATAGAATAAACGCACAAGTCTCGTGGTAGACTAGAAACAATTAAAAAAAAAAATACACCTACTGCATGGTTGCAAGGTTTTCTTATAGTATTAGAATTGAAAAGCAGTTTCCTAACAGGTATCAATGGCAGAAGAAGATTGCAAGAAAAAAGCATTTTGATGCTAACCAGTAGACCACTTGAGGAGTAACCAGATTTTAAAATAAATTTTCAATTAACAATCGACGAATCTGTCACAGGTAACTCCATTACTTTTGGGAAAAAATCATTTTTGATTTACATTTAAGAGTTAGTAGCAGGTTTAGGCATCCAATTACTTTAGACAGTATCCATACTGTGTAAAAATTCGAAATTTTTAGTTGACCAGATAGCGAATTAAATTATCAGAATTTGAGATCAAATACGGAAAAGGCGTAAATAATTCAAATGCTGACGCACTGTGAAGGTCAGAAATCAATTGCATTACATTTCAGCAAGCACAACTCCAAATAAAAACCACATCGATGTGTGATTTAAATACGCAAATTACGTATCACATAGAACCTGAGACCACATCTGATGGACTGAACAGAAAATATAAAGTAACAGGGATAACTTAACAAAAGGTTGCATATTACGAAAAGTGAATCACGTTTTACCACCATAACATGAAATATTGGCCCTTGTTCCAGTTTTCAAAATCAGCGTCACTCTCGTTATTTTCCACCACTGGTGAAATTCTCTTAATTTTAATGATTGATTGAAAAGTAGGAACATAGGAATTGCCAAGTTCTTGAAGTACCGTACTAATGAAGCTAGTATATATACCATACAGATCGCATCCTTTTTTTTGCTCGTTAGAAGTGAGCGATCACATCTATATACCACGTATTGGGGTGGTAAAAAATCAGAACTGTGATTGTTTTTGTTAAGAGACGACTCACAAAATATGAATGCAGGAAAGTTTACGTTTCTAGCACTGTGCTGCTTTTGACAAAAATTGTATCGTTATCAAGTTAATCGTTGCTTGCTTTTATCGAGGTAGGTTCATAAACCGAAATGTTTAAAAAAGCGACTTTTTCCAACTCCACTCAAATTCCTTTACTAAAAGTCCAACAGGCGAGAGTTTTGAGTTTATAGAATATTCCATTCTACTATGATTGGAGGGGAGTCTTTGAGCATATACATGTTTGGTACTAATTATTTTATTACGTAATCTTTTAAAAGTAACATCTTAAACTGAGTTATGGATGCGACTGACAAATAGCCATCTTTTTGGATGTATGTGCTAAATAAATTAATCGGTGACGAAACAGTTAACTTTAGTGCTAATGAAGTCATTGCATTATTAAATAACGTATAGTTATATATCCAACAGAGTTTTGGAATTCACCATAAAACTTCTTGGTTTACCACCACAAAAATTAGTCAACTGCCACTTCAAAGTGTCTCTTTGTCATCAAAACTGCATATTTTAAATTTGAACCAATCAAAAAAAAAGCTTGGTTTGCCGGATTTGTTTCATTGATGAAGCTGCCCGTCAACATGTAGCTTAATCAACATGTTGGTGATGTAGTTATTGCAGTTATTTATATATATCTATATATATATATAATAATATATATATATATATATATATATATATATATATATATATATATATATATATATATAAATATATAAATATATATATATATATATATATATATATATATATATATATATATATATATATATATATAAAATATATATATATATATATATATATATATATATATATATACATAAACATACTTATGATTCAAATTTATCTCCAGAAATGCTCGTAAAAGTAACGATTTTCCAAAAAGTTTGCTAACAGGATGTATAGTAATCCATAAAACTTGGGATTAACATTTTATATAATATTATGTATGTTTGTATGTACAATGTGGTGTCACAGATTCAACAACGATGATGTATGCTGAAACATTTCAATTTATATATATATATATATATATATATATATATATATATATATATATATATATAAATTATAAAAACGTGGTTGTTGATTATCCGAATCTAGGCGGACGCTTATACATACATTTTATGTGAATGATGCTCAAAATTTAATTTATTTGTTACAAATTCAGCAGCTAACACCATCACCGAAAAAGAGGATTGAAATATAGCACACGAAAAATAAAAAAAAATTGTACGAAACTTAAAATGATTTATTTGATTGATTTGAGCTTACAATGGGATATAGCTATAATATGCAGCAGCCAACAAAAAAAAAATTGTAAAAGCTTTAAAAATGGATATACATTTTAATTGGGTTTATGGCTTGCTAATGACTTTTATATTGATGAATTGCGTAAGTAATAAATTTTGATGGGCGGTTTGGTTTTGATTTAGCATTAATGGTGCGGTATTTTTTGTACATATTCAGTTTTACACATATTATGAGCGCTCACTCACACATAATATTTCAATCTAAATTTAATTAAATTTAGGCCATCCCTTCCATATAAATATATAGGAAATAAAAATGTACCCAGCTTAAAATCGACCATCACATAAAAATACAATTCGTGTTACGTAAATAATAAAAACTCCCCAAAAAAAAACCGTAAATTTCCATAAATTGTTCACACAGCCTATATAAAAGGAAAATAAAAGACGAAAATATACGTAACGGAATCTTCCTGATTCCTTTTAATTACATCCAAAGTATTTTTCTTTTGCATTGTATTGTTTGACTTTATGGTATTTATTCCCCAACACAGTGGCAAGTACAATTACAAGAAAGTTTTCTCACCTTTTTTTTATTCCACGTACACAATAGATGCAAAATAAAATTTTCCAATACCGAAAAATGTTTTTTGTCCCCAATTTATTGTACGTCGTCGTCGTCGTCGTCTTTAACAATCATTAAAATTCAAAGTATTATCTTTGATGAACCATAAAATGATGATGACATGAATTGAATGTTATTAAGATGAAAATAAATGAAAAACGAACAACAACAATATAAAACGGAAAATTATTTTGGAATTTGATTGGAATTAATATGACAATAAAAGATGGAGGAAGGAACTATACCTATATACTATATATATACTCGTATCCGAATAATAAATAAAATATCGTTTCGATAATAAGTCAAAGTGGAAGAAGAAAAATGGTTTAGATTTTCTTTAGTGCTTAAAGACTATAATATATACTATATACATATACACGCAATAATAAAAACATTAATCTCACAACAAGAAAAGCATAAGATCAAAATGATAACATGCTATGGAAAACAACAACAAAAACTCGTAATATACAATGAAAAAATACGTGAAAATTTTATTGATTTCAGGTGCTGTTCGTTTTGTTTTGTTTAGGATTCTTTCAATTTGATACTTTATTATGTATCCAACGATTCTTTGAATTATGTTAAAATTTGTGAATTGAGTTTAAGAATGCGATCAGCTGTTCAATTATGTACTATATAATCCAGTTTGAGTTAGATGTGTATCATCAATTCGTTGCAAAAACAGCAACTATATTATATTAAAGCTCAATGACGAACTAAGATCGAAGTTAAAAGAGTTTTACCTTCGCACGATTACAAATTGTTTTGACATTTAGTATTTTTAAGTATACATTTTAGTGAAAAAAAAGTCACTATACTATAAGATAATTTTTTTTAGATAAAACTGTAAGAAACTATAGTTGCTATACAATGTTCTCGTATATTTAATAAAGGATTTGTTCTAAATCTAAATCGGCACCAAAGGCCGAACAACCAAATGGTATCGTAAATATAAATAGTGAACGTACCAGATATACTGCAACAAAACAAATGCAACCAAACAAAAAACCACCATTACCACTAATAAATACTTTGGGGGTAACCAATTACCCAGAAATTGAGTCACTCGTAAAATCTATTACTGACAAAACTATATGATAACAGCGCTAGTTTTTAGGTTTAAAAGGAATTCTTTACAGCGTAATAAATATCGAACCATTGAGCAGAACTACCAAATGCATAACCGCAACGTTCTGGAATTTAATCATACCCAAAGTTGTTGCGGTCAAGTATCGAGATGTGTAAAATGTTTATGCAAACATAAAACTATGGTATTTACCAAAAACAGAGATATGCCGATCTGAACTTACAACGTCAAAAGGCAAAGGTTAATAATTTCAAACTGGGATATGTTTCCGAAAATTAATGGCGGAAAAATCAATCTTGAGGTGATATTACAAAACTGTTGCCAGTTAAAATATGAATTAGAACATATTAATAAAATAATACACCAAGCTGCAATGATAAGCACTCCAATATACAAAATATGGAGGTGCTTAACAAAGCCGACCCAATGGAAGTTAGACAGTTAATATGGAAAAACCATCTTTGCCAATACAAATCAATTCAAGGCAGGCATCAAATTAATCAAACACCTTAGCATTGGTATAATCAATTTTGAGGCTTTAAATTGGGCTTCAATTTCAATAAATGAGAATTTTATTAAAATGTAAAAACTGCTTTTAAAAGAAACTGCCAGATGAGCACCATCCCAGTTGTAATACATAATAATAAAAAAATTAAAAATTCACAAGATGAAACGGACTTCAAATTGCATATTAAGCATTTGTTCACAATAACACCAAAAATTACAAGACTTATTTTTACTTGAAAGCCCAGAACTTTTCGAAGCTAATTTCAATTTTTTGGGTCAAGCTTATGCTTTTGCTCCACATAAGCTTTCGGATCTTAATCCAGATCCAAAAATAGAAGTACAACAAGATACGAAAATTATTCGGACTCAGAAATGGAAACGTGTCGAAGCTCCGAAACAAAATCTTTGAAATTATCCGTCCAATAGTGAATTTTAAATCAGATCCGAAACGTAGAAGGATGTACTTAAGAATTAATATCGATGTGAGAAATTCTTTGATTTAAACATTCGAAGTCAATATTGGAATTATCGAAACTTGCAAAATTAGTGGACTTTATCGCCAAGGTTATATCAGAAAACCATTAATTAAGGATGATATGTAACCGGCTCAATTTTGTTAAGTTCATATTGTTGAAATCATCTTAAATCCTCGTTTCAGACATAAAAGGTTGAAGTAGAGAAACTGCGTTTATTCCAGTTCGCGTATATTCCATACTTCTAGATTTTAGAAATCCTTTATATTCCAATTTTGGTCATCGTTGGTAAAATACTATCTGCAAAAATTGTCATCGATGTACCGATATCAAAATCATTATATATACAATAATTAAAAGGTTTATGAAATTCTTTCAGTTGAAAATTTTTGCAGCAACATTTTAATACTTTGACGTAAATTTTAGGCTGGATGTTGTTTACCCAGTTAACTACACCTTATATCGGGACAATTTAATGACCAATTTAAAAAACAGCAAAGGTGGCTTGCAAATTTTCGTGTCAGCTATTATTGGAAAATGACAATTAATCTTTTATGAGAAGTGGCTCTTTTATTACAAAGGCTTGAAAAAACTATTAATTTTCTTGAAATTACAAAATTTGTATTTTTCGCATACAGTGTTGGCACTTTTGATGAATAAACTTGGGCGTGTTTACCGAGGAAAGACAGTACGGTGCGGAGGTATTTATGATGTATATAAATAATCTATTTCTACCTGCGGACATGAATTAGTAACATAATTATGATGTTAAAAAGTCAAAGTTTCGTTTATTTTAGAGACATCCTATTTTTAATATTTTTGATATTAAATATTGCAACTTCCATCAATATCTTTATACCTATTATCAATTGATTGATTGATTGATTCGACTATGGGGCCAAGTTCTGGACAAGTGTTTCGAATAAC
The DNA here is from genome assembly GCA_963556175.1 of Tipula confusa. Lineage (NCBI taxonomy): Eukaryota > Metazoa > Arthropoda > Insecta > Diptera > Tipulidae > Tipula > Tipula confusa. Next base: position 184,011,220 of record OY744476.1, read on the forward strand.
GCCGGTCCTATTCCCACAACCTTTTAACATTTAACAAATGGTAGGAATGGAGGGATTTTCCATATATTTGTATTTCCATATTTACATTCCCATGCATGATAGAAACAACCCAGTTTCAGGTTCGTTTTATGTTGTTTTATCTGGCGGTAAACAGTTTCTGCAATTAACTAGGTTCTGGAAAATCAACTGCATAATCTCAAAACCGACCGCTTCATATCCAGTGGATAGAATCAACCAATCTTCAATGTGACGAGTCGCTTCTAGAAGACTAGCAAGCTATGTGGAAAAGGTAATACTATTAGCAAACCTGATCAAACCAGTGAAAGAGAACCAAATTCAACTGTAATTGAAGTACATCCATAAATAAATTCCCATTTTTTATTGAACTGACTCGGAAGTCAACCAAGGCGCCAGAGTAAATTCGTAGGTAGTCGTACGTCAAGCTTAAAATCAAATATATTCTGCATCTAGAGGTTTATTTCCGACAAATTATGATGGACTGGCCCGTCTTTGTAGGGCAATCTCTAAGAGATTGATTAGTTCAATTGAAAAGCTAACGAAACAACTTCTGTACTTTTCTTCACTGCCGGTGTTTTGCGCTCGACCCTCTCCTACCATATCTCTTTTCCTGATCAGTCCTACCACCCACTAAAATTCCGGAACTGGACTAAACCCAATTAAAAATTATTCGGCATTTTAGCGAACGCAGCGGTATGATTATGATTTAATTCCACAATTTAACTGAGAAAAATTACAAATCATTCAGCCCTACTTTTCGAAAAAAAAAATTTCCGGCAAGTGGTTTACCCCAACACATTTTGTAGAGCAATTATTTCTTATAGCGTTCCAAATAGTTTAAAAATTTCATGAAACCATAAAACCGTTTTAAAGTTACATAGTATATTACTTTACCTCAATAAGAAGTTCCTTTCTAGGTCTCTACGATGTGTTGATTTTATATATTTTATTGTAAAGCAGTTTATGCAAATTTACCTGTAAAGAGAAAGAAAATACATTTATGTTAGGTTTTTGTTCATTACTTAAAAAACTATAGTAAAAATGTATTTAGTTTCATCTGGTTAAAAAGTTGATTTAATATTTTAAAATATTTTGGCACTTTTATTATTTGTTCTTCAATTTTAAAGTATATCGTTTAATACCCAAACACACACGACCTTGATAAGTTCTTGAAATAAAATGATATGAAAAAAAAACAAAACTAGACAAAAGCTCCAGCCTTAAAAAAACAAGTAAATCAAAATTTAACGGGAAACTCATTTAATTTAATTTATTTATTTTTAAATCGTTAAATTCCTACAAAATAAGATTATCGTAAAAATCTGTGTAAATAGATAGGCGTCCTACACAATAATAATTCGAGAGATGGTATACGTAAAAATCCGTTCTTGCTCCTCTACTCACTGTAACTCCTATATACACATTGTCATTCTAGTTGTCATCAAATTTAAACACTTTCCTAACAAAAATAAATGAAACGACATAAAAAATAAATAAAATTCCGACTATCAACACCCGCACCCTTTCCACTAGAAACATAAAATTATACACCATAGTCTATATGAAACATGTACGAAAAGATGATACTATAATATATAAAATGGTAAAGTTGTAAAAATGATAACAACAACAAAAAATTAATCGTACATCATTGATTATGCTATGTGCTTTTTTTTTTGTTGTGTGCTATGGCCACATATCTATACAAGCTTTCGTATACAAACGAATAGAAGATGGATAATTCGTAGTCTATTGGGAATGTTATTTTATATATTATGAGGTTGATAACTTGATGAAAGGACGTACGAATTTGTTTTTATGACGAATTGTGTATTTTGCCCCGAAAGTGGATTAAACGATAGATTAATAAAAGAGATTTGGGTACTTGTGTGACTCTCTAATTAATGGCTAAGATGTGAGTTTGTACGTTTTAATCTATATACAGAGTGTATGTGATTAAAGTATACTTAAAATGGATTAAAGATTATTATGGTATAAGCAATGTGGAAAAAATTGGTAGCCATGAGAAACCAGATTAGCCGTTGATTGTATTTGCTTGTAACTTTTGGGTAAGGCCAAAACTGACATGTAAAAATATATATAAATTGGTAACTTGTTTTCTAAATTTCCCCACAATTTATTTTTATTTGTCGAGAAGTTAGCACACATATCTGGAAATTTGGAACACAAGACAATCAAAGCTTTTGAAAATATGAATGATTGCTTGTCCAGTGATGGGTAACACCAATTGATACCATTGTGAAGACGAAATTTTTTGTTGCAGTCCACGCCATTAGTTTTGGGGCGACATATACATTATTATTATTATTATTATTATTTATTTATATATTTATATATATATATATATATATATATATATATATATATATATATATATATATATATATATATATATATATATATATATATATCAACATATTATCCTCAGAATCGTCTTCATAATCCTCTTCGGATAACCAACATAATAAGGTTTTATATTCTCAGCACTAGTAAAGAAGTTAATATGGAACCCTCTGTGTGACCAACCTTCTAAACGTCGTATCCGTCTTTTCCCTTCTCCTTTAATACATCATAGAGATCTAAAAATTTAGCTTGAATCTTGTTGCCTCCAATTGATTTCGCTTAATCACCAAGTCGCCGACCTTTTATTTGTTTGGTTTTTTCCGACGCTTGTTGAATGTCCGCTTATTTTCGTCTTGAACCTTCTGAATATTTTGTTTTGTGGCATCCCTCAGACTCTACCGCTCTTGATTGAAATCTTTGGCCAACTCTTTTTTAACAGATTTTTTTTACGAGATGATAGACTAATACTTCTTTGATTTTCTCAAATGCTGTTCTGAACCAAAGTGAAATTCGACACTTTTCGATTGCAAATTTGTTAAAGGCCTTACAATTATGGCATAGCCTTCCATAAATTTATGGAAATATTCCGTAAGTCCTAGAAAACTTTGTAGTTTTTTTAAATTTCTTGGAACACTGAATTTTAGAATCGCTTGCGTCTTTGCCTCCGAGAGTTAACTAGTGCCACCAGTTACTTGATAACCGAGGTATTCCACTGATAATCGAAAAAAAGGACATTTACTCCATTTTATGTGCAGCCCATTCTCCTTTGAACTTTCAAAGCTTCTTTTAACTTCTCTAAAACTTCTTCAGTAGTCTTAGCGGTACATAGATAGATCCCAAAAAATATTGACTTTACATCGCATGAAAACAGCTGGACTGTTGCATAGCCCAAACAAAGCTCGCAAAAATTCATAAAGTCCGAAAGGGGTTACAAAGGCAGTAAACTTTTGTAAATCTTTAGCAACAGGCACATGAAGGAATCTGTTACGCAAGTCAAGCGTTGTGAAATACATGGCACCCTGGAGTTTAATGATCTCGTCTTCGATCAGAGGGAGCAAAAATCTGTCTTTTACAACAACTTCTGGGATTCTGTGCTATGGGCTTTTCGTCTGTTAGATTGAGTTTCAATTTGAAATTAGAATTATTGTTTTGTTTTGTTTGTAGGGGTGTACGCCAGGTCTACTTAAATGTTATATACTATACAGACTTCAGGCAGGAACTTCTTCATGGTAATACTCGTAGGCGTTATTACGGTTATAGTTTGATTCATTAGCTCTCGATCAACTATTACATCAACAGGTAAAACCGAATCTTGTATAATATGAAAAATAGTCTCATATTGTTCACCATCAATCAGCACGTTAGCGACAAAACGACCAAGAGTATTGATTTTCTGAGGACCAGCAGCAATGAAAGTTATAATATTTTCATCAAGCTTCAGAGTGCCAATATACCTTTATTTGTTATGCGCCATTATGTTAATATTACTGCCACTATCGACCAGCGCAACCAATTCACTTGCATATTTTCACAACGTCTTTCCGCGCCAAAAAGTTACAAAGTATTTGCACATCAGTTTCTTCAATCTTTGGATTTTCATGCACAGCCAACACCTTTGCACCTTTGAAATCATGCATATTTGATGTACCATACAAAATGGCCTTGTTATATGCATAATCAATAATTCCGTCTATAGAATGTTGAATTATGGCGTGTTGAATATTTGCGCATCGAAATAGGGTAGCCCTTGAAGCTTTCATTACTTCTTTTTGCTTTCCATTAGTTTTTTATTCACGAGTGCTTCATTTGCATTCTTTCTAAATTCATCTTCAAGAAAATTGGCCAACTTTTCCCAAGAATCTATCTGACTATCTGTCATCCTTAAACTCCATTTTGCCGATCCACATAGCAATCTCTTTGCATAAACAAGTTTCTTTTTATCCATCCATAATAAATTTGTGGATTAGGTATTCGTCATCTCCACTAAATTTGCAAAGTGAATCTTCAGCATATTTGAAGCCAAACATAGAAATACATGAACTTAGATATAAGTTTTGAATTTGTTCGAGTCAGATCAAAATAAAGTACAGGCTTCATTAGAAGCTTTGTCTACGTCTAGTAATAGCTCAAATTCAATTCAGAATCATCCGATAAAGGTACTTACAATGACGTATTTAAGAATTTAGTAAATAATTATGTAATTTTTATCTGCAAAAATTTATGCTTTCAGATTGTGAGGACTTAACAAATGATCCTTCCTTCAAAATTGTTGAACGTCCGCACTAGCAATGTTGAAGAAAAAGTAGAAAATCAACCCTCTTCTACAAGCGAGCAAGCTACTTATCCAAGCCCCGTAAAGAAGGGTAGAAAGAAAATAAATAGTGAAGCTAACTAGAGGAGAAACACAGCCAAATGGTTAAAAAATACAGGAAAAGCCTATGAGACAGATAGTAAAGTCAAAAAATATCAGAGCCATAACAAATGCAAATTGAATTGTTCTAGAAAAATTTCGGAAGAAGAACATCATCAAATATTTACGATTTTCTAGAAGTTGGGTAATCTAAATAAGCAAAAACATTTTATTGCTTCCCGCTTAGAACCAATTCAGCCAAGATATAGGTATATAAGGGAAAAATCCAGAAGATTTTTAAACAATTTATTCTATTTCAATTTAAAAAAAAAAAAAAAACTTCCTGTCTGTAAAGTTTATTAGCTTCCGCACTCCAGAAATTTCAGTTCACATGTTTGTAATAAAAAAAAAAATTTAGAGTAAAAATCTGCTAAAATGGACTCAATTTAATGCAGCAATGGATGAACATAATGGCTGCATTTTGCAATAAATGATAATGTCTACCGATGACAATAACATTCCAATCAAATTGCTGTTAAATATGCAATACGTCACGCAGTAATTGTTGAATGCATGGACGACCATGCTTTGGCAACTTGGAGATTTGATCGATGATGAAAGGTCAATTTGTTGCAATGGCTCTGCTTCTGGCAAATAAATTTCCCTAAGGAAGTTTTTTATTGATCAGGAATAGGAACTGGGTGCTTGAATCTACTGTGAATAGTTCACAGCCAAATCCAGGACGCACGAATAAAGGATCGATTTTATTAAATCCATCTGCACATTGCATTGCTCCAGCCAGTCTGTACTGAAATTGACGATGGTTCGGCCCATGGATTCTGCACTCCAACAGGAGGTGATAGTTGTGTTCATCGTCATCACTGATCGTAATCAGTGAAAAATCCCTTTTGCAACCCTTCCCCTTTGGGATTCGAACCCGGTACCTCCCGTCCCAAATACCGCAGGTTTAACCACTGCGCCAATTGCTCGGTAATAAATAATTTTGCTTGGTGGAAAATTATGGAGTAAAAAAAGAAGGCCAGTTTATGTCCTCCATAATCAAAGGACTGTCCTTAGATTATATCTGTTTTTTGTTTAATATACAATTGCGTATGTCAACACGAGTAAGGTAAAAAATTTTGCCAGTTCAAGCTCATTGTCCACGGCACTTAGGAGTTTTGAAAGCTTCAAATTGTTCATGATGGAGAGAAATAATTCTAGGTTAATCTTTTTTCAGTGCGTTGTTCAGCTGAGTTTTGATCATATTTCCATTTGGGGCTAGAACGCCAAACTATTTACACGAAAAATCATGTAGCTTGAGGATGTTTGACAAGTTGGACTGACCACACAAGATGATATCTTTAGGTATTTTGTTATGCCTTTGTTTTTGTGATACCTTTGTTTTGTCATTTCTTACGATAATCCAAAGATTCAGTAGTTTAATTTAGAAATATTTTACGGATGCGTGGGATGCTCCTTAACCACAGAGGAAATGATAAAATAATAGATTTCACAAACATAAATCGAACCTTTAATACTGTGAAATAGATGAAAGTATTAGTAACATGACCGGAAATTTTACTGCTCTTCCAATCAATAAATATCCCATTATCTCGCAAAACCGAAAAATTCGATTAACCATATTTACCTGCCGCAAGCTAATTTACTTAATAAATAAACTTTTACGAAATATTTACTAAATAATCCATAAATCGTTTCGTATACAGCTCACCAGATATCCAATTAAAGTTGAACTTTCCGTCAAAAATAAATTTTTGCCACGCTCATAAAAGCAGAAAAAATATTTATCCCTATACATATACCTGTTACCCTTACCTCCATGTAAATCGACCCTTGAGATATTAAACCTAATTTCATCTCAAATATTTTTTTCCTTAATAAGGATATATATCTTTCTGTGCGGACCATTTTTCTTTGGTGGTAAGGGTCGATTATCTGCGAAAGGTATATTGTACACTAAAATAGGAATATTTATACCCATCATATTTAAGGTGAAAATATTATATCGTGTGCAGATATGCGAATGTGAGGTGCCAACATAAACCTAAATTATATATATATATATATATATATATATATATATATATATATATATATATATATATATATATATATATATATATATATAATGAAACGCCAAAATGTTAACTTTTTTACAAATTTCTCGGAATCTCTTTCACGCAGAGCGAATATGAATCGAATATATATATATATATATATATATATATATATATATATATATATATATATATATAAATATATATATGTATATATATATATATATATATATATATATATATATATATATATATATATATATATATATATATATATATATATATATCCAATTCAATCACATCCATAAATTTAATTTATTATGGATTTAATATTTTATTGACTTATAATTGAAATTAATAAATATGATTTTTGTTTTATATACAAATATTGTTATTTAATTGTATTTTTATATTTGGATTTGTTTTTCCATTTTCCGGCGCAATTCAACAAACACACACACAGACGTACACAGTTTATTATGGATATTTAGGCACACAGAAAGATAATTAATGATGGTATATATACAGTATCTTTCGCTGAAATATAATCTAATTTATTAGGACTTATTGTATTTAATTTTTATTTTTTTTTTATTTATTGATCAAAATTAAATGTTTATTGTTCGTCAAGACTTTGTGATAACTTAAAGCTTTTATCCTCATTAGACATATTATACGCATGTAAAGTACTTTGGCACTCGACTCGAACAAAATAAACCACATTTTTATATTTCATCAATCATTGTGAAATGACAATTTGATTGACATTTCATATATATATATATATATATATATATATATATATATATATATATATATATATATATATATATATATATATATATATAAATGTAAGTCTTAAGTGGAAATCTTAGGCTCATATACAAAATATTCTCAGATTAAACTGAAATTGTGTGCAAAATTTAGGTCAACATCTTTTATCGATAAGTTTTCCAATCAATCTTACATAGCACACACCCACGTAATTCGGTTATTATTTATTTGCTTTATACATACATACAATTTACAAAGCTTTTTGTTATAATATTTTCAAATTATTTATTATGGCTCCTTTCAAAAAGAAAAATAAAAATGATCCATATATTAGTTATTTCAATATATGGAAACGCCTTAAAACTCTTGAAATTCGATGAATTAAGAACCAAAAAAAAAAAGTTCGTATCGTATACGGCAAGATGAGAAATGGAGGCAAGATGAGAAATGTTGGGTGCTATAAAAAGAAAATTATGATAAATTAAAGTAAAAGTTCAGGCAAATAAATTTGTTCCTAAACTTGAAAAACAAATCATAAATCAATAAGTAAAGGGGTGGAAAATAAATATAAGAGCTTTTACCAGTTTTTTATAAATACATCGTAATTTTTAATTGGTTTTTGGAAATTTTATTCAATTTGAAATAATTAAAGTTGTCAGTAAAATCGTGTTTATGCTTGACTAGGCATCCGTCGAGAGCTTCGCTAGTTGATATGGCAGATACTGAAGAAATTTAGTACTAGCGGTTGATCAAAAACTGTCTCATTCAAGGTAAAGTGGCACTGTTGACACAAAAATTTGCATGGCTAGAAATTTATTTGCTAGTTAGTGAACTCTAAATTTATTTAAATTCAACTGGTGTCTAGATACAGTTGAGAAATGGATGAAATGTCGCAAATCGTGTAGAAACGTTTCCTATCACAATAAGGATTTGGCAAGCAGAGAGAAAGGAGGATATTCAAAATTTGTGAAAGATATCCTTAAACATCATATAAGGGTAGGATTAAATATCATAAAGAAAGCAAACAGCTACTATCAATATTCAGTTAAATAATATAAAAAGTAATTCAATGATCCTTCAATTTATTAAACCCCTAAGACATTATCTAAAGTTGATGTTCAATCGAAGCATTACTTTTACTTCGACAAATATGTCCCACGCTTTTCAAAAACCTGCATTTTTTTTCTTGTTCGATTATTTGAGTAGCGTGGCACAATATATACTGAAGAAGCAAACTAAAAATGTAGTTCTAAGGTTTAGTACGCTTAAAAAAATGGCACTCGCACAAGGGCTGGAACATTTCTGATAACCATTTTTTAGTTAAAAAAGAAATCGTTTTCTCATTGGCTATGTTCTTTGTATTCATCTGCGTCAAATAAAGCTAATAAAGCTTAAATTGCATAGCAGTTTCAGGCAAGCACACTTTGCAACGTTCTAACCCAGTTCTTGTTTAAGTCTAAGGATATAGTAATAATTTTCTGACTTCCGTGTGATATGAAAAATTCGAAAGACGCATTTACATGCTTAAAGTTCTAATGACTCATTTTATTTGGTAGAACGACTTATGTTGATTTGCATGGTTTGACTACGCTTCACAATTTTAAGCAGCTCTGTATTATCTGCATTTTTAATCCAAACAACAACGCAAGGTGCGCACGTGCCCTACATCTGTACTGAACTCAATTTTAGACCAGAAATCAATTATTTTACCACCAGGAAGCTTGCCGCATTATTTTTGATTAAATTTACAAGAAATCGACTCGTCTAAAAAAGTGGCAACTAAGCACAACAGGAAAAACTCGATTAAGCGTAGAGTTTCACAAACGCTAATTTGAATTAGCTTTCCGCTAACCTCAGAAGGGTCAATTTATAGGCCAAATCTACCAGGTAAATTGATTACCATGATGTAGGCGCTACAGAATTCGACGCTCTAGTTCATTCGGATCTTAGGTTTTATAAGGATTTTTACCAGAAATCAATTAACTGTAGTACCTTGGATGGTGAGTCTTTTTACTATTTAAGTGCGTATTATGGCATCGGTGGCAAACAAGCAGATTATTTTTCTTCGCCACTTCACAAGAAATATAAAACTTTGCAGTGAACAGTATATATTTTATGGCACATTTTTATGGCACATTTATATTATATTATATTTATATATTTTTATGGCATATTTCTAAAATTTTGTTACAGTAAAGTACTAATGCTCTTGTGAAAATCTACCGCTTCTAAAGAGCGCTAAGCATATGCTTCTCTTAGACGTTAAAATCTTAAGTCTCTTGGCTGTTGTTTGAAATTGGAACTATTTTTCTTTTGCACGATTATCATTTCGCAGTTCATCTAGCGCATCATTTATCTTCCTCTATTTAAAAAGTCGTTCAAACTTACCAGCCTCCTTTTTGCAAAAGTTTTACAATGCACTGTTGCATCTTCTTCTCCAACCATCGATTGTGTTGGGCAACGGGCTTCCTGAATGAATTCACTAAAACGTATCGATACCCACATCACTTTACAACTTATAATGAGGAACAAATACAGGAAACGTTGGAAAGTGGGATAATTCGCCACTCCAAATTCGTCTCCAATTTTGGTTGTCCTAAAAAAATCAGAAGATTCAGGGAAAAAAATCAGAGTTGTCATTGACTATCGTAAACTTAACGATAAAAATATAGATGAGTATCCAATCCCGCAAATCGAAAAAATTTTGGACAGTTTGGGATAATCAGTGTATTTTTCAACCTTAGATTTGAAATCTGGTTTTCACCAAATTCCAATTGATAAAAAATCTCAAGAGGAAACAGCGTTCTCAACGGGAAAAGGTCATTTCGAATTCAATCGAATGCATTTTGGCCTAAAAAACGGTCCAACTGCAAGATATAATTGAGACTATTTGTCATGTACATTTAGATGACATAATTATAGTGGGGCACAACTTAGTTAATCACATACAAAATACTCACAAGATTGTCACAGTTTAATCTGAAAATACAACTAGATAAATGTGAATTTCTTAAACGGGAAACCAAGTTTATTGGCCATGTAACAACACGGTGTTAAACCCAACACGGACAAACTCCAAAATTTTTTGGATTGGCCCCTACGATTTTCAGGGTACTAAAGGAGATTTATTAGGTTTCTAAAATAACAAAATCTATGTCCAAATATCTAAAGAAAAATCCAATTGTCAATATTAAGACATAGAGTACATAAAAGCTTTTGCGACGCTAAAACAAATCCTGGCAACGGATTAAATATAAGCCTACCCAGATTTTAAAAAACACTTTATATTAATCACATAGAAGCATCGGATTTTGCTCTAGGTGCCATTATGTCTCAAATTCAGAATAATGTAAAAATACCTATAGCAAACGCCTCACGAACCCTTAACTCTTTACCGAGACAAACTATGCAACCAATGAAAATGAACCATTGGCTATAATATGGACCGTCAAAAATACCACAACCGCATACCTGTACGGTACATTTACGTTGATAACAAATGTTGATAACCCTTTAACTTTAATAAAATCCTCAGAAAAAAATATCTTCAGAAGTAATCTAAAAAGAGGGTAGAGCAAATGTAGTGGCAGACGCCCTGAGCAGAATACCAACAGAAAAGAATGAACAAAATTCCAATGAAGAGACAAATAACGTGAATCTGAAATAAGAACAGGAAACCGATCCAACAATGATAGTAACTTAGAAACTATCCATTTTGCGGACAAGTCCGATGGCCACTTTATACACTTCTCTGACCGTCCTATTACCTACTATAAATAGGAATCAATTAATCTTCAAAATTTTGCGTTTAGATACAGTAATTTTAGAAGATATATTCCCAAACTTTTAAGGGATCATGATTTCAAAAGAGTCCTTTCATAAAAATAAATTACGAAATTTCTTAAGAAGTTAGATAAGGCGATCCTAATTTTTTCCTGGATTGACCAATATTATTAAAATACATATTAACGCATGCAGCGTTTGCAACGCACATAAATACAATCGGAAACCTTACAATATTAAAATTTCTCCTAGATCAAGCACTTGGCCAAAAGTTCATTGCTGGACCATAAAATGACAAATGGAATTAAACGAAAGTAACTCGGTCAACGTAGACTTTACTTACAAAAAATTGGATTATATTCCATTATATTCATATATAGGAAACAAATCCCATACGTTAATACAGTCAAGAACTAAAGTATGACACTAGACGCTTAATTACGATGGAAAGTCCATATTAAGAAGAAAAATCAAGAACTACGTTTAAAACTCTATAAAATGGATTGCCTAATAGACAGATACTTCCAAAACATAAATAAACTATTGCTTTATAAGCAAATTTTGAAACACTTGTGGATTTACGGAAAACAATTCTGGAGGCTACTCCAAACATAGCAAAATAGATATAGATTCCAAAATAAAATTTTGCATACTATTGTAAACGCACCATGGTATATCAAATCTCAGGACTTGAAGACTGTGTCAGTTCCAGAAAAAATACAAAATTGGGCAAGAAGATAATAAAAGAGACCACAAAATGCATACTAATGTAGAGGCATTACAGCTTCTAAATTTTTCGAACATTGTCAGAAAGATAATAATTTTATATATTCTGGATCATAGCCAGTTGGTTTAATTTACAAAGGAGTGAAATTTGCTTTGTTTCAGTAGTTATTGATTTCGACCTTAATGAGAAATTGAACTTATTGAAAATTCGGTCTCTCATCAGGCTGCAGCGACCAAAACACATAAAAGAAATCCAATACTTTGTATTTACATAATTTCATATGGATGTTTTGAAATAGCGAATTATATAATTTAGCCACATAAAAAAAAAATTTCGGTTATTGCAGTTAAACCAATAACTACTGAAACAAATTTCACCCCTTTTTAACGGGTTTTCCAATAAGAGGTTTTATTTTGATATTAAAAAAAAAACGAGAATTTTTATAAAAAAATCAATGAATGTTTATTTCATTGTAAAGAGAAAGCTATGCCATTAACATTTGTAAACGTTATCAGCCAAATGACTGCCATGGCTACGCTTGCAGTGTCATATCCTTTTCATGAAATTTTCCATGACCACTTCGCACACTTGCGCCTGTATGTCCTCGATAACTACACGAATTCCTTCTTTTGGTCTTCGATTGTGGAGCATTGGCATAGACCATATCTTTCACGAGGTTCCAAAGAAAAAGGTCTAAAAGTGTTATATCACAAGATCTCGGTGGCCATCACAAGATCTCGGTGGCCAATTGTGATCACCTCTTCGAGAAACAACACGGTCAGGAAACTTTTCTTTTAAAATTGCGATTGTTTCGTTGCTTCTGTGGCACGCACTGCCGTTTTGCTAAAAATAAACGTTGCCCACATCAATATTTTTCAATTTCGGCTATAAAAAATCATTAATCATAGCTCGGTAGCGCAATACATTCACCGTAACATTTGCACCAATATCATTTTCAAAGTAAATTTTAACTATTTCGATGTGTTATTGAAGCATGTATCGAACCATTTTTAGTAATTGCGTAGTTTTTCAAAATGAAACTTCTAATTGGGTAACCCTATATATTAAACCATCTGGCTAAGATCCAGAATATCTTAAATTTTTATCCTTTGATATCGCTGGATAAGTACTGCAATAACCGACATTTTCTTTGTTTCAATTTTTGGCGAATTATATACTTCGCTATTTCAAAATATCCATACGGAGTATGTAAATTCAAAGTATTGGATGAATTTTTTGTAATAGATGATAAAGTTTAGGCTAAAAATGTTAAAAAATTTATATAAATATTGGCTAAATAAAAAAATTTAATTATACAAAATAAATAAAAATTTATTTTTTGTCGATTAGTCGCTGCAGCCTTTATAAATTGTCCCCCCTTTATAAATTGTCAGAAAGCTTAAACGGACTAATGCTGTGTGCCTTAACCGACCAAACTAACTAAACTAAATTACAACAAGTTGGTTTATGATATTTCTAGATAGATGGAACTACACAAAAGTAGACAAAAGTCGCTAACTATGCCTCAACTTGAAACTAAATTAAACCAAAAAGTATTATAATTTGTTTATAGTTTAAAATTATTATAGTTATTTTATAGTTTTGGAGAAAAGTTACCGGAAAGTTACCTCGGAAAAATACTTATCAGCTACCATTTATGAGGCAATAGTGGAAGCTTGAACAATTTGAAAAGTTTAGTTTGAAAAGTCGATTAAGGCACACAGTATAAGCCTTTCGAATTAATTAAGTAAACTATAATATATAAGCTAGAATAAATTTACTCATTAGTCCTCATATAAGACTTGATTGTAATACTATATATTGTTGATATTGTAATAATTCTTCTAATCCAAATAAAAAAAATTAAAATTAAAAATTTAATTTATTTATTTAATTAATTAATTAATATTTTTATTAACAAACAATCTTAAATCGTGGTTTCAAACGAAAGAAGATCAAAATGTTAAGTTCAAAATCAGTTTTCAGAAAACCCAAATACCATTATAATTAATGTAAAAACCTACGTATAATAAGGAAAGTATTACGTTGGTGCGGCTTTCTTCGAATTTTAAAGCTTACCAATATGTTATTAAATGGCATCTTATTTCATTTAATAAAGCGAAAATTATAATTTATAAACAAACAGTTTTCCAAGTAATATATTCGAACTTTATAAAATTGACACCCTGACATTATTCTATCTCACCCACACCAAAACAACTTCATTTTCCAATGTAACAACCGAATTTTCACAGATAATTTAAATAGAAACAACCAAATAGATAAAAGCATATTTTCACGAAATACAGAGTATAAATTGTTTACATATAATTTTAAATAATAAATTTCATCGAGCTTTTAGTCGAACTTTGCTTCATGCATATGTGTACCAAACATCATAACAGGTTTTATTTGCATTTTAACACAAGTAATTTGCACTCATTTTTTTTGTGCTTTCGTAAAACTCGCAACATGTTTTTATATTTTTTTACAGTAAAAAGCTTGAATTTTTTTATATGTGCTTTCATATAGTACCGAGAAAATTTCGTGTATGTGCACGTAAATGAATTTATTCATAAAATATTAGATATCCGATTATATAATATGTCTGTAGTTAGCCAGCGCACTGTAATTTTTTTTATTTTTTGTTAATTTGATACGCAAATAATCGCAAAAATAAAATAAAATTATTATTTATATAAAAAAAAAAAAAAATATTACACAAATAACCTCGTTAAATTTATATAAAAATTTAATAAAATTTATAATTTTATATATTTTATTTTCGTGTTTATGTGATTAATAAAAAATATTATATTTCATAAATATTTTTGCATAATATTTATACATAATTTATATAGGACAATGTGTGAGTGTCGCATTTATGTGAAAAATGTTTAAAAAAAAATCAATTGAATCAAGTTTTTTGTCCATGTTATCCTTAGAAATCTACTCTAGCTTCCTTGGCTTGTCAAAAGAGGCGACTAAACAAAAGTTGAATCAATCGGCTGACTATCAGTATCCGTAAAATACTTTGCGGTTATAAAAAAACACAAGGAAATATGGATACTACCAAAATTTACCAGATCCCCGCTAATATTAAGAGACTTGCAGTTTGGTATCAATAGGTAAAACGTGCATCCCTAAAAAATCAGGCGTGTTGTGGGCACTAAATTAGCCATGAAAGAGAAATTTTTGGAACTCGTTGCTATTCAAGAAACTCGATCGCCAAAAAAAAGAGGTCATGTGTCTGTCCCAAGGTTCAACATTGCTTTACAGTGAGTGGAATTGACTTTGGCAATTTTGGTGTGGCTGTTCTTTTTGGGTCACAGGTGAAAAGCAAAAAGCAAGTTTTGAATTTCTAGCAGTTTATAATCATATATGAACCTATTCATCATTTGCATTCATGCAACCACTGATGTAAGCTAACCTAAAAATTAAGACACATTTTTTGATTGATCTAATGTGATCCATACCGAAGCACGATGTCAAAATAGTGATTGGTGATTTTAATCACTAGAGCTGCTTAAAGTCCGACTGACTTATGAGATCTTATCGGTCGGTTGCCAAATTTCTAGGATCATTTGATCATCAATTGGTCACTGCAAGACTAAGAAGGCACTTTTTATTGAAGTCAGAGATCAAGGAAAAACGAAAATTGCTTTTCAATCGTGAAGGTCTAATAAACGAAGATGAGACAGCACAATATCAGAATTTTGTTCGTTATGATGATGGGAACGCTCTATGAGAGGTATTGAAAATTTCGGATGTCGGTGATGCCCAGGTGACTCTAGGTATAGTTAAAATTAAATTCAAAAATTTTTGGTTTGAAGAAGAGTATCGTCTTGCTATTAAACAATAGAATTAGCCTATAAACAAGCATGAACACATTTCACAATCGCACGGAAGAATCCAGGAGAACAACCAAGCGAATTTGTAAATGGAAAAGGCGTAAGAGGTGGAAGGCTGAAGTCTTAATAGTACAACAACTCAGCAATGAGCACAATTTGTATACCTACTTTAAAGAAGTCACCGGAATGCACCAAGATGAAATACCTTCATGTTACCATTGAAGCGGTGCTTGACAGTAGAAAGGAGCATTTCTCTGCTTAAATCGATGATCAACAAGTATCAAATGCTGTATTTGAAAGTTATCAAATACAGACTGCGGAGATGTGCATAGAGGACTCATCATACGAGTGATTCACACTGTCCAGACCGAGACTACAAATATACCGTTCCCCTGAACAGTTCCCAAAGAAATTGCTCAAAATTTGAAAAATATTGTCAAATCCTAGTTTCTCGAGCCAAAGTGTTGAAATATTACTTTACTTACTATAGCGTGATTGGTGATAGCTAACCCAATAGATAGAATATTTTGGACGATTCTGATAACAAACTACGTGTGGTTATGACAGATTTATCTGGGAGAGCCACTTTAAATTTAAAGACTAAAATTTAATGAGGGTATTCCTTGCGGGCACAAAAATTTCCATTATGTCTCTGCGTAGAGCTTAGGCTTTGTTTAACATTCTTGATCCGGATTAAATCCTTCATCCTGTGATTCCCATCAAAGTATCCGTTGATAATCAGTGTTTTTTATTCGAACATTCACTCGATGGTTTATATTTTCGATGTCCTAACAGAATATCAATTTGGGTTTTCTATATCTTAATAAAATTTAAAATAGACCTTGCAGGACTCTTGGACCAACTATCCGGCTCAACAATGTTATGCCCTCGAATGCTATGCCAGTTATAATATTTTTATTTTGAATTTCAATGACTACGGTAGACAATATCATATTGGCACTGATAGCTTGGCTGATTACAGCAAAAGTGTTGTTTTCTCCCTTGAAGGCAGAGGTAACGAATCCAGTGGTGTTGTCATATCCAACAATTACATAAAAAGCAAGTTTACATAAAACTGGCAAAGAAAACAAAAACAAAAGTCAGGCGGAAAACGCAAAACGGCAACATATTTCAGAAACAAAACCGACAAGTTAGATCGCAAAATGTTTACATGGTTTAGTGAACGTGGCAAGGATATTACAATTTGTTAAGAAACGCAGAATAACGTAGAAGAACGCAATTCTACCAAACGCAAGAAAACGAGTAAAATGCTTTAATGGCAATTGGTAATTTTGAAGAGCTTTGTTAGGATCAGTCCTACCAGATTGGGCTTCTTCTCATATTCGATGGTAACTATACATTGGGTTACAAAGAATCACTCTAAACCCTGAACAAATCGAATGGTGCATTAGCTCCTTTCAGCCGTTCAAAGTTACAGGCGAAGATAAAATCTTTCCAGCCATCCTCCAAAGGGGCAAATTGGACTTGATTGCTCCTGCCATGGTAGTTTTAGAACTAGTTTCAATTTAGGTCCACACGCTTGGAGCAAAGTGAACTCTCTAAGTCCCTTCGGTTTACCAGTCTTACATCGTTTATTCTCAAAACTATGGAACAACTGGTAGATCTTCATATCAGAGACTGGTTAACTGTAACAAGACCTCTGAATCCTAAGCAAATTGCCTACAGAAAAGGAGATTCCACAGAGGTTATACTGCATCTACCTGTCAACAATGTTGAGGCAACCTAAAGCTCGAAAAGAATTGCTTTGTGCGCTTTTAGAATATTGAAGGAGCTTGACTCAATTGATAGTGCAATCAAGCCTAGAGGTATTGGTTAGTAGGAAAATTACTTCCAAACTAGGTTATGAGTCAGTCACTATCACGGCAGTAAATGAGCGCCCGCAAGGTGGTGTCTTGTCACCTTTGCTGTGGCCACTCGTGATCGACGAATTACTTGTTGAGCTATATCTACTCGGTTATGCCACCATTGGACAGCTAGCATGCAACAGGCATTGCTTCTTATTTTGAATTGGTGCACTAAAGAATGCCTTTCAATTAACTTTACCAAAAGACGTAAATTGAGATAGACAGTCAGTCTAAATGATATTACTATCGGATACTCCAATGAAGTTAAATATTTGGGTGTTGTCCTAGCTAAGAAACTGAATTAGAACTCTCATATTAACTGAACTACCAATCGCGTGGTCAGAGCCATGTATGTCTTGCGGCGTATGTTCGGCAAGACTTGGTACTTTAGTGCAAAAATGATCTACTTTATGTACATCATGATAGTGAGGCCAGTTGTAACCTGTGGAGCCATAGTTTCGTAGTCTCAGGTCCAGCAAAAAGTTATTGTGAACAAGCTAATCTCATTCCAGAGGCTAGCAATGGAATCCTTCATCGGACTCACTCTACATCATATCTACGTCAAAAAATCAACTGCGTCTTGAGCAGCTAGATTACAGCTTCTGAATCAATATAGTCATGATAATCATATGGGTCATCTGGATATTTTGAATAAAATTTCAGACTAGCATATTAGGTTCTTTAAAGTCCCGGATGTGTTGCCTAAAGAATTCTGCTTTGGCAGGAAGTTCAGGGTAACAGTCATTGATAGAACAGAATGGGATAATGGTGAACCTCCTATGGAATCTATCAGCCTAGACTGGTTCACGGATGAATCAAAACTGAATAGTGGAGTTGGCATTTGGTGTCTTTGGACCCAACCACAAAATATCGAAATCATTGGAAACTTATCCCAGTGTTTTTTAGCCGAAATTCACGCCTTCGAAACTTGTGTTTCAACTTGTATGACTAATGCTCTTAAAGACGCCTCCATCCACATTTTCTCCGACTGCCAAGCAGCATTGAAAACACTGGCTTGTAACTGCCTGGGCAGGCTTGTCGACTCCATTTGTTGGCCCTGAGCCTTTCTGTGGCATCTCATAGGCCTCTGCAGTATACACAATTAGTAAATAGAAAAAAATACAGTGACGTATTGGCACAGTATTCCCGGCCTTAGATTTCACCATAAGGACTTGGAACTTAATTTAATAAAGGAAATAATAGGAAACTAGTGAGTTTTCTGACAGGTCAGTATAGCTTGAGATGTCATTTGAATAAAATGAACCAATCTATAGGGAAGGAGTGTCGACTCTGTTTGGAAGAGGTAGAAACCATATAGCACATACTATATGTGATTGTGTTACACTGCGTGGCTTCATTTTGAAGATGGCATTTGATCCCCGGAAATATGTAAATTGTACTTTGCAAGCACCATTCTCGTCGTTATTAAGAAGGTGGAGAAGCTTTTGGATAATAATAAATCCCAATAGCACAAAGATCTTTTAGGTCGCTGCAAAGTTCTTTAGTGCTGGCCGTGTGAGCAGGGAAAAAACAAAACAAAAGCGACAAATGGAAGAATACAAAGATTTAATTATGTAACGATTCGCATCAATGTTTCAGGATTATATGAAACCTTGATTTGAAGCAACTGCAAGAATGCTGATCGTTACGAAGATATCATCTTATAAACTCAAAATAAAAGGATTAATAGATTTGCCAGTACTGGGTCAATATAAATTTAGTTGCTGCTAAATTTTATATTGAAGGGAAAATCGATATTTCAACTCAAACGCTCAACTGGTGGTTAATAAAACAAGGAAACGTTAACGAAAAGAAGGTTATTCGATGATCGATATATGGCAAACATGTCGTTATAGTTTGCATTTCAATCCAACTAGCACTTTCCATTTTAAAGTGAATCTAGTACTTAACGAACTATAGCTAAACAAACTATCGCTCTCCCATTGGATGGTTGGCCCGAACTACATTAAAAACTAAGATTTTGTTTCAGAAATGTTGGCTACTAGGAATGACCTGGCATCATGTTTGCAAGAAGCCTAAGAAGACATAACTTTAAATCCTGATTTAGAGTTGCATGGATTTGCGGACGCCTCCAAGTTGGCGTACACAGCAGTGATATAACGCAAAATTGATAAAAATTGAAAAGAAGGATTAGTAGCAAAAAAGTCAATTTACTACACAGGAGTAGATTTTGCTGGGCCCATTTCAGAAAGAATTTCGAAAGGACGTGTAATAAGTGATACTGAATTTCAATGATTATTATCCAATATATATATATATATATATATATATATATATATATATATATATATATATATATATATATATATATATATATATATATATATATATATATATATATATATATATATATATATATATATATATATATATATATATATATATATAAATATATATATATATATAAATATATATATATATATATATATATATATATATATATATATATATATATATATATATATATATTTATATATATATATATATATATATATATATATATATATATATATATATATATATATATATATATATATATATATATATATAAATATATTAATATAAAGTATATATATAATATTTTTAATGTCACCTAATACACGTCTTATTTAATTTAGCTGTCAACGAAAACTGTATGTTAAGTTAAATGGTTTAATATTTTAAGATTTATTTTGTACTGCAGATTTTTTATAATTAAACTCATCAAAATTTCATATTGAACTGCCAAAAGCTCAACAATTAAAACAAAAATGTCCCTTCTCAGAATTTAATACAGTCGTGTATATCGTATTTTGTCAGGTCAATTTCTATTTAAAAGTATGCCAGTATCCTGAAGTGGTAATGACAATATCAAATTACAATTCTTGGAAAATATTTGGCTCCCACGCTTGGTATAAAAACCAAAGATAACATTTTCGGTATAGTCATAAAATGTATTGTGGGTGAAACACAATTGAAATTGGGTGACGACTAAATCTTATCAAATTCTTTTTAATTAATATTAAATTAATTTTTATTTATTTAATTTCATTATATAACAATATATAGAAATATATAATTTATTGTTGTTAACATTTTGGGTTTATAAAAAAAAAAAAAAAGCTCAAGGATTTTGTTACCATCGATTTTTATTTTATTATATTTCGTCTCGTCTTTAGCCCCGTTCTCATTGTATTGCGTGCGTATAGCAGCTAGATGAAGCTACTTTGTTACATAACTGAGTTGATCCTTTTGAATGTTTTCTTCAACTTTTTTGCCATTTTTCTTGTTGTTTTTCGAATAATATTTGGGTATTTTTGTTGGGGGTTTTTTTTTGTTGGCTTAGCTGGAATCTAGAAAATTAGTTTTTTTTTTTTTTGTAGAAGAATTTGGCTTTTATTTCGTTTCTGGTGTTTGTTTTAATTTGAATAGACAATGGATGGGATGGATCATGGAACAAAGGTTTTTTGTTTTCAGTTCTTTATATATTAATTTAGGATTTATGGGTCGCAAAGCTTTACATCTAAAATTAATTTTTTCAAAACGATTTTTATAAAGCTCAGTTGTGAATTTATATATATATATATATCTATATATATATATATATATATATATATATATATATATATATATATATATATATATATATATATATATATATATATATATATATATCGTCACACCAGTGTCAAATTTTGAAAAAATCGAATTTTTTGAATTAGATGAATTGATTAGTACTAAACCAAATACGCTCTTTTCAAACTTTTAATCCATTTTGTCTCCTTTAGATATTCAGTAGTTAATATATTCAGTAGTGTAACCGTCAGTAACATCGCTTCTTGCAAATCCGTTTTGGTGTAACTTCTAATTTTTGTATGCAATTGAACAAAATTTTCATAATTATGGTGTCTAATTGTTCAATCTTAACCGTTCTTCAGTGTAATCCTAACACACTAAATTTTGAATAAGAGTTTTTATCACGTGGTAAAAAACTATACAAAGGAAGAAAAACACAAAATTATTTTCTTACGCTGCAATACCATTCAAACGTATATAACAGCATTTTGGTTTCAAGATTCAAATGGCAAATTAAGCTCTTACGGGAAATTTACAAAGCAAATACCTAAAGCAAGGACCTGGAACAAAGGTGAAATGTCTTGACGAAATTTTTAATGTAAAAAATGGTGTGTTTTTTAGAGTTTGCGAATTATTTTTTTAAACACCTTTGATATTTTGCAAAACCGGTTTTACTTAAATACCTAAACAAAAAAACCAAGGCAATCACACAAAATATAAAATCCCAGAAGATCAACTAAATAGTTTTTGCGAACATATAAACAAAGTTCTTGTATTGTTTTATAATGTAGTCGTCTAAACAGTACATCGCAACTGGGCTAAATTTGAGAAAAATTTAGCCCAGTTGCGATGTACTGTTTTGAGGAACTTTATTACTCATTCTGCAAGCCCTTAAGAGATCATTGTGATCGAAGTTTAAACTTCAACTTTAAAATAGTCCTAGATATACCACAGCAGTTATTTATTACGACCTGCTAACCGTTTTTCTTTACTGAAAACTATATCCAATTTTTGATTTTAACGGAAATTTAGCATTTATAATCTAACTGGACATTTTTTTCTCAATATCCAAAAAGTGCCGCTTAAACCAAGTAAGCAAAAATATCATTGATATAGATCAAAAATAGGTAGGCAACAAAGATGAACCTTGTTGTACACCAGCATTGATTTCATACGAGTCGGATGAAATGCCGTCTAATACTACCTTAATCGATCGTCCCATTAAATAACTCTCTATCCATTTAATTAGAGAACTATCAAGATTCAGTGACCGAATTTTATTGATCATGCGAAATTTATTGATTTTATTGATTCCATACTCTATCAAATGCTTTTGAAATATCTAGAGATACGACACTTGACTCACCATATTTTTCAATACTTTTTCCCCACAAATGAGTTAAATAAGCAATAGGATCACTTGAAGAGCGATTCTTACGAAACCCATATTGAAAATCTGATAAAGGCGCATGCCTTTCGAGATAGTTCATTATGTGGAAATTCACAATAGATTCCATTACTTTAGATAAGGTCGACAACAAAGCAATTGGGCGGTAATTGGAAGGCTAAGTTTCATCACCTTTCTTAGGAACCGGTTAAATTTTTGCTGTTTTTCAAATAGAGGGAAAAATGCCAGAGTTTACTGATAATTTAAATTGCAAGAGGTTTAGCTAGGGAAAACTGATAAATTTGGAGCATAGATGAAGAAACAGTAGTACATGCTGGTGGGGATTGGTTAGGGAGAAAAGGGAGAGTCGATGCAGAAGCAAAGTGAGACGCTAATAAATTAGCTTTTTGAATGGTGGTTTTATAATAGTTATTATTATAAAACAATAAGGGGATAGATGATGTCTTACCGCTAAAATTCCTTTTAACCAAGCTAGCAAACGTCCAAAAAGTTCAGTTGTTTGCTTTAGAATCTATTACATTTCGTATTAGATTACGAATTTTGAGGTCATGGTTTAATTTAGACCTGATTATGATAGCATTCGATTTATTACGGGCTATTATAAATTTAATGAGATTTTCATTAGAAGGATTACTGAGATAATTTAAATGAGCACATTTTTTCTCGGAGATAGTAAACTTACAATTTGCATTAAACCATTGAGTTTTGTGGGGCCGATTCCTTTTATAAAAGCTAGGAATGAATAACTTCATTCCTTTTAAAATCAGCATTATTACTTTTAAAACACACAGACGAATTAAAAGAAGTGGAAAAAAGATTGAGACTATGCCAATCAGCATCATTGAAATTCCAGATTAGCCTAGGTGTACATGTAATAAGCTCCGAAGTAGGTGGGGCAATCGGAAATTTTGCTGAGACCAATGTATGATCAGAAAGGCCTAGAGAAACATTAACATCAATATAATATTTGTCAGGCATGGTAGTTAAAAACAAATCCAACAAATGAGATGAATGACCTAATATGTCAGGGTACCGAGTTGGTTTGTCTACAAGTTGGACAAGACTATTCATCCCCGCAAATAAAAATTCATTTTACAAACGAAAAGTAAACAGAATGACGTAAACAACGTAAACAATGAGAACAATGAAACCAATTTTAGGGACCGATTGAATATGGAGCCCTTGTGCAGCCGAAGTTACTTACAGTGACGAGACCTTCTAAGTGAATACCGATACAAAGAACACCAGGTCAGTCCACCAAAATAAAATAAATAAAAAAAAACGAAAAGCCTAAAAATATTAATAAAAAATTATATTATGTATTTCACAAAAAACTTATCTGTTTATTTTTTTTTTTTGCTTCTTGGCAGGTCAACGCACACTCGAGGTTAAAACTAAAGGTTAAAGCTTCCAATGTTATGATCCAAACGATATTTAATTAACTTTATTTTGAAAACCAATTAAATATATTATGTCAAAAAATTCAAAGCAGTGCATTTCATTATATAGGTCAAACAGTTTTAACTTGTTGAAAATTAAATCAAAATTTTAATTAATTTACTACATACACAAACCAATTTTTTTTTTTTTTTTTTTTGTTAACTTCAACAATTTTCAATAGATTAGCATTGTATAGTAGATTTGTATCCAAATAAATATAGTATATTTAAAATATAAATGCAATTGATCAAATTCATTTCATCCTAAAAATCAATCAACTAAAAATGTAATTGTTTTCAAAAATTTTTTGGTATCTGTTAAAATATTTAAAATCCAGCTAATATTAAAATATAAAAAAAAAGATACAAAGTGAAACGATAATGGAAATAAAATCGAGGAAATTAATTTTCATTCTGCCGTCGTTTGAACTATGTTCATTTGCTCCATGATTCACCCATCCCACCCATTACCAAATGCAAACACATACGAATTGCATAAATAACCATACCAAATATTACATCCATACCGTATTTGAACTTGGCAAGGGGTAAATCAATATATTGTAAAAAATAAAATGAGCATTACAAAATTTACAATTAAAAAAAAAAAATTAAATTGGAAAATAGAAAATTATATGTTCATTGAATCGTTCGGAATTGATCAATTATTTGATCTTTTAACGTTTTTTTTTTATGTTCATCCCTTATATACATAAATACGTTCAATATTTAATTTATTTTGTCTGTACGCAGAAGTCCGCTACTAAATCTCACCCTTCTTATAAATTTATTATCTTAGACTGAAACGACAATAACAATCAACATTCAAATTAATTTTGAACAAAAATGAAAATGGTTTGAACATACACAAAGCACAAAAATAAAATCAATTGAAACAAAATAATTATATGAAAGGAAAACGCAAAATGTTGTAATCTCCTCCTTATTATTGTTAAACAAACCACCCTTATTTTGATGGGATCTTCGTCATCATCGTTCACCAAAATCATGTTTAACCATCGCGTTACGTCTTTTACAAAATAATCGTTTTTCACTGTGTATAATTACAGTGGTTTTCTTTTCGTTCGTTATTTTTTAATTTTTTTTTTTTGTTTTAAGTTATGAGCAACATTTTTTTTTTGTTTAAACGAATAATTGAGCTTTTAAGGTAAAATAAAAGTTTTTTGTTTATTGTATTGGTTTTTGCGTTCGAGAGGTACTTTTTGTGGAAAGATTATCGATGCTGGATAAATTGAATATTGATGTTTCTCTCGGTAATTTAAAAGTACATGTATATGTATATATATATATATATATATATTTATATATATATATATATATATATATATATATATATATATATATATATATATATATATATATATATATTTATAAATATAATTTTTGCAGTGAAAAATCGACTATTTGGGGCAATTGAGGCTGGTACTACCAAGCCTTCATCACGAAAGAAAATGGCGATTGAAAGATTTAGCGAACCAAAAACGTAAAAGATCTTCTAGCCCATCTTGGACTAACGAGTTACTTTCGTAAGTTTGCAGAAAACTATGCCATTATAGCAAGGCCACTATCCAACATTTTTCGAAAAGATATATTACTTTTCTTTGGTGTTGAAGAGAAGTCTGCATTTTTGAAGCTCAAAGAAGTTCTTATCAAAAAGCCGGTACTTAAGTTATATTCCTTAAGTGCTGAAACTGAACTCCTTACCGATACAAGCAAATATAGATTAAGAGCCATACTCACGCAAAAATGTTCATGAAGTTTCGGGTGTACCTCCTTGGTTTATCGTTTCGTATTGTGATGGATTGCGTTTAAGACCACTATGGAACGTAAAGGGCTTACATCTAGGATTGCAGGTTGGACATTGCAGCTGTAAGAATTTAATTATGTTTTAGAACAAAGACCATCATATCGGATGCGCCATGTAGACGCATTAAGTCGACTTCCTGTTTTGATGATCATTGGAAATGTTACTATTATCAGATGAAAAACCACGAGAGAGATGATCATTTAATTCAAGCAATCGGGAAGCTTTAAGAAAAAGGTACGTATAATAATTATCATGACGGTCTTTTGTTTATAATGATAGATGCTATGCAAATCGAAATAGTCTGTAATGTCACGAATTAGGATACTTTGCGGAACGTAAATTGAACGAAATGATCCAGCGCGAATTTTATATTCCAAACATAAGCGAAAAAATTACCGTAAGTTGGGAAAACGAAATTGTCTGCTGAACGTCATTCCATACGGTGATATTCCCTTGGATACTTACCATTTGGATCATTTGGGACATTTAGTTGCAACCAAAAAAAAATCTATCATTATATTTTATGTTTTTCGAAATTCGTGTGGCTCTACCTTACTCCGCGAAGCACTGGTTTTGCAGTGGTTTTACAGAAGTTGCAACAAAAGAAGGTAGTTTTTGGTAATCCCAGGCACATAATTAGTGATAAAGATGCGGAATTTGTTTCCAATGATTTTAGGGACTATTGGAAAATATTGAGCATAATATGATAGTATTCAACGGGTGTGCCAACCGGCAATAGCCAGGTAGAACGGATTAACAGAACCATTATACCAGCATTAACTAAATTGTCTCGCCCTAAAGCCAGAGAATTGGTTTATGCACGTTGAAAAACTACAGATATTCTTAAACACTTAATTTCAAAGGAGCACTGGAATATATCCTTTTAGATTGTTATTTGGTGTGAAGATGCGATGTTCGAAAGAGTTACAAGTCAAATAATCGATAAACATTTAATAAAACACGAAAAAAGGCGCGAACCTTTCAAGTTAGTGACATTGTAGCTATTAAGCCTACTCAGTTTACTTCTGGTGGACAGTTACAGTCTACATTTTTGGGACCCTACGAAATTGTCGAAAATAAAGATCACGACAGATATGGCGTTTGAAAGATTGGACCGATAAAAGGGCCACTATTAACTTCCATTTCGGTAGAACATTTGAAAATATACTACAATGGTATACCAAGCGATGAGAGTAATGAAGAAACATAAATGGAGGTTAGATCACCTGGAGCTGATGATTTGTAGGATGGCAGTGTGGGATCACTCTGTGAAAAATATCGGAATACGTTTTTATTTTATAAAGTCTATTGTAGAAAAGTGATATTTTGTATTTGTTTATATATATATATATATATATATATATATATATATATATATATATATATATATATATATATATATATATATATATATATATATCTTTGGCTAAACGTTAAAACCGTCAGACAGTCCGTCAGACCACCGTGTCGACTGAGGCCACACTAAAATCGATCAATGAACAAACGATTGCCAAACAGGTAAGAAATTTTAAATTTATTTCTTCTGAAAATTTCTAATCGCAATACTAAAATATAGCTATAATAGATAAAGAACTTAAAAATACAAGATAGGTTCAGTCAGTAGACAAATTTGACTAAGCACGTTTAGTATTGTATGCTAAAATTAAGAAAGAACAGTAACACAACCAACATCGTCACTAACTTTATAACACGTAACCTTCCAAAAGATGGGATTTGATCATGTTTCGTAATTCCGAACCAATCAAATCAATTAAACCGCCCTTAACGTTATAAAACATAACTTATGAAACGCTGAAAATAGTCAAATAGTTTGTTTGACATCAACAGCTTAATATTTAGCTACAGGCAGTTAAAAAAAAGTAGGGGGGGCATGTAAATAAAATTATATGTCTTGCCACCGGGAAATCCTGAGTCCTTTCAAGAAGTTAGAAAATTTTGTTCAACGTATAAGGTGACCGACAAAAGTTCTTATTTTATAAATCTATAGTATGAGCTGGGCAATTAAACAAAAAGAGTAGGGTCGAGCATTATCTTTCATCAAAACAAATTCGCGACCAATTTGTTGATTTATGAAAAGCACATGATGCCTTTTAATGACTTCTACATATAGATGTTAGGGCAGATTGTTCCGTAAATTCAAATGATTAAATGAGCAAATAAGAAAATACACCACTTTAAGCCAATGTAATCTATTGTACCTTATTAAAGGCCTTCGACAATCTACTATACTATTTTCAGTAATATTGAAGAGTAATCTTGTATTCTTTGTTGAGATAGAGCTCTTAGAAAACGATTTAAAATCATATTTTGTTCAAAACAAATTCTCGATGTAAAGCAAAAATAATAAAAATAAAAGCCCACCACAATATCGGTGAATCAATATAAAAATAACATTAATTTGATGTCAATAACAAATTTGTCAAATTAAAATAATGTTAATTTAAAAGCTATTTTTAAAGCACATTTATTGTAAACGTAAACCATTTCCCCTCTAGGTGTATATGTTTCACATTAATAATCCAATCGTTAATCCACCTTTTATACACAAAACTTTTCCACAACAAAATTTATTCACGAAACAAAATTGTCTGAAAACTCTGTTCGTTAAATAAATTTCCATTTAAATTAATTTTGAAAAATCTGGAAAAAAGTTTTCATTTAAACTTGTGTATTTCTGGTAATCAATTTTAATCAATTTACTTTTTTTTTTTGTATATTTAATTTCCTCAACAAGAACCAAAAATAAAACTTCACAAAAAAAAAAAGCTTTAAACAGAATAATACAAAAAAAGTTTTGTGACAATCTTTTATTTTCCGTTTATAAATTTTTATTTTTTCACTCTTGTCATCCACTGTGAGCTTAATTTTATTTAACATAAATATTAATCTTTTTTTAATTGCCGTTCAAATTTGCCTTAAATTTATTTGTATGTATAATATACTGTGAATCGAACGAAGGAAACTCTTAATCTTCTGTGTGTGTATATATAACAAACGACTACCAACAACAATATCGTTAAGATGGATTGGAAATTATAAACGAGGCGGAAAGTATTTTAATTTATATTTCACGCATTTCCTTCCGATTCACTGATGTATAATATATTTGTATATTACACGGAAGTTGAATTGAAATGAAAAATAAAAATAAAAAAAGGTTTCCATTTGATTTGTATTAGCTTTCTTATTAGTATACCATAGTGAGATAAAAGCTTTATACCATTAACCACGTATACATAAAAAAGTTTAAGATTTCAAAAAAAAAAAAAAGTTGAAATGACGAAATACGCATAAAAAAGTTTTTTTTTATTTGTAATTTTACCATTACGGTTTCTTTTTTTTGGCGCGGAAAAGCTTTTATATATCTCTTTTAATGCGTGCGTTATATTTATATCATTATCGTCTCAATGAATTAGCGAAAAAGAAAATATTTTCCAAACATTTCCTACTTAAGGGAAAATAAATCAATCAAAAAAGTTTTTATATGCGATATGTCGTAAAAATCAGAAAATCATTTAAATTTAGATGTATACGAAAGAAGATTTTCTTACGATTCCATCCCACTGCTAAATCTTTGGAGCCGGGTTGTATCCAAGATTGCTAATTGAGAGATACCACATGTCCAGATATGTATTAATTTTTAATAAATCCAAAATTGAGTTCCATACCGTCATGGACAATCCTGGTGAAGATAGCGACATTATTTGTGAGGAAAATTATATAACTATACAATATTATACATTTCTTCCCTACCAATTCAACCTGGTGAAGATAACTGCATTGGAGCACTCAACAAACTAAAGTGATATGACAGCAAAAGAGCTATTTTGAATACGTTTATCCAAATATTCGTAACAATAATTGTATTACGAGAAATTTGAAACTCTTACTTCTGATAAAAGGAATCGTGGCCTTTATGCACTTAGAAAACAAGTAGAAATGAGAGATACAAGGCTCATTTATTTATTTTCTTTTCTTTCTAACAATAGTTCAAAGGTACAATGCATAGAGCAGAGCATTCTGCAGATATGGACATTTTTGATTTTCCCGTAAATCGGAAAAATTGCATACCATCGAAAATTCTTCAATCAGAAGGAATAAAATGGCACGCAATTAAATCACGTCATATATTGCAATGTGCGATATTTGATTGATTAATTAGAATGTACGACCAAGGACGAACCAGAAACTCCCGGAATGCCGGGCACTACCGTACACCCGTGTTACATATAAAAAAACCGAAGGAGTGAAAACAAATTTAATTAACCGTTTTATGACAAATACGTCATAAAATCGTCGAAAATTTAATTTATATACACTTTATTTGGCACAAAACTTTAAATATAAAACAAATTAGATTTTAAAAAAATTCTTTAAACATTACAAATCAATAGAATTAACCATTTTATGTCAAATGCGACATATCGCCGAAAATCTAATTTATATACACTTTATTTGAACCACAATTTTGAAATTAATACAAATTAGATTTTAAAATAGTTGATTAAATATTACAAATCAATTGAATTAACAGTTTTATGATAATTGCGTCATGTAATCGCCGAAAATCTAATTTATATGCACTTTAATTGAAACAAAACATTAAAATTACTATAAATTAGATTTAAAAAAAATTGATTAAACAATACAAATCAATTGATTTAACCGTATTTTGACATATTCGTCCATCATATATTGCAATGTGCGATATGTAATAATAAACATACTCTTTATTTCATTGCATTAATTTTACTTCTTTAAATGTCGGAGGACGTAGAAATCATCACAATAACTAACAGATGGTTACATTTTATAGATGATACATCCTTAATTTTCATCACCACTAATTGCTTCCATACTTCCAACTGCAATCGTAGATTATGTCGATCTTTTGATAGAAATAAATACTTATTACTTTTCAGATTATCTGTGGAATATCAAAAGGATCAGTAAGCATTTGTACTATCAGAAATAGCAAGATTTTCACCACCATAGAATTTAAGTATCGCTTCATAATTATTCTCAGGGGTTAACTAGCTGATCCTCAATTAAATAAAAATCTCAAAAATGGTAAACTCGAAACTAGTCCTAACGAACCCATTTTTTTAAATATAGTATTTTACTGGAGAGTATCAGAGAAATCACCATCATCTGCATTGTCTATACTCAATCAAAAAGTGCCTTCACTAGAAAAGTCTTTTTGCAAAAAACCATTTTCCAAAAATCAAGGAACTAGAAGTATCCTTAAAATTGGCAGTGCAAAGGCTCCGAAAAACGGAGCACAGCATTGCTCGTGATTTGGAAAATTAGACCATGAATTTATGGCTATATATCCGGTAATCATTGCATTTAAAGTATTCTTGTAGATGATTTTGAGACACAATTTAAAATTAGATGATACACTTCTACCCACTCTTAATTCTCAATCGGCAAAAATGAGAAATAAATTAAAAACTATTAACCACATTTTCATCCAAAAGATTTATAAATGTTATCGAAGTAACAAAGATAGACATTTACGACTTTTGTGCCAGCCAATCGATTTAACTGGCCATTGTTTTCATCCAAATGACCAATCGAATTGACAGTATTAATGTTAAACTGTGATTTTTTAAGACAAGGTAAGTTTTAGCCTCAAACTGCGTGAGGCAGCCTTACTATTATTATTTTTTTCTTTATTTAAATTTTTCCTGTGATAATCTAGCGAAATGTGCTTATAGAGGCATGTCACTAACTGGATTTTAAGATACATTCACTGTGGTTGTTTAGGCCCCAGTGATTACATCAATCATTCGAATATTGACCGCCTCAAAGTGGACGAAACTACGGACACTCCGTAATGTCCTTTGAAACCGATGTAATGAGTTAAAGGTTTGCTGAAAATTCCTAATCACCTTTAGATATTTCATAATATTTAGCAAGCATCATCCTTGAAAAGAAACCTTGATCAGTGACAGAATGATTCGGATAAAATATTCCTTGGTTGAAGTAACCTTCAATATTCAACACGAAGGTTTCCATCCTGAAGGCAAAGAACTTAAAGGTATGGCACAATTTGGTGATTTCTTTAAAGAAGTTACGTAAACTGAGCTCAAAGCTGAGTATTTGTACTCCAAAAAACTGCAACCTGCCCCATTTCACGCATTGCAACCTGCCCCATTTCACGCAAACCAGTCCTATCGGAAATGGGACTAGGATAAAAATTAACAGCCAAGGTCATGGAGGAGGCCAATCTAAAACGAATTACGAGTAGACCCTAATAATGGATAGTTTTTACCAGGCCATCGAAGGAATTACACCACAGCTAGCGCGTCATGCAAGACGAAGCACCCTTGTTTCGGAATTGGAGCAGTTGGCCTCGCTAATCGACCAAAATCTGTTGAAATAAATCGAACTAAGGAATCGAGAAGTTGCATTGCTACAACGAAAAAATTAATTATTAACAGAAAACATGCCTAGGTCACAAGTGACGGAACAGTTAGTATTCCGAGATGTAGAGGAATCAATACCGAGATTCGGTAGGGGTGACACTTCCCCACTCAATAAATTCCTCAAGGACGTTGAAGATGTAGCCATCTGTGGAGGCTGGTCTAACATACAAAAAAAATATTTATTGTAAAAAACGTCTCCGAGGAACAGCGAAGTTAAGTTTGAATGCCATCGATGGTGCGTCTACATATGGGCAAAATAAAATAATTTTCTTCGTAAGGAATTCAACGAAGACATAATAGCGTGGTAGTTCATCAAATGTTGATTGCTCGTACGAAACAGGCAGACGAATCTTACAAAGGAGTTCGGACTTCGGGGCAATATTGAAGACGCGGCCACAATAAAACATTGTTTCGACGGAATCGCCGCCTTTGAAACAAATAAGGCAGTATTATATGGCGCATCATCTATATCTATGGACGAATTCTAAGCCAAGTTGGTATAGTGTATTAGAAAAGGTCTGAGAAAATGAAAAAAAATCAAAGGAGAATAATCAGCGAAACACGCCCATTTCCAGTCCGAACAGTAGGCGAAGTGGGAGACATCGTCAAAGAATACAACATCTTCAGAGATGTTATGGTTGTGGTGACGTCGGATATTTGGGAAGTAGTGCCTAAATAAAAAAAAAGGATATAAAGTGCTACCGGTGCTATGAATTTGACCATATTTCCAAAGATTGGAAGAAGCGTGTCAATGTCTGTGCGGCTGTAAATCAAGTTGAAAGTCCAAACATAGTTGATATGAAAAAGTTTAAGGTGATGAATGTGGCAATAATGGCAGTCATTGATAACGGCCATCTTATTTGAGGATCCCTATACATTCATAAAAACGTTAGGCATTTTCTGGTTGACAAGAGAAGATGCTTTTACATTCAATATTCCATAGATATCATACAGCAAGTTTACGAAACGGAATCTGCTATCTGAATGTGGTAAACTATACGACTCGTTTGGCTGGATTTCGCCAGTATCCATTAACTTCATAATTTTGCTACAATCACAAAAATCGAGCGTGGTTACAAATTCCACATAATTTACATATGTAATCATCAAAAAACAGCATAAAATATCACGAATTCTGTAATGCTTTGGAAAGAGCTTACCCCGCAGTGGTATAACAGGTTAATCCTTAGGTTAATCCTCAGTGTACTGGCAAATTGTATCCGATTTGCAGAAGCTTGAGCAGTTAAAGAAAGTTGAAAACATTTTAATCAAAGTTGCACAACTTGACTGCTTTCAAGACGATATACAGCAGCTCCAGAAACATTAATCGATCAAAAGAGGTAGCAGATTAAAGGCGCAAATTCATTAATAGACGACAATGAGGTGTTAAGAGTGGGTGGCCGTCTTCAAAATTCCACTTTACTATTTTCAATAACATCCTGCTATTCTACCAAAAAACCACCAAGTAACGAAGAAAATCGTGAGATATTTACATGAAAAGTACTTACATACGAATCCGTCAACATTGCTTATTATATCACGAACAAAATATTGGATTATGAGAGCTAAAAATGTCATTAAATGAGTCACTAATGGATGCATACACTGTTTCAAAGCCCGTCCAAAAATAACCGAACAGCTACTGGAAAATTTACCTTCTTCCAGAGTTAACCTAATGCGAGCGTTTCATAAAGTTGGAATAGGTTTACTTCATAAAGTTTTCTTGAACCAGTTTCAAATTGTTCAAAGAAAGGCAGAGGATCCAAACTTCTCAAAGCATATACGTCTGTATATTTGTGTGCAAAGCAAGACGTTTGTTCACAGACAGACGAGGGCTTCCAAAGACTATATATAGCGAAAATGCCACTAACTTTGTCGGCGCACGGAGAAGATTTGATGAGTTTTTAAAATTATCTCATCAAGTAGTCACAACAAGTATATGAATGGCATACCATACGACCATCATCGCTTCATTTTGATGGTCTATGGGAAGCCGAGGTGAAATCCATTAAAACCCATATTCATCGAGTCTTGG